>OY998228.1:14275891-14840891 GCA_963922035.1 Amblyjoppa proteus | reverse complement strand
GGACAGGCCATCGAGAACACCAGTCTGTTGAAAGCTTTGCTTCTGCAATTGAAAATGAGTTAAAAAAAAAAAAATGATAAAAAGTAAGAAAAAAATGCATCGTTTGCATAAAATTACAGCTAAAATTCGTACCCATCTTCCTTTTTTTTTACACCAAGCGTTTTAACGAGCTTCTAATAAAATTTTTGATAAAATTACAATTCCGTTCCACGCAACACGAATTATAGAATCGTTGTTATGCAGGAACCAATGAAATAGTATATTATGCTACAAGGGAGGAAAGTGCGTCTTTTCATCGAGTGTGAGGTTTGATGTCCGAGTGAAGCGAGGGCAGAAATTCACATGAGATTAAAAGGCGCTTCCTCCCGAGTGGCATACGCTATTTTTGCCGACTGTGCTAAGAAGTCGTCATATTTCTATGCCTGCAACAGGGATGGAAATTGGCCGAGTCTTGACGAGCGGTAGGAAAAGTGTTTTGGCGGAAGGAAAAGTTCACTTTTCCTGCTGTTGCTTCCCTTGCTCATCGCGAATTCGACACTTATTTTACTTCTAGCCGAATATTCGATAGAAAAATATTCTTCTGGAGATAAATACTCCTATGTAAGAAATTTATAAAATATGTAAGAAAATATGGAAGAAAAAAAAATGTAGAATCTTATGAAATTTGAACAGTTCGAAAGCTTATCACCAAATTCAATAGCGATTATTGCTCGATAATTGTCCATTTGTGTGCAACTTTTCAGCTCCGTATCTCAAAAATTGTAAGAGTTCGATTGCAAGAAGGCATTTTTCCAAAACCTCAACAGGTCGCAAAATCCGAACTCCTCGATCGATTCTTTTTAAATTCGATAGTCAGAAGTGTTCGACGCTAGTCCACTTCTGTACGAAGTTTCGGCAAGGTAATCCAAAACTTGCGAAAGGTAGACTTCGAACACATTTACGTCGAAAAATTAAAAACCTGATAAAATCTGAATGGTAGGTCTTAATGATGATGAAAATTATGAGAAACCAAGCCATCTGCTCTAGAAGGAAAAAAAGAACCAGAGCCGGCAAAGTCACGAACCTGGCGTGGAGAATCATCGTCAGAATTCTCCAGACGAGTCCCAGTCCGGTGATAATTGCGAGAATTATGAACCAGAACCACAAAAAAGTGTAGATCTTCTCATTGACGATATTGAGCGCCATGACGCAAAGCGCATCGTGCTTCTGAATCGATCCCGACGGTCCGTACTTGTGGAATGTGCACTTCGTCACTTTGGGAAAAACAATGTCCAGAGCTCCCATGCTTCGGCCGTAGTCGGCATCGACGGCGGTCTCGCCGATACCGAGGAACGCACCGCCGAGAAACCAATCGGTTATGTAGATCTGGGCGAGGACGTTGACGAAGTTGAGAACTTCGCAAAAGCTTAGGTAGTAAGCCCAGGGACGATTGGCGTGAAGGCGATTTATGAAAGCGGTACGTATCTGTTGAATCTTATCGTCACGATCGCCGCGCGTCGGTACCGATTTTCCGCCGTCCAGGTCGACCTTCTTGTCGCTCAGCGACAGCGAAGCCATGTGCAGACCGGACACGAGCATCTTCAGTCGACCACCTTGAAAGATTAGAAGCGTAAGGAAAAGCGTTTTTTTTTTTTTTTTTTTCTACTTTACACGGAAATCCTCAAGCGTGACCGCGATGCCGTGAATCACATGTTTTTTTTTCCCTAACCTTCGGTCGTGCGCCATAGATAGTGCGGTATGTAGAAAAACAGCGCCTGGAAGAAGAGAACGAACGGAACCCACTGATAGTAAGCGTGGTGGACAATTTCGTCTTCGTGAGTCGACGGCCCGATGCCAGGGTGAGGAATGTCGCCGCTCTCCACCAGAGTCGCGTTCATGTGTTTTACCTACGAAACAATAATTTGTCGATTAAACGAACTCACCTGTTAATGAAGCTCCATCGTGAATGCATGAGGCGCCCTCTTCTTAAGGGATCAAATTGTAGTACTTTTACTTCACGCCAGCTGCCATTGCACATTACCAGCTCAACGAAAGGCTAAAGACGTACGAGTGTGAGAGAAGGAGAGTTAACAATTTTTTTTTTAAATTTCTCTCCGAAACGGTATTTTATTCTGTAAAATCGTTTCGGAGGAGAAAAATCGAGTAAACTTGGGAACAACCGGAATTTTTTTTTTTTTTCCTTGAGCCGAAAATGTGCAATGGCACTGCGTGACGTAGGAGTATCATGATTGCATCTTTGGAGAGAGATACGACATGCAATTTTAATGTAGCTAAGTACAAGAGGTAATCTTTAAAATAAAAAATAAATAAACCGTTAGCGATTCGGAATCGGGTGTCAATATTTTAAGCTGTAGCCGAGCGTGGGTGGCGCTCGCTTATGGAGAGTTTCCGGTCACTTCGATTTTTGCCACTTTTGCTTCCCCATAGAGAAAGCCTTTTTTTTTTTTACTTATTCGATAGTAGGGTTTTCAACGAATTGCGAAGGTGAGGGTCAGGGCCAATACGAAATGAGAACGGCTCTCAAGCGGACGCCTCCGCGATCTGGGTCAAGGCGAACCTTGATATGTGACAGAATTGTTGAGAGTCTCTTCAGATTTTTTGATTACGAAGAATTTTTTTTTTTTTTTCTTAAAAAGTTTGCGGGTGAAAAAAAAATCTAAAGAAAAGAATTCGGAGTGACGTTTTGAGCAGGTGCACCGAGATAAAAAAAACTCATGCGTTCAATCCGCACGATTCTTTATCATAGTGTAGAGACCTAGAAGGCCCGACAATACCTCGTATATTGTGGATTTTTGTTATAACAATTTTTTTTTATCCGCGCAAAAAATTCTCGCACAATAAATCCCCTAATAGCGAGACGCGCCGGTTCGTCGCTAAAAAAAAAAAAAAAAAAAATTCTGTGTTCGATGCTGAGATATCTCTTTGAATAAAACTCACATTTATTTTAATCGAGCAAGCGCCTTCTTTCGTACGAAATTTAATGCATAAAAACTTGCAGTACGATACTGGAAGTTTTTTATGCAAAAATTGGTGTATTAAATTTCATGTAAAATTGTGCCGAAAAATGAATGAGTGTATTGAAAACATTGGAAATTCCTCCTTTTCAATAATTTACTTCACTCTCCCATAAAAGTACATTAATTTTAATAATTTACTTTAATTTCAATGGACAGTGCGCGATGCATGTTTTTTGCATAAAAACTTCAACTATCGTACTGGAAGTTTTTATGCAAAAATTGGTGTATTAAATTTCATGTAAAATTGTGCCGAAAAATGAATGAGCGTATTAAAAACATTGAAAATTTCTCCTCTTCAATAATTCACTTCACTTTCCTATAAAAGTACATTAATTTTAGTAATGTACTTCAATTTCAATGTACAACTATATTAATTCTTCACGATAATTGTACATTCAATTTGATGCACCGGTTTTTGCACAAAAACTTCCAGTCCGATGCTTTGAATTTACAATTTTTTGACAGTGCGCGATATATCGCACGCCCACAACAGCACTGTAACAATTTGTACGCTAATCACATGAGTGATGTAAGATTATTTTAAGGGCGCGAGTATACAAATAGCTGTCAACTTTTAGGCGCGTTAAAAAAAAAAAAAAAAAAAAAACCTTAATAAAAAAAAAAAGGTTAAAATCAACTTACGACGGTGAAGGTGGAAGTGAAGAAGCAGAATGTATCGATCACCTGTGCCGGAACTCCCCCGCTGGTGATGCATCTGTGAAAAAAAAAATTAAGAAATTCATGTGCCGAAAATAAATTTCCCACCAAACACCGAGAACAAAAATTTTTCCAGCGTTTATTCTTCGCTCTCGGCGACATCGTCGTTGTCTCGGCGAGACGCGAGCTTACTTTATGTGTTCGCCGATAAATTGTCTCGACGAAACGAGCAGAGAGCCGGCGAGGAGGGCGAGGAACGTCGCCCTGTAGTGTAGCCTGAACACTGCAATCGCAAATACGATAAGTCACAAAAGTACCGTGCGTGTCATGCGAGAAAGTTTATCGAACTCGATTACAAGATTTGTCGCGTTACAGCGCGTATTTATAGTGCGTATTTTCAATTAACCCGCTCCAACTAATTACGTCGAAGTCGCCACGGAGTTATCGCAGATCGGAGACGCTATCGCAACGGCGTTACGTGCGTCGAATCCAGCGATAATTCTCGGGCGTTCGTAACGATCGTTGCTCGATCGTCCATATTTAACGGGCAATTCGATAACGAGGATCTTTTACCGATGTTGTCGATTCTCGCGGCGTCCTGGGAGACTCTGAGCTTCACGTGATCCTTCAGAACGGAAAAAGTCGCGAAAACTGTGCTCGCCATTTTTTTTTTTTTTTCTTTACCTCGCCCCAATTTTCCCGAAGAGATTAAACTCGATCGATGACTAAAGATGGGGAAAAAAAAAAAATACAAAAAAAAAACACAAAGTTTATTGAATCAATGCCCCGCGAATGGCCGTCGATGTGGGCCCGGAAAGCCTTCCGGGATTCGCGCGGTTACGCTTTGGCGCAGCAAGACACACCGGACTGAACATACGCGAAGACTAAGATGGAACCACCCGTCAGAGCATGAAATCGCTTCTCTCGTAAGACACCTTATCTGCTGACGAGGCGGTGTGAGTTGTCTCTCGGTGGTCACCGTTGGCGCGAGCGAGATTCGAGAATCTTTAGAGCTATATCAATGGATTGAGGAGGGGGCGGAGGGGGCGGAGGGGGGGGGCAATGTTTTGAAGAGACCGATAGGTTCGAGCCGATAAGAGAATAGATAAGCCGCTCCAATTGTAGAGAGTAAAGCGAGATTCGTCGGGAATAATGGTAAATACGATTCGACGGTTTACCTAAGAGTCGTCGATTTCTCTTCACCTTTCTCAGGTCTAATGATTTTCATTAGCATTTGATGCGCAAATTTTCGTTGATTAGTTTCAAACGTTTTGCGTAATTTGACTTGGTGGAAAAGTGTCGAGATTTTTTTTTTTTTTTTTTTTTTTTTTTCCGGTGCTCAGTTATTTTTATACGGGGATTGATATCGGCTGAGTTAATCGTCGACGTCGCCTCCGAGAAAAGATAATTCACGGTACGGCACGCGATTAGGTTACAATTACAGACTAGCTCGCCGGTCGTGATGTTGATCGAACGCTTTGTCGTTTAAAAATGTGTATACTTTGCTTATGCGACGAGCTCGACGATGGTTACGGCTGATTCTGCGTCTTGGGAAGTCGCTGAATAGCATAGCCCGAAGATTGTATGTGACACGCGTTATCAAGGCGCTCGCCGGTTTGCATTCGCGGCTGAAATATTGTAACCGGGTGTTTCCTCCGAGCGAAGCGCGACTACCCAGAAAATTGCCAATGATTTGCATACTTGAAATATACTTGAAACACACTTGAAAAATGAATATTAAATTTGAATGATTTCGTTCAATTTCGATCGTGAAATTAACTCCGCATAGGAAAATTCAAATTCAGCAACAAATTTTCATGGAGAAAAACATTTGATATATAAATATTAAAATCGACTTACATTTTAAACTTAAGTTGCATTATTTTTTTGAGAGTTTTAAGTCTAATGTTTATTAATTATCTAATTGTGACAAATATATTCCAGATTCGTGAATAAATACAATCCAAGTGTATTACAGTTTTTGTTACCGATCGTTCCGTTTCACATCGTCTTAAGTGTGCAACTGAAATTGGAGCTCAGCTTCGACCCTAAAATTGACTTCGCAGATAATCAGAAAATTGATGCCACACATGATATCGAGTGCCACGTATAGAAACGTGTGTCCACAAGTCGATAGAATGTTCCAATTTCACCATAAAAAAAAAAATAATAATATTAATAAAATAAAATAATCGTCTGACTTATAGGTCTGGTTTGTTATCTCGCTTCGATCTAAGCCAACGATTCCGCAACGGCTATTGAAACAAACGCCCTGAGCTCCAAATATCACGTCTCATGTCGTTCGAGCGTGAATCATTCCGTAAAATTTCGAAGCCCGTGTGGCAGTGCATATAGGCATAACGCTTCGTATGTAACACGCGTGAATATCTCGGTAATCGCGTCGTCACTCTCGAGCGGTGCCAACGGTAAATGCCATAAATTTTCACCTGTCCCCCTCTTACCGCGACACATTCCTCGCAAGAGACTCTCCTCGTCGCTCGACAGTCACCGTTGGGCTTGGTCATTGTCGTCGGGACGTTTATTAGCTACGCGTTCGGCTGTCTTCGATTCTCGGAATGAAAAGCAACTTCGCACAGCGAAACGATCGGTATCGGCGGTAACGGGGCCCATAGAGCTGAAACTTATTAATCTCTGACGTGAATTACGGAGGCCTTGTCGATCTCGGCAGCCGGCAAGTGTTTCACTGTCCTCCAGATAGAAAACTGACTGCACGAACTCCACTCGGCACACACTGAGAGAAGAATTTTTTTTGCTGAAGCTTAGTTTCGTGAACGAAACTAAGAATTTCGTGCTCGACACTAAAAATTTTTTTGGTCAAAACTAAAAATTTTATGGATTAAAACGGAGAATTCCATAGACGAAACATTAAAATTCCATGGATAAGATTGATTCCATGGACTGAGGATTTCGTCGATCAAATTTTTTTAACTATGCATAGATAACAAAAATTTGATCGACATAATATGCCGGTATAACTTACAAACCTAACACAAACGGTTCGCGATCGTAACGCTAATTACTGTATATTCCACTAATCCACCAATCCACCAATTCCACTATAATACTCCACTGTAATACTCCACTATAATACCCCACTATAATACTCCACTATATATTCCACTATAAATTCCACTATATATTCCACTATAAATTCCACTATATATTCCACTATATATTCCACTATATATTCCACTATATATTCCACTATATATTCCACTATAAATTCCACTATATATTCCACTATATATTCCACTATATATTTCACTATATATTCCACTATATATTCCACTATATATTCCACTATATATTCCACTATATATTCCACTATATATTCCACTATATACTCCACTATATACTCCACTATATACTCCACTATATACTCCACTATATACTCCACTATATACTCCACTATATACTCCACTATATACTCCACTATATACTCCAGTAAAAACAATTTATGTTAGAGAAAAAATTGCGGTCTATTCGGGTAATATCTGCGGTAGCGAAAGTTGCGATATTTCCTAGCAGAATGTGTTAAGTTTAATACGAATCTTTGCGAGGATGTCGCTGTAGTTCCCATATAACATCGATTCAAACGAGTCTCACCTATGTTTTTTTTTTTTTTTTTGATACTTGGCATCGAGACGCAACCGCGTCTCTTGATACCTGAAAGTTCTGTCGGTTTTTATCAGATTTATGTTAATTTCTATGAGACCCTTCACTCAGTTTACTGGCACAAGAACGCATGGCGAGCCGGCACAGTGCTCGATGTGTCGCCGCATGTGACGATATTGTGACATTACCGCCGTGTTGAACTAAAAATCTACCTGTACTGTTCCAGCACTCCATGGGAAACGCCACTGAGAGCTGGAACTGTGCAAACAGCTTCCGATATCAAAACGCTGTGCTGATAGAATATCTTCACGTGCGGACAGACATATCTGCATTGTGCCGGTACGGCGTGTCGGTTCTTAAGGCACGCTTTTCTTTCTCGGGCCGTTTCTCCGTCTCCGTCTCATTGGATGGAGAAATTACCATAGAGATCTTTGGCGAGTTCGCTCGACTTCCTCGAAAGTTACCCGTTGTTACTCGAGCAACCCGAGATTGTGCATAACTGTGTTCAATTAAAACCGACGCTCTTTTTTTTTTCTTTTTTTTTTTGTTTCGAGTTATTGCGTAACATGTCAGAGATCGGAGAACCCGGATTTGAAAACTGGAAGGCATTCCTGTCCGACACTTGTAAAAAAAATATGATTTCATCTAACAGCGCCTACTGTAAAGTTTTAACACGGTTATTATCAGTTATCGGCATCGCTTTATCGCGCGCGCTATCGAGAGCAGCGGCAGCATTAAATCTCCTCCGCGTTGAACTTTAAATGGGGCTGAAAAAAATATCGTAAATCCGGGAGCACTATTAATGTTTTTTCAGTCTTCGCGTGCACCGAGCGAAAGTAATCACACCCAGAAAAAAAAAATGGTATTTCGCGCGTTCGCGTAAATGAATATTCATTTAATCAAGTAATTATTATTTAATTCCAAGCGTTGTTTGCTTGAAATTTTTTCCTGTCTGAAGCAAGACCTGACGGTAGGTATTTCAGTATCGGTGCACCTCGTCGCCAGAAAAAAAAAAAAAAAACATTTCTCTTCCATAATATTTTTAGAAGCGGACTGAGAGAGTTATGATTCAATGTCGAAAAACACTCCTAAGTTACAAAAATATCATTTCCTCCTAGGAAAAAAAAAAGGGTCGTTTCAGTTGACACCAGTAATTGTCATATCTCAGTTTCTCTCTGCCCAGTGCCTCGGATATGCTAATAACAAAATATTTATTTATCCAAATAAATATTGTTTGATGTGGACTTCGGTTGACGGCCAATTGGCAGTAAATATGTGATTTAAGTCTCTTATGTATCAAAAAACTGTTCCATGTTACAGTATGACCATCAATAAATTCACTACTACAACTACTGATATCTGATTCGAAGCATCGCTTGCTTGCATTTGTTTTCATAGTGCAGCAAAACCTAACGGTAGGTATTTCAGTATCCGTGCACTTCGTGGCTGAAAAAAAAACACCTCTTCCATAATATTTTTAGAAGCGGACTGAGAGATTTGTGATTCAATATCGAGAGACACTCCTAAGTTACAAAAATATCATTTTCTCGTTGGAAAAAAGCATCCTTCCAGCTGACACCAGTAATTGCCATATATCTCCGTTTCTCTCTGCCCAATGCCTCGGATACGCTAAAAACAAAACATTTATTTACCCAAATAACTATTATTTGACGTGGCTGAAGGACTTCGGATGACGGCCAGTCAATTGGCAGCAAATATGTGACTTAAGTTTCCTATGTATAAAAAAAACTGTTCCATGTTACATACCATCAATAAATTCACTACTACAACAACTACTACTACAACTACTACTACTAGAACTACTACTACTACAACTACTACTACTACAACTACTACTACTACTACTACTACAACTACTAATATCTGATTCGAAGCATCGCTTGCTTGCATTTGTTTTCATAGTGCAGCAAAACCTAACGGTAGGTATTTCAGTATCGGTGCACTTCGTGGCTGAAAAAAAAACACCTCTTCCATAATATTTTTAGAGGCGAACTGAGAGACTTGTGATCCAATGTCGAGAGACACTCGTAAGTTACGAAAATATCATTTCCTCCTAGAAAAAAAAGGGTCCCTCCAGCTGCCACCAGTGATTGGCACATCTCCGTCCCTCTCTGCCCAATGCCTCGTTTAGGCTAATAACTGGTGGTCGTAGACCAACTGTAGATGGTGCTGTTCGGTGACTGCGGTGCCTCGTGGACGTCGAAGAGAATCCGGGGGAGGGCCTACGGTGCAGTTGGCCCCGTGCACGGTAGGGACTTTGACCGGCCGTTGCCCTCGCGACGTCGAGAGAGCTCGACTAGTCGAAGTAGCAAGAACTCGACCGGTCTTCACCGACGCCGAAGGATCTGGTGCTTCCCTCGGTGCATTCGGTGCCGGTTGAAGTCGCTGCTTCTTCTTCTTCTTCGTCTTCTTCTTCTTCTTCAATCCCGATGAGCCTTTATCGAGTGTGCACGGCGCAAAGTCTTCGGAGGCTGCGCTTTCTTGCGCCTTCTCGTGTACCTGTCCGAGATCACGTCCGCCGATGAGGGGACGCGACGAGAAACGTCGGAACGAGATGGGAACGGGAGGAAGGGAGAGAAAGTTGCCGACGACGCAGACGCCGGACGACGATTGAATGACAAGAAATACCGGCAATGATCCGGGCGGGACATAGCGAGAGACGGAGAAAGAGACCTCTCGAAGGAATTTCCTGATTGGGATCGAAACTGGCCGGATCAACGTGTGATCGAACTTTCAAACGTACGGGATATTATTTCAACGGAGCGCATAGACGTTTTTATAGTTTTCTTTTTTAAACCTGTTGTCATTGTTGTTATTATTGCTGTTATTGTTGTTGTTATTGTTATTATTGTTGTTATCATTGTTGTTATTGTTTCAGGACACCTAGATTTTTGATCATCGTATGGTCAGTCAGTTTCGAGATGACGAACGATTATTCAACATAGGATTGCATTTTCTTGGGACTAGACACAGATGTTTTTTTAAGATTGTAATCGCCATGAAACGATGTTTTTTTTTTTTTTTTTTTTGTCGCTTCTCCTGCGATCCAGCAACAAATATCGAAGTAGGTGTAATATAAATTGCGGTCCGTCCATGGCGGAGAAATATACCGAGTCCAATTGATTTTGGGGAAAAAAAACAAGCTGCACATTTTTTGAAGAAATTTTGAAGAAACATAGACTATTAACCACACGTACTGTGCGTGAAATGTAAGCTTGGTCGCTCGAAGGTATCTCGAGTTAGAACGGTTTGAGTTTACCGCCTCTTTCACACTTTGTTGCGGACATTTTTTTCTAAATACACAGATAATTGAAATACACGGTTTTTTTTTTTTTTTTTTTGTGCGGTGTTATGAAAAACGTAGTCATACGAGATCTTACACTTACGATTAATAATACTTTGGTCGTAGTTGTAGTTATCACGTCCTTTTTAGTCTCGTTTTTGAAAAAAAAAAGAAAAAAAAAAAACTGTGTCACTTTCGTCGACTTTTGATTTTAATGTAGACAAACAATGTATGTAAACAAAACTAGTGTAGTCAGGCCAGGGATAGGCGTAGGACAAGACTACTACAAACTCAACAACTAATTTACAAAAGTATATTGTTGTTGTTGTTGCTTTTGTTAGCGATACGAGCACTCAGTCCTGCCGGACAATAATAATACTGACTGACTGACTAATAAAAGTATATTGAGAAGAATAAAAAAGTTTATTGAAGAAAAAAAAAAAAAAAAAGAAAGCATGGCACGGTTAAACCGCCGCCCGCTTGAACCGCACCCGGTTAATCGCTCTTCTGCCGTATGATTATTCGATGGTTACGAAAATTTTTAACAGCCTGACACAAAAATGTCGATATAATTTTTTTGTTTGTTTTTTTTTTTTTTTTTTTTTTTTCATCAAAACAAAGCTTCCTCCACGAGGAACAAAAATCACGAAATGCCTCCCGATTCGTCTGGAAGTGGCAGAAATATCGACGGGAAGTTAAAAAAAAAAAAAAAAAAAAAAAAAAATTGACAATCCACTCGACCCGAGCCTCGCACACGGCGCGACTGAGTTGAGGCGAGCGTCTTCGACGTGTATAAAATTACTATTCCCCTCACAATAAATAGATACGTATCGTGTGTCCCGGTGAGGAAGTCACAAACAGTGAATCTCTATTATTTTAATCCTCGTCACACGATCCAGCGGCTTGTCCGAGTCCTATCGCTTTAATTGCAAAACCAATGACATCGGCGTTTTTCGCCAGAAGGGCTCTTCTTACCAATTCGCTGGAGTCGAGTCGGTAATAAAAGATCGTGGAGAATTATTTCTGTTCGTTTGGTAACGGATGCGATGCACGGTCAGCTGGCAAGATTAGCGCGCAGCACGATATGGATATCATCGAGTAACGCTCATCCCGGTGCGGTTAGCGGAGCTCGGCAACTTCGTCGACTCATCTTCGAGCAGTACAGTAGAACCTCGGTTATCCGAATCAATTGGGAATTGAGCCCAGTTCGAATTAACGATTATTCGGACGATTGTGATTTGATGAGGAAAAATAACATACGTAAGGCAGAGCAGGGTAACGGGACGAAAGGCAGTTTCTCAATAACTCTTGGATTGTGGCGGTGGGGTGTTGAATGAGACAGAACGCGGCTGACAATCCGGACGTATCGTTGGGACAAAATCGGCCATCCGAAAATTATTGCAAAACTTGCCTTTTGTAAAATATCTCCCAAGTAAAACATCCAAAAAGGGATCCAACGATAGGCCGATCTCTGTAAAAAAAAAATTTCCTTTTTTTCTACACCACATTAACATAACGCTTCTGCCTATAGGTTGAAATATTGCTCGTTAAAACCACAACGCAGTCAACTACAAATATTATTTAATGTTATTTAATGTTATTTAATATTATTTAATATTATTTAATATTATTTAATATTATTCAATATTATTTAATATTATTTAATATTATTTAATATTATTTAATATTATTTAATATTATTTAATATTATTTAATATTATTTAATATTATTTAATATTGTTTAATATTATTTAATATTATTCAATATTTTTTAATATTATTTAATATTATTTAATATTATTCAATATTATTCAATATTATTCAATATTATTTAATATTATTCAATATTATTTAATATTATTTAATATTATTTGATATTATTTAATATTATTTAATATTATTTAATATTATTTAATACTATTTAATATTATTTAATACTATTTAATATTACTTAATATTACTTAATCGTAAATAATTTTATCATACTCGGTTATGAATATCCCTGCGCGGCTCCAAAAACCAATGAATACAGCGCGAGAAACTGTCAGGCAAGCCGTGTAACATTTAGACGAGTGATAAAAGCCCGCTCGCGCTGGCAACGAAATAGCGTTCGACGATGAGAGACGGCATCGAAATTTTGGACTACGATTCGAATAACAGAAATTCGGACAAAGCCCATCGCATTTCGCACAACCGAGTTTCGGATAATCGAGCCTCCACTGTACTACAGTTTTATCGAGTATCTCCGGTTGTACAGTTCGTTGCTTCACTCGCTCGTTGCTCTCCCGGTTGCATATTACGCGGTCAATTTACTGTAGCGTATTCCTCGAGCGATTCTCCGCTCCCTTTGTCCGGCGTACACCTTCCGTCGGCCGGAGCGAGCGTGGCGCAGCGCCGAGCACGCCCTTTAGCGCTCGCGTCAGCGGACTCTCCTCGAGTCCGACGAGAGAACGCTCGGGTGTTGTTTAACTCCCGCGAAAGTCTCCCGAGGTCCCCGCAACGGCGCACACGGGGAGAGAATAATACACCGAGAGAGCGCGTGTGCAGAGTAATAATAAAAGGCCGGTTGAGAACGCCGAGAGAGTTTAAGTGTGTGCGATCCCGTGAGGCCCTCGGGCTGTTACGTACCGCACACCGAAGGCCGACCGGGTCGACACTGGACCCTCCGCCGACACATTGCAACCTGCGTTGATCTACACTTTGACTACTACCTGCGGATCCCTCCTCGGCCGACACTGGCGATAATCGTTTAACCGTCGTTATGAGGCAAATTAATATACGATGCAACTACTATGAAGCGCTTTGTTCGAACAGCCTCTCTATCCTCCTCCGGGCTACGTTTGTCGACACTCACTTCGGTAAGCCTCGCGAGGTGTTTTTTTTTTTTTTTTTTTTTTTTTTTTTTTTTTTTTTTTTTTTTTTTTTTTTTCTAACGTTCGATTCATTTCGCAGCAATTTTCTAACAATTTTTTCCGGGCTGCGTGCTACGAGTCACTTCGGTGAACCTCGCGAGGTGTTTTTGTATTTTTTTTTTTTTTTTTTTTTTCTAACGTTCGATTTATTTCGCAGTAATTTTCTAAGAATTTTTGTCCAGGCTACGTGTTACGACACACTTCGGGAAGCCTTAAGTGGTGTTTTTTTTTTTTTTTTTTTTTTTTTCTATCAACTTTGTAGTAATTTTTAAAGAATTTGTTATACTTGTATATTTGAAAAATGACAACGAAAAGGGACATTCGAAATGTGCGAAGTGGCGAATCATTTTCACCATTAAATAAAACAATCGTTTCAAAAAAATGATCATTAAAACAAAATATTTTTCCATTTATTTCTGTTAAAAAAAAAAAAAAATGTTTCATCTTTCCTTTTTCGTTCACTTGGACCGTGTGGAAACTATGTATAAATTCGTCTATAAATTATCATGCATAGTTGTTACGTTACCTAATTCATATATAAAAAAAAAAAAAAAAAAAAAAAAAAAAAAAAAAATCGAAATAAGCAATATTAACGTTACTACGTATCTCTTTCTCTGATTCGCAAAGTTCCCTCTGCGAGAAATATCGTCGCTCACTATCTCGAGCTTCTCTCGCCGCCTATGACGAGCCTGAGACACGGAGGAAATGTCGAAAAAAAAAAAAAAAAAAAAAAAACAATGTTATTGATAAAAAATACACCTTCCTCAACGAGAGAGAGGAAAAAAAAAAACTACGCTCGAAAGTAAACTTGCCATTGCCAGTGAAAGGGTTAATGAGCGTGGAGGCAAGGCTGCGGCTCGCCACCCTTCGCCTACGGTCCGAATAATTATTCAATCGTTTGCCGCGACGTTGAAACTGCGGTTACCCCGGTGCGGCGCGGTTGATCTATCGCAACGGTGAGAAAGCACGTGTGTTACACGGGCGAAACAGCGTGTGTTACACGGTACGTTTATAATGGCGCGTAATAGCCGAGCAATCGAAGCCCGGAGGACCCCTCCGGACCGAGCGAGTCATTACGAATAGATTGAAGGTCAAAAGGCCGCGTGGTGCCCGACCGCCGATGCCGGCCCCGCTCCCGTGTCCGTCGACGATTCACCGAAGAGAACACGCATTCACCCGACCAGCCCTGTGCATCGTCGACACAACTTGCGCGGAGACTTTGTTACATCTCGCTCGCTGCTCCGCGAGCGAGCTCCACGCGAGCCTCCCGAGAGAATATCAAGAGGATTGAGTTTCGAGAAACGGCGGGATCGGTAAAAAGCATTGGTAACGCTGACAACGATGCACGGATGGACTTATGCGTGCTCGCGCGATTATATTTAGATCGGCGCTCGATCGTCGATGTTCCATGAATTGTCGAACAAATTATTTTTCTCTACGTCTTCATTGTATAGTTGAAAACTGTGAAACATTGAAACAGTGCAGTAGCTAAAGCGTGTATTAATTTGTCTCAGTGGGTTGACGCGATTATTGTCGTATGAGCCACTTTTTAACTTGGACAAGTCTTTTTTTTCAGGTTGGGAAAAGATAGACGTTTCAATGAGATTTTTTTTTTTTTCTTTTAGTATTGAGAATGAAAAATGTTGGGGACGATCGATAACACTGTTCGGTTTCTTTGATCGGAATGACGAAGTTGCGAAACCGGACGTCGACCGCTTTTGATTAAACGGTGAGGTGTTTTGGTGACTGGGTTATCAGAAACGGTGAATCGGAAAAAAAACAAGTGTTGATAACGTTGATAATGATACGCAGGTGGACTTGTGCGGGCCTCTGCGATTATATTTAGATCCGCGCTCTTATCGTCGATATTCCATAGATTTATTGCATAAATTGTATACTCTAAATTTTTCTTGTACTTGTAAAAAAAAAAAACAGGGGCAACATTGAAATAATCGTCGAACAAAGCGCTCCGTAGTCGTTACTTCGTGCATTAATATTTGTCTCAGCGACGCGTTAACGATTACTGCCATATTCGCCACTTTTGACCTGCTAATTTTTTCTTACGTCGATAAACGAGATACTTTGGGACGAGATATTTTTGTTGGTATCGAGAATAAATAAATTTGGGCAGAGATATATTTTCGGTATCTTCGATCGAAATGAAGAAATCGAGAAACCGGAAGTAGACAATTTTCAATTAAACGTTCAAAAGTTTTATCATACGAGTCATTTTTTTTTTTAAATATCCGTCTCACACTTTTCCTCTTCGCGACACGAAATGAATTGCGAAGTACATAATAAAGTCGTAATTTCATTTCAATAAACTCGACACGTTGGTGTATCGAGTTTTGATGAATGCTAATTAACGAAAGGACCTTCTTCCGATTTCTTCGATCGAACAAGCAGAAATCGAGAAATCGGATGTAGGCAATTTCAAAAGTTTTCTCATACGAGGCCTTTTTTTTAAATGTCCTTTTCACAGTTTTCCCCTTCGTGAAATAATATGAATTGCGAAATATATAATAACGTTGTAATTGCATAGTAACGTCGTAATTTTATTTTAATAAACTCGACGCGTCGAACTATCGACTTTTAATGAACGCCTAAGAACGTAAACACCTTTCTCCGGTTTCTCGATCGATAGAGCGGACATCGAAAAGCCGAACGGAGGGGGGGGGGGAAGTTTGTTTACGAACCTTGCCAAGGTCTTCGCAGGCAATGTATACAATTCGATTATACATAAATTACCTTTTTTCAACAATCTTCCGATGCTCGATCGTAAAGAAGTGAAGCTCGGGAGGCTTTTGAAAAATAATTAGGTCGAAATTCGTACAGATTGTCAAACGATTTATTTATTGTATCCTGTCCTCTCTTGCGCATCGTTATCATATTCATCTTAATTTTATTACAAGTGTCAATTGTTGTATGTGCGTGAGGAAAGATCGCTACCCGCCTCTCGCGTCGTTGCATCGACGAGTCGACAATTTTCACTGATTTATCTGTCCTTCCCCTCGTAGCGCTCATCCGACTATTACATGGACAAAAAAAAATAAATCTGTCGTTTCTTTTCCCCGCTCTTTATCCTAAGAATACATGTTATCGTTACGAGAGAAAAAACAAAAAGAAATAAAGAAAAAGTGAACCATCACGTCACATCAGTCGCTATCACATCAATTCTTTTGAACGACCGCGAGAGCACCTTCGCTCGCACTTCTCATCTACGTCGTAATCTCAGCTCGAACCTTATCTAAATAATCTGTCCGGAGAAGCCGAGTTGGCCTTGCGTACGTGTGTAAATGTGTTCCACTTAAAATCAACGACTTGCAGTTTAATTTGTTGATATTTTTTTTTTTTTTTTTTTTTTATTCCCGTTTCTCGGCACAGCGTTGAGGCGAAAACAAAAAAAAATCAACGTCCACGCCGATATGCACATCGCTACGGACCGAATAACTTTCGACAAACGACCGGTCGAGAAAGATTCCACAAAGGCCGCATATTATTGTGTTCTCATTGTCTTCGACTGTTTCAAGCAGCGACGAGAGAGTGATATATGTGTGTATATATATATATATATATATATATATATATATATATATATATATATATATATATATATGTATATATGGTGGTAAAACGTTTCAAAGAACTCGGGGCGTGGCTTTCATGGCACGACGGAGTGATCCTTCGTCGATAACTTCCGCTTTCGATATTGTCATCGAAACCCGGAAGACGTGCGCCTCGATAAAGAAAACAAAGGCGTTTTCGCGCCTAGCGGAAGATCCCTTAGCAGTCTTAAAAATTGAGCATAGATCACTATAATTTAGTTCTTTTCCAATTTTTTTTTCTTTCTCTTTTTCTTTTGCATATTCATCATTCGAAAGTAATTACATGAACGAAAGAGAAAATCAGGTAAAAACGAGCTACTCGCTGCATTTCGTCGATAACATCGTTGCTAATTATTTAATCATTTATTTAGTGTCTCTTCTTCTAACCTTATCGTGTAAAAGGCGTTGTATTCCTAGTTAGGAAAAATATGTGAAAATCGCATGTATAACTACTTCTAAGATAATACATTTTGTATATAATTATATATATATATTTTTTAAAAAGGCGGAAGGCAACTGCCGATGTAAAACGCGATTCACCGGTTCTCTTGGAAAATCTGTTTGGTTGTTGTCTTTTCTTCAAACTATTTTTTTTGTAAATATTTTTTTTTTTTTTTTTTAATCTATGAAACAAAACCGGGAACGCGTTCGAGACGGCTTTTGAGGCGGCAGTAGTACGCGGTTTCGATTAAATATCCGTCGAACCGCGGAGAAAAAAAAAGGATAGCTTATAAGAAAGACAAAAATCAATTGGCCCCCTCGAACAACGTGGAATGGACGTGTTTCACGCTTCTTCGCAAAGAAGACGATATGTAATATCTACACAATTCTATCTATAATTAATAATATATAATAATATATATATCTTTCTATTTTTATAATTTTTTAGTGTGTTTTTTTTTTAATTTTCCGTTTCTAACAACTCAAGGGAAGGATCGTTTTTTTTTAAATCTCTGTGTCAGTGTATTATTTTAATAATCGTGTCTTTTACCGCTATTAATTGCAACTGCGAATGAAAAAAAAAAGAAAAAAAGAACATCGATGAAAAAAAAAATCGGTATGTAAAGATAAATGAAGTAACCCTACTGTGCGAGGACGGCGTATCTCCGTTAATCATAACATTTTCCTTCGTCATTTATTTTTCTCGTCTAAGGCACATTATTATTATTATTTTTAATCATTTTTACTTTATCTTACAATTCGCCTTTCAAAAATCCTTATCGCCTCCATTGACCATTGATCTGTTTGCAAAACCGTTATTTTTTCGTCTCCGACCGCTCGATCGGGATCCTTCAACGGATTCGCGATTCTGAGAAATTGTACGAGGGGTCGAGAAAAGGGCAGCGTCTCCCCGAAGTATTTCCAAGAATTTACGACCACTTCACGCCGGGGCTTTAGTAACCGGAACTCCCCGTACCTGCGCGCCGCTCAAACATGGAAGGCACAGCCTCGGCACAAAAAGCGAGATTACCGAGTTTGCTTCTCACCCTCTTTATCTGCCTCTTGATCTCTCTCCCTCTCGAAACCGTCGAGGAAAGAAAAGAAAAAAAAGACTACGAAGAAACGAAAGAGAAAGGTTGAAAGAGCTCTCGGGATTCGTTTAATACACCGTCCACCGCTTATCACACAATTAGAGTCTACGAAGCCTCCAGTCTCTCGCGTTCCGGTATTGCATTTCCACGCAGAAAGAAAAAAAAAGAAAAAAAAAACAGTAACGTGTCTACGGAGTGAAGTGAACCTTTCGTAACAACATAAATTCCATTCAATCGACAATACCAGAATCTCATATATCGATAAAGAAAAAGAAAGAAGAAAAAAAAATCCATACACGAACATTGATCGGATAAAAAAATTGAATGCGAAATTGGGGGAGGGCAAGTGAATCGACGAGATACCCAGCGATATTCTCGTATCCGTGATAAAGTTCCTCGATGTTCTCTACAAAGATCGGCGGCTTTGATTTTCGATAAAAGTGTAAGAATTTTGTTGTTTTTTTTTCTCTTCCTTTTTCTTCAAGTCCGCGCGCTCAACACATTGACGATGAATCGTTGCTCGTCCCTCGTCGGGACGATGGGTTAGGCGCTCTGTTTCCCGCTGAACGACGACGCGAGATCGGCGACGAGTTGCTTGTAGATGAGCGGATCGATGTTCTTGCCAAGTTGATAGAGGACGAACCAGTCGCCTATCTGGCAATTTTGGGCGATCATGTCGATGTCCTTCTGCGACGAGAGACGCGAGCGCGCCCGAAGGAGGATGAGACGAAGCTTCGGTCCTGCGACAACGGCGAATCTGTACGCGAGGCTGAGACCGCTCAGGATCGATAGAATTATGAACCAGAACCACAGAAAAACGTATATCTTCTCGTTGACGATGTTCAGCGGTAGAACGCAGAGTCCGTCGAACTTCTGCACGGTGCCCGAAGCACCATATTTGTGAAAGGTGCACTTGGTCACTTTCGGAAAGACCTTCGACATGGGATCGATTCTGTCCTCGGGTTCCATTTCCGTGAACCTAACGACGTCAGCGCCGTACGTCGTGAATTCACCGTCGAGAAAGAAGTCCATGAAGTATATTTGTCCGACGACATTTATGAAATTCAACACCTCGCAGAAGAAGAATCTATAGGCGTAAAAGTTTTGCGTGTGCAGATTCGTGCAGAAGTACTCGACGAGCAACTTGCGTCTGTCGGTCTTGCAGTTGTCGCTCACGACGGGACAGTTTAGATCGAGAACGAGCATCTTGATTCTTCCGCCCTCCCATGTCTTCCACAGATAGCGCGGCACGTAGAACATCATCGCCTGGAAGAAGAGGGTGAAGCAGACCCACTGGTAGTACTTGTGATACTTAATCTCGTCCTCGCCCTCCACGTGGGCAGCGACGCCCGGCTGCACGAGATCGCGTCCCACGACGCCGACGCGATCAGGAATCGTGAACGTCGAGTAAATCCAGCAGTAAGTGTCCATGACGTGTAGTGGAATCTCGTCGACGATGCAGTCGATCGGATCTCCGATGTACTGCCGGGAGGTCACCAGCAGCGAGAATGCTATCAGTATTATAACGGTCGCTTTATAGTGCAACCGAAATACATTGTTGTCGATGCAGACGGCGTCGAGCTTCAGCAGGCCCTTCACCGAACCGAAAACGTCAAACATCGCTGGTTCGTGTTTGTTGAGACTTTATAAAAACGACAAACGAAAAGCCGCCACAGAGTTCCCGCGAGAATTTCACGATGTTTATTTTCTTTTCTTTCTTCTAAAACTCAAGCGACACGGGGCACGCGCACTGGACGTCGACCCAAGCGCCACGACAAGCCGCTCGGCACTGCTCGCTTTATCAACTAAGCCCTCTCGCCGCAGCCTACAGCCGGGGAGACACACGGACCGAGTTTATTGCTGCTATCTTTCCCCGACGAGCCGCTCTTCCTCGATCTTCGACTGCTGCACGTCACTCTTGTTTCGTCAATTTCATATATCGTCACACTCGCGAAACTGTTTTCTTCGTGTGTCTGTCCTTCGTTACGGACGATCGGCGACGATTCTCATAGAGCATCGATCTTTCACTCGATGCTCTATTCTTTTCGGCGATGACGGATCACTGATTTTTTCGCACACTCGGCACGTGAGCTCTCGCTCTCCCTCCCGGCTCTGTCCTCGTGGCCCGATGAAACCCTCGTCGAAGCGCTCTCGTTTCGTTTACCTACGAGCGTAGAATGAAACTCTCCCTCGTTACGATTCCTTCTATTATTCGCGTTTTTTTTTTTTTTTGTAAATTACAAAGAAACAAACAAAACAAAAATTTATTTCTTAGGTTTTACAATTGTCCGAAAGCTTTTTTTTTCTATTCTTTTTATTCTCTCTCTTTTTTTACACAATATATCGGAGAGACGCGAGGTATTAACAACGACGCGAAACATGCGCTTCGGTAACGCTCGTGTCTGCGTCCAGCGGTGAGTTCGGTGTACGGGCAAGGCTTGCTCTTTTGGCTCTTTCTCTTCTCCGCTCGTTCTCGTAGCGTCGGGGACTGAGCCTACTGGCGGTACGCGATCCGGGACCCCTCTCCCCACTCCCGGCGAGGCATCGGCGTGCACGCCGCGCTCGGTGCTTCCCCTCGTGCCGTTTTTCGCCCCACTCCTCTGACACCCGCCTGTGGTAACAGAACCGCCGAGGCCGCTCGCTTGGCCCCCCCTTGTCGTTCCGGTCGTAACGGTCGTCGGCACCGCTGCGGAGGACTCGCCGAGTTGAACGAGCGACGGCTCCCTCGATCCTGCACTGCGCATGCGCGGAATAAACGATTCCTATGGATCGGTCGCGGTGTTTGCTGCCAGCAAGTTCCTCGGATCGCATGGGTACGTGGATCTGTTGCCATGGAGACCGACGCCGGGAGGGCCGCCATCGGGCATCGGGCGACCGGTGTGGGGGAACTTTTTGGCTTCTGGAAATCAGCGACGATCTGTCGAGTCGCGGACTGCGAATCTATCGGCAATTCCGGGATTCCTTCGGGAGGTTTTACTAATTGAACAATCCGTCCTGAGTTCGTATGCACGGTTTGAGATAATTGTCGTCGGATAGATCGTCGACGGGGGGAGGGGGGTGAGGGGGGGGGGGTGTTCAATTGAGTGCACTAGTCAAATGAGTGCTGCATTTTTTAAAGTCGTTTATACAAACTTTTAGGCATCTATTGATTATATTTTGGTTATTTGGATTATAGGGGTTGTCCTTAAGCCCGGAGAAACATTTATTGCAATGGATCTGCAAAAATATTAACTGGTTTGTGCTAATTTTCGAAAATGTGTTCGTTCAGTTTTTTTTTTTTTTTTTTTTTTTTTTCAAAAAACAATCCGTACTTTTTGCTCGACTTTTATGTGTTATCGCTCATTCTCTTTCTTGCATGATGCTCGAGGAATTTACCATTCAGATATTCCCTAGCATTTTCCCTTTACAAATTACAGCGTTTCGTTTATTCCTGTGTAAACAAACAGCTGTAATTATTAAACGGGTAATAATATCGAATATGTAGACGGTGAATTCGTAGAGCATCTTTTAAGGAAGGAAATGAGCCGTGACAGATCGAAATCGAGCAAAAATTATGGAATATTCTTTGAAAAAACCGAACCGCAAACGTACTTTTCGAAAATTAGCACAAATCAATTAATATTTTCGCAAATCCATTGCAATTAATGTTTTTCTTGGCTTACAACATGAGCTGTAATACACATAACCATTCACTATAAACGATAGATGCGTAAAAGTTTGCATAAACGACTTTAGAAATTTAGCACTCATTTGACTGATGTGAATTACGAATCCACTACTCGATCGTATCGCGTCACTAAAACGAGAAGGACTTATTTTCTTGGTGTACAAACATATGGAATCGGTCTTTCGGGTTTTAGTCGCCTGAAATATCAAGCAGATACATTAACGTATATGCATATTTTCTTCAGTTACAGTTTCGATTCCTTACGAAAATGTTTCTAAATTATTTTTACAAAAAAAAAAAAAAAACGTTCATTATAATTGAATAATGAAAATAAAAAAATTAAAGCCTTAAAATTAAAGCTTTAAAAAAAAATAAAATGAATACATAATTAAAGCTAAAAAAATAAAATAAATAAATATTAATAAGATAAATAATTAATTAAAGCTTTAAAAAATGAAAGCTTTAAATTAAAGCCTTAAAATTAAACCCTTTGTAAGTCAAACCTCTATCCCCACTCCTAGGCGCTACAGTAGCACCGCGTGGTCCCCACTCCGCGTCCGTCGGTCCCGTTTCGGTGCGTTCTCAGCCCGTCTATCTTACAAACTCTCCGTATGCGCTTTGCGTATTCGTAAAAAAAAAAAAAAAAAATCTCACACCAAATCTTCTCGACCGACCCGTTCCTCGAAAAAGAATGAGCCGATAAGGCAGAGACACTCCGCATCACCTTGAGGTCTCGCTATCAGCGGCGTGCCACGTTCCCGCTTAGTGCGCCATTCGTCACCGTGACCTCTCCGCGTAGCTTAGCAAAAATCTTTAATTAGATATTCCTTCGTAAACGCCACCGCAACACCCAAGTTCATTAGCATTGATAACAAAAGTCGAGAAAGCCTCCGCGAACTTCCGAACGAATAATAGTTTCTTATTATTCGTTTCTCCCCGTGGCTTCGGGCCGTTAGCCGAGCGCCGCCAGAAATAATAGATTCGTGTATCGGACCGCTTCGCAGCCGATGCAGTTTCGGCCGAGGGAGGAAGATATGCCAGGCTGCCGATCCTCGCTGGACGGGTCGCCGTCGAGGCCCGCAACGGGGGGGGGGGGGGCACCCGACGGCTCAGAGATAACTTCGGGCCCGCAGTCCCGAAGCCGAGGACTCGGCCATAATATAACACAGGTACGCCGAAAAATTTCGCCTCAGCCTTTCGTTTTTAATATCTTTTTTTTTATTTTATTTTATTTTTTTTTGTTTTATTTTTTTATTTTATTATTTTTTTAGATCCTCTCCTTCTCACTCAGTCGGGTTACGAGTTCCTCGTCGAGGCCTTCGCCGTGGCTGCGGCATGACGCTCCGGACTCGGATTTCACGAATCCATCCGACGATGTTCTTGCGGTTCGAGACTCTCCGGTGAAGGGAAAGACGGCGGCAGCAGCGGCCAGACCGCTATGCATTGGCGTCGACCGCGGGACTGTACTATGTACGCAGATCAGAAATCGCTCTACACAGCGAGAGCATCGATCGTACGGAGGAACATGCGAGCCTCTGCGGTTTCGAGATCATAATTATCCTGATCGCGGGCTCGCTTGCGCTAAAGCGAATAAACAGAGCCTTAGGAACTGTAGCGGAATCGGTGTTTCTTTCTTTTTTAAGAAGCACGCTCGGCGAAACGAATGGAGAAGATTGGAAAAATAAAATAAAAATGCGCACGCGGTTGGACTGCTCGATTGGAGAGGAAGAAAAAAAAAAAAAAAATGAAGAAAAAACGCATCGTGAGAAAGAGGACGGATTATCCGGAGCCGCAACCAATGCACATATGTGGGGTATCTTTGCGCGAATACGTTGCGAACTTGAAGACCACAATCGAGCGTTATCATTTATCAATCGCGCAGCTCTCGCAGCTCTCGATACGAATGCACACTGCGATTGCGATTGAGACGAACTCTTTTCAATTAGTCCTCGACGAGCTATGAATAGTTGGTCTGTCAGACGTGATTCACGGTATGCAAGATAACGATAAGGATGTGCGGTGGATAAAAATGACGAATGTGACACTGTACTTTTGCGAGCAGCTTATCGGGTTCAAAGGATTTTTGTCACATTCGACGCTTTGATACTGTTCGGCTTTTATGGAATTTTTATGAGAGTTTTGTTCTCGTGAGACACTTTTTTTTTTTAAGTGACCAAGGAAAATGGATGCATAATCACACTTTCGTTTTAGGTCACTGAGGAAAAAATATTTGGTTGCTTCGAACTGTTCCTTCATTCACCGTCTTGAAACAATTTTATTCCAATGTTACGAGAAAATATTTAATTAAAAAAAAAAAACCGAATCTTAAAACCTTCAAACTATCTACAAATTAGATATTACATTTATGAAATTGTTTGTTTGTTGAAGAGTTTTCTGTTAGTGCGACCCTTTTATCAAGTGACTAACAGTAACGGATGCGCACTTTAAGTTCGGTTTTACGTCGCTAAAGAAAAAACAAAATCTTTGGTAGCTTCAAACTGTTTCATAATTGAGTGTCTGGAAGCAATTTTATTGCAATATTGTAAACAGATATCTAATTTTTTAAATCCGAACCTTAAGACCTTGAAACTGCCACCACACTGCATATATTGTCTTTAAGGCTGTGCGATTTTTATGTAAAATCTGGCTCGCTCGTACATTTTTATGTTATCGGGAAATGTGAATTATACACACATTATGACACTGTTGATTTGTCATAAGCTTATCGTTATACGAGGATTGGGTCATATATTCGACACTTTTACACTGGCCGGGTTCTACGAAATCATTATCAGAGTTTTACATTCGTGCGACACTTTTTTTTTTCAAGTGACTAACGACAACGGATATGCACTTTGAGTTTCGTTTTACGTCATTGAGGAAAAAAATTTTTTGGTAGCTTCAAACTGTTTCTTGATTCACAGCCAATGAGCAATTGTATTGCAATACGATAAGTTATCTAATAGCAAAAAAAATCTGAACCTAAAGACCTTGAACCTGCCTACAAACTACATATATTGTCGTTAATTGTATACGATTTTCTTTAAAGCTTCGTTTAAACAGTATGCAGTATGAAAATAGAACAGAATTACGCCTCAGCTCTTCCTGTAGCGCCAACGATGATTATCTTGCATAAGAAACGCTTTTCTGAATGAATCTACATGATTTATTCGCGAAAAAAAAAAAAAAAAAAACTACTCCTATGCAGTGCTAACAGTCGTACCTCCTCAACGTGTGCGTAAACAACCTACGAACTCGTTGATTATACGTAATTACATCCAATAAAAAAAAAAAAAAATTTTAAACAAGAAACTCGCTAGACATCGGGTCTGTTCTCAGTCGCGTCTCGCATAACAAGAGAGAACATTTTAGATCTCACGCGCGTAAGAGAGCCGAGTTTGCCCCTAACGTTTCTTCAATTGACGCCGGAATCGTGTTACAGATTCGATCGAGGCCATTAATGTCCTTTTTAACGGCTTGATACTTTATGTAACAAATTCAAGTGATCTCGCCACTCGCACGAGCCGACAAAACTCGTCCGACTCATTCGCACATTTGTGCCTAAAAAAAAAAAAAAAAAAAAAAAAAAAAACTCACTCTGTGGCCCGAGAGTCTCGCGTCGTGAAGTGCAGAGTCTTCGGTATGCTAAAACACGGCGCTCGTGTACGCCTCTGCGAGCGACAAAGTCATCGCATTACCATGCTGAGGACGTACTTTTTAACGCTACGGAACCGATATATACATAAGACTAGTGCCGTTGATGCGCGAGATATTCTATTCGTTACGACAGTCTGCTGCTCGAGCTTCGCGTATCGATACTGTGTTACAAATAACAACGCGAGAGCCGACGGTGGAGACGAGGCGTGAAATTTGATTGCGTGCAGGTTGAACCGTCGGAACAGGCTGAGGCGCCGATGCCCTGAATAATTTCGCCGCCGATCATCGATAATGACTACGGTCAACCCGCATTCCCGACGTAGAGCAACGGTGTGAAATGTCATGGAGCATATTCGCGTCACGTTTAACAGGAGTTCACGGCGGAAGGAAAGCGTCAAACGTTTCGCTAAAATATTCATCCGATAATTCGGTGAACTGTCGACTATTGCATCAGACCGCTCGCAATTATTATTGTTAAGCATGAGTTGATGTGAACGAAAAAAAACTTAAGGCGCTTCGAATGTTTGACTGAGTTTGTGATTGTTACGATTTTTTGATCTTTTAATTAAACATCTTTTTTTTTCGCGGAGTTAGGAAATTCAGTTAGTGAGATGGGCATACCAGGTGAAATAAAAATACAAACATTTACTGTCCAGGTATAGTGTTGAGTTTAAAAAAAAAGTTGAAAGTTAAAGTAATGTAAAAATAATAAGTAGATTACTTTTGTGTCACATATCGCGTGACTAAGATCGGAAGGGCGTATCTCATGTCCTTGCGAACACGAAAAATTATTATCGCTCGTTGAGCTATCCGTGGATATGAAAGAAAAAAAAACTTAAGGTGCTTCGAACGTTTGATTGAGTTAGTGATAGTTATAATTTTTTAATCTTTTAATTAGACATTTTTTTTTCGCGGAGTTAGGAAATTCAGATAGTGAGATGGGCATACCAGGTGAAATAAAAATACAAACATTTACTGTCCAGGTATAGTGTTGAGTTTAAAAAAAAAGTTGAAAGTTAAAGTAATGTAAAAATAATAAGTAGATTACTTTTGTGTCACATATCGCGTGACT
Source organism: Amblyjoppa proteus (assembly GCA_963922035.1). Lineage (NCBI taxonomy): Eukaryota > Metazoa > Arthropoda > Insecta > Hymenoptera > Ichneumonidae > Amblyjoppa > Amblyjoppa proteus. The sequence goes on along the minus strand of OY998228.1, from coordinate 14,813,832 downwards.
AAGATCGGAAGGGCGTATCTCATGTCCTTGCGAACACAAATAATTATTATCGCTCGTTGAGCTATCCGTCGATATGAAAGAAAAAAAAACTTAAGGTGCTTCGAACGTTTGATTGAGTTTGTGATTGTTACGATTTTTTGATCTTTTAATTAAACATCTTTTTTTTCGCGGAGTTAGGAAATTCATTTAGTGAGATGGGCATACCAGGTGAAATAAAAATACAAACATTTACTGTCCAGGTATAGTGTTGAGTTTTTAAAAAAAGTTGAAAGTTAAAGTAATGTAAAAATAATAAGTAGATTACTTTTGTGTCACATATCGCGTGACTAAGATCGGAAGGGCGTATCTCATGTCCTTGCGAACACAAAAAATTATTATCGCTCGTTGAGCTATCCGTCGATGTGAAAGAAAAAAAAAAACTTAAGGTGCTTCGAACGTTTGATTGAGTTTGTGATTGTTACAATTTTTTAATCTTTTTGTTGAAAAAAAAAAAAAACATTAAAAGTAAAAAATTGTAAGTATAGCTTACGTTTGAGTCACATATCGCGTCACCGAGACCACAAGGGCGTATCTCGTATGCTTCTACACAGAAAATACGCCCCTGTGATTTCAGTCACGCGATATTATTTCACGTGTGTTTCACAAAATATGGGACACGCATCGTGGATCACGACGAAGTTTCTTCTACGAGATTGTGTTCCTTCTTTTTTTTTATCGTCGTCAAACGTTTCGCTAAAATATTCACCGATTGAATATTCAACTATCGCCTCACCGGCTCGCAATTATTATCGATCGTTAAGCTATCTGTGGATATGAGAGAAAAAAAAAAAAAAAAAAAAAAAACTTAAGGAGTTTCGAATGTTCGATCGAGTTAGTCATAGTTACAATTTTTTAATCTTGTATCATTTAAAAAAAAAAAATTATAATTTGTCTCTTCTGTAAAGAACATTTTTGGAATTCGGAAATTTATCTAACAAAACCAGACTATAAAAATAATAATACCGGATTAAAAAAAAACATTCACTTAATTAAAAAAAAAAAAAAAAAAAAAAAACTTGAAAGTAAAAGTAAAGTAAAAGTTATAAGTATAGCTTACTTTTGAGTCACACATCGCTTGATTAAGCTCAGAAGGTCGTATTTCGTATTGCTTGTACACAGAAGTTACGCCCTCATGATTTAATCACCTAATTACAATTCACCGATTCATAAAAAGTTGCGACACGCATCGTGCATCTCCACGAAGTTTCTTAAATAAGATTTTCTTCATTCTGTCATCGTCGCAATTATCAATCACAAATTGTGAAAATAAAAATAATTTATTACCGTCCTTTTACGGCAAAATCGTCGTGTGAACTTAAGTTCGCTCGAGCGAAATTGTCGTTGGACAGGGGAGTTATTGGACATGTGACCGGTCGAACAAGCTTTTCGGACACTTAAGGTCCTGTGGCGCAACGGATAACGCGTCTGACTACGAATCAGAAGATTCCAGGTTCGAATCCTGGCAGGATCGTTCGCATATATATATATATATATTTTTTGTTCATATCTCACTCTACGCGGCATTCCTTCGCTGGAATATTTACCTGCAGTATCGGGGATTCATCGGTGTATCAGGTACACGCTCCGTGTGTTGCTCACACCCGCGCTCGCAGGTATGCGGCGCGACTCGAATGCTCTCGCGGACAAAGGGAGAGAGCCTCTCTCGGAGACCGTGGCGCTCCGAGGCGACGATCAGCGGCTCTTGCTCACGCCAGCCTGAGACACGTCCAGGCTTCGTGACTTGCCCACGAGCCCAAAGAATTCCTTAAGGCGATTCGAAAGGACAAAATGAAAAAGAAAAAAGAATCCTACGATTTTTTTTTCGCAACCCGTTGATCGAGCAGGTTGATGCTAATTTTATTTATTTATTCACTCGCCGAATGAGCGAAAAGTGCCGAAAAATGTAATTCACGAATGTAAGCAGCGGCAACCTCGCTGAGGTTTCGAATGGCCGAGACGACGGTCAGTCGGATCCGTAGAGTTGTTGCTAGAGAATAATTGAGAAAGCGTCGAGTGAAGGTCGAAAGGGCGAGGCCTGCACGTGATTCGGAACATCGACGGAGTAAACAAAAATCCTAAGTAGTATCTTCGATGGATGTGTTTCTTTTTTTTTCTTCGAAACATCGTCGATCGACCAGTTTGATGCTATTCTTGTTTTTTATTTTGTTTTTCTTTCCCCTGACGAGCGGATAGCGCTGAGAAATTGGATTTACGTTTCTATGCGCGCGGCAAACTCGCCGACGACTCGAATTCCCGAGACGACGATCAGTCGGATCCGTATAGTTGTCGCCGAAGAATAATTGAGAGAGCCACGGAGTGAAGCTCGAGAGAGCGAGGCCTCAACGTTTAGGTCAAACGAATTAACCCGAGTCTCAGTTCAGCCCTCTCGTGTAGCAGAGAGAGGTACCTTACGTGCCACTCGCTGGAACGTACGTGGAATGAAACACGATATAGCTCTCGCTTACCAGCTTCTATATGTAGTGTGTATCACAAGAAACGGTCCGAACGAGAGAAGAATCGACGATACGACGGGGCTCTCGCAGACAGTGAAACACTTCAACTCGTCTGCACTCAGATGTGTCTCGTGCTCGAGTTAAAAATAGCCATTCCGAATATACTATTTTTGACCGCTAGATTGTTTTTTCTTTCGTCCTTCAGCTAGAGTTAACGGTATTATCGTAATAAAAAAAAAAAAAAAAAAAAAAAACACAGTCGTGGTGTTGTGCGATCGTTTTTTTATTGTCACGCAATTAAATTACCGTAATACGTGCTGTTTGCATGTCGAATCTGCCGACGGACCGAAGATCCGAAATTTCAATCTTCATTAAGTCTGAACTTGAGTTCCATCCCAAGTTTAATGGGGAGTTCATCGTTAATTTATTTCTTAGTTTTTATTATACTAATATTTATTATATTAGTTTTTATAATAAAAATCAAATTATATTAAAAATTTTCGACTTAAAAATAGCCATTCCGAATATACTATTTCTGTCCGCTAGATTGTTTTTTCTTTCGTCCTTCAGCTAGAGTTAACGGTATTATCGTAACAAAAAAAAAAAAAAAACACAGTCGTGGAGTTTTGCGATCGTTTATTATTGTCACGCAATTAAATTACCGTAATACGTGCTGTTTGCATGTCGAATCTGTCGACGGACCGAAGATCCGAAATTTCAATCTTCATTAAGTCTGAACTTGAGTTCCATCCCAAGTTTAATGGGGAGTTCATCGTTAATTTATTGCTTAGTTTGATTTGTTTTTATAATAAAAATCAAATTATATTTAAAATTTTCGAGTTGAAAATAGCCATTCCGAATATACTATTTTTGACCGCTAGATTGTTTTTTCTTTCGTCCTTCAGCTAGAGTTAACGGTATTATCGTAACAAAAAAAAAAAAAAACACAGTCGTGGAGTTTTGCGATCGTTTATTATTGTCACGCAATTAAATTACCGTAATACGTGCTGTTTGCATGTCGAATCTGTCGACGGACCGAAGATCCGAAATTTCAATCTTCATTAAGTCTGAACTTGAGTTCCATCCCGAGTTTAATGGGGAGTTCATCGTTAATTTATTTCTTAGTTTTATTTGTTTTTATAATAAAAATCAAATTATATTAAAAATTTTTGAGTTAAAAATAGCCATTCCGAATATACTATTTCTGTCCGCTAGATTGTTTTTTCTTTTGTCCTTCAGCTAGAGTTAACGGTATTATCGTAACAAAAAAAAAAAAAAAAAAAAAAAAAACACAGTCGTGGTGTTGTGCGATCGTTTATTATTGTCACGCAATTAAATTACCGTAATACGTGCTGTTTGCATGTCGAATCTGTCGACGGACCGAAGATCCGAAATTTCAATCTTAATTGAGTCTCAACTTAGCTCATCTCAAGTTTGAGAGGTAGTTCAATGTTCACTTATTTCTTAGTTTTATTTGTTTTTATAATAAAAATCAAATTATATTAAAAATGTTCGAGTTAAAAATAGCCATTCCGAATATACTATTTCTGTCCGCTAGATTGTTTTTTCTTTCGTCCTTCAGCTAGAATTAGCGGTGATATCGTAACAAAGAAAACAGTCGTGGAGTTGGGCGATCGTTTATTATTGTCGCGCAAATAAATTACCGCGATACTACGTGCTGTTTGCATGTTCAATCTGTCGACGGACCGAAAGATCCGAAATTTCAATCTTCATTAAGTCTGAACATGAATTCCATCCCAAGTTTCAAGAGGGAATTCAACGTTCATTTATTTCTTAGTTATAATTGTTTTTGTAACGAATATAAAATTATATAAAAAAAATTACAAATACATCAAATCGTAAGAGTGCCAGTTTTTTTTATTTTCGATTTCCATGATTACAATGTTATAAATTATAAACATATATTTTTTTGTTGTTGTCATTATTAAATCACCATTACGACCAATCCATCGGACAATTCTTTGAAACAGATTTTTTTTTTTCGAAATCACAAAAAATTACAGACGTTTTGTGAGAAAATTTATTATCAACTCCATTGTTGTTTACTATTGAGAATTTGAATCCGAGACAAAGCGATTCGCCTCGATATCCCCATAGCCGGAAGTGAACGAGTGGTTAATTCGTCCTCGAATCCATTTATCGAATCGTCAAGATCTCTCCGCATCAACGAAACGCTAATCGACCTACTCGTAATTGTCGCTTACGATGAAATTTGTATTCAATGCAAATAGTCTACGAGGAATCGCTCTCATGATTTTATCGACGTAGTTCGAGCCAATAAATATCAATGAATTTTCCGAATCTCAGAATCGAATGAATCGTCACAGGTAAGCGAGCTTATATACAGATAATCGCTGACCCAGATAGAAAAGCGTGCCGTCAAATGGGTATTATACCATTGGTAACGCCACCGCTCCGTCGCAGTGCAGTCATTTTTCTCAATATTTTTATTTTTTACTTCTTCGACGAGCTTGACTAGAGTCCGTATGGGAAAGTCGACAGAGAGCCGTACGGTGAGTCTACCGGGTCGAGGGAATGGGAGTTCTTCTCGGTGACGCGGAGAGCGGGAGGCGGAGGCCGCACGTGAGAAGAGCCGAGAAAGAAACGCTGAGAGAAAGAGCGACGGTGACGGAGAGGATAGCAGGGCCGGTTTTTCTGGTTTGACTCGGAGAGTCCTACAGGCTGCGCTCGAGAGAGAGAGAGGGAAGGAGAGACAGAGAGCCTTCGGTATTCCAACGGCCAAGATTTACTCAGCCATGGGTTCTCATGCTGCCGTCGCTTACGTACTTAACATTTTACGCCGCCCGGCTGCGCCACTACAATCATCGTCGGCCTCAATGTTGTTCGAAGAAATATTAATCAGCGACGCCGACGAACCGCAAACCGAGTGAAATAACAATTTTCCCGGTCCTTACATCCGCAATGACCGAGACACGGACAGACATATTTTTTTTTTAAGACACTTTTTTTCAGCTTCGCAAGGAGCTCGGCATTTCCCAAAGTTGAGTGCAGCTTCGGTGAGACGCGGAGACCTGTGGCCTCTCGCACTCTCGACTTGGGCTGTGGGAATATTGAAAAAAAAAACTATTCGAGCGACGCGACTCGAGAAACCAAAGGCTCCGGACGTCGTAGTTCACGTAGTGGGTGTTTTTTTTTTTTTTTTTTTTTTTTTTTTTTTTTTGGGCATTAATAATCATGACTGGACGAACACTTTCGCCGCAAGGCCTCTCACCAAAACTTCTTCGGGAGGTCACTTTTTTTTTTGTTGGGTTTGAAGGATCTCCGGATTTTTTGGAGGAGAATAATACTTCGAATATTAACATTAATATTTCTTAATAAACGTTACAAATATTTATGTTTATATAATATAACAAATATTTCTTAATAAAATTAATGATAATCAGCGGCGGCAACGAACCGTAACCGAGTGCGATAACTATTTTTCCGGTCCTCACATCCGCAATGCCTTTGATCTGAACAGATTTTTTTCAAACTTTTTTTAGGTTCATACGGATTGTGGCATTTCCCAAAGTTGAGTGGAGCTTCGGTGAGACTGAGACACCTGTGGCCTCTCGCACTCTCGACTCGGGCTGTGGGAATATTGAAAAAAAAACTATTCGAGCGACGCGACTCGAGAGCCCAAAGGCTCCGGAACGTCGTAGTTCATATAGTCGCCGTTTTTTTCTTTGTTCGGGCATTAATAATCATGACCGAAAATTTTCCCCGCAAGGCCTCTCACCAAGACTTCTGTTAGAGTTCACTATTTTTTTGTCTTCTTTTTTTTTGGTTCTTAAGGTACCTCGAAATATTTGGGGGAGTTGAAAACTTCGGAGTCACAGTTATGCGTGCTCTTTCGACGAGGAATATCGACGGCTGATTCCGTGACCTGGCGCTGCAAACATCGGCGTCCCTTCGGACACCGATGTTTGTAGTCCGTGACCGCTCCGCGGTCACGGGCTAGCTTCAATAAATCAAACGTCCACGGCAGGTCCCGTAGTTGAATGAGCTCGCTACCGAGAATACCGAGGTCGACATTTTCCTGGAACCAATCGCCACGACATTGACGATTCGCTTCACTCGGACGAATAATCCTTGCTGATCGGGCTCAATGGCGTGTGAAATACCACGGTCGGTAACCCTCGTGCGTTTTACTGTTTTCTCCGAGACTGTTCGTATATAATAGATTAGGCATTAGGTTTTCTTACGAAAACCTAATGCCCAATTTGCTTTTCTTTAAAGTGTTGAACATTAATAGATTTTAACGCCTTAAGATTTTTAAAGCCTGTGAGACACGGACAAAGACTCCTTCGAAATCATGATTTTCAATCATGCAAAGATTTATTTTCCCGGAGTTTTCGTCAATCATTTGCTATTTGAAATACCATCGATGAGTCTTATTAAAATTCCAGCTAGATTTAAAAACGTACGCTACATATTAAAAAATATATATATATATATTCTAAGTTTCCAAGCTGAAACAGCAGCGGAGATCAAACTTTAATGTTTCATTCAAAATTATATTTTATCGTAGAAAGTGACTGTGATTATAACTATGTAATTTTTTCTGCGTACGTCATTTTTTTGTTTTTTTTTTTCGAGCAATCGGCTCGTACGAGATTTTATTAAAAATACGCATAAGCGCTATGGAAATTTTTTTCCGTTAGTTGATCGCTCAATTGGATCCTCCACGGAATAATTCACCACGGGCATGTCAATAAATAATCATATATGCTATTATAATTTGTGATTATTTTCGTAACCGTGCGATATAGACGTTCACTCGAGAAATTATCTTTTACACTAGAAAGCGACCACGATTATAACTATGTAATATTTGCCCAGTGCATTATTTTTGTTTTTTACCCGAAAAATCGGCCGGAGCCTTCGCATAATTTTTATTATAAATTTTTATTATAAATAAATTTAATTGAAATAATTCAATTAAAATTATTATAATTTTTTTTTTTTTTTAATTTATAAATAAAGGCTATAGAAATTTTTTCTTCGTTCTTCACTGAGTTAACTAAATCTTCAAGCGATCCACTCGTCGAACTTAGTGTTCTCCGATCGAGTACAGTGTCGCGTAAGGATTAGCCGGACCAGTGCGCGCCACAATAGTTTTTCATTGCTCCATCACTTTTCGACAGATAAAATTTTATGCGCGCGTCCTTGGGCTAAAAAATCAAGTGAGATCCGACACCCGGGTCTGCAAGCGGCAGTGCAAGCGCGACCACTTCGCCGCCAAGTGCATATCGTTCGAGTGTGGGCGATAACACAATCATGTCGAATAGTCGTCGGACCACCGAGGACTTTGCTCGATGAACCCGCAACGCACTATCGATAATCCGTTCGATCGTCACAGACGGACAAGTTGAGATAATAAAACTGAATAAAGAAAAAAAAAATATATATATATGATGACACAATTTTTTTTTTTTTTTTTTCACATATCATTTATTTCATCGTTTCTCCGTACACACTCCTCCCCGTTACAAACTATGCGAAGAAGTATTTCTCGTTTACGAATTCACATCGTTGTACGCATGGAAGTGCGTCAAACCGTGTTGTGCTTAATCGATACCAAGTGAAACATCGCGAGAACTTAAAATATATAATAGTATTTTCGGTATAACAGTCTGCAATCGAGATATTTATACAGTCGCGTGTTTTGTTTTTAATTTTTTTTTTTTTTTTTTTTTTTTTTTCAAATTTTTTTGCTGCCAAACCTTATGATCACGAACCTTTTTGTTTCTTTTCTTTGCACACATGGAATTATAATACGCGCTATAATTATAGTAAGCGAAGGTCGCAATTAAAAAATATAGTACATAGAAAAATATGATGACGATAGCGACGGAACTACTAAAATGCACAATAACATTTTTTTTTTTTTTTTTTTTTTTCTTCTGTATTTAATTAATAAATCACCCGAATGAGCACTTTCCGTTTTATCGTTAACGATCGAAAGTCGTTTGTTTTGCAGGTTCTTTTTTTCAATCTGTTTTTTTTTTTTTTTTTTTTTTTTTTTTTTTTTTTTTTTTGTAGAGCGTGTCTGTGTACCTAAGAGGGTCCTCAGGCTGTAATATTAATATCACTCACTTATCAATGATATGCTCAATGAACTGTGGGAGTCAGAAATTTCGGAGGGCGGGGATAATTTTATTTGAGAATTGTTCCACTTGTTCCACGAACCGATAAACCGTTTTTTTTTTTTTGCTGTTGGTTTTTTTTTTTTTTTTCATTTTGTTTCCTTATACTGATTCCTCGGTAAAATCTTCTTCGGCTGTTGATAGAAATTAAGAGATTTTTGCAAAAATGTTGGTCGCTGCGACAGACGTTTATCGGCGTCTGCTCTGTTTTTTTTTTTTTTTTTTTTTTTTTCTTCGTACGCGCGAAAAATCTAATTAAACGCGTTCGCCATTCGTTGTGAAACTTCTAGTTTAGTTAATTTGATGAGTAGATCGAAAAAAAAATTATCATTACTCGGGAACATTATGCAAATATCTGACGGACAATGTTCCTATACAATTAACAATCCGTGGATTTTACAGTTTCATTTTTATTTATCTTGTTTCTTCATATTACGTCTATTTCGTACTTTGAATAATGCTGAGCCTTACAGATATGTGTTGCTGTTGCTTTGATGCTCGAACCTCCGATAATTCTTCTCGCCCTCTAGGAAATCGTCAAGCCTTATCGGAGCCTCGATCATTCGTGCGATGTGTGTATCAGTAGGTTCTAAATACTTACCACCGATTCTCTATATTGTTAAGTTACACACATATGTATTTCGCAAAAAGAGTTTTTGTTTTTTTTTTTTTCTTCTTTTTTTTTTTGTTTCTTTCATTAACACACGAAATAGTTAATAATTGCATGGTGGTATTGTTTTCCCCTAATATTCGCTAAGAGTAACAATTATATTCGTTAGCTATTACAACAGCACACACAGAATATTTTTTGTTTTTTTCTTTTCTTTTTTTTTTTTTTAATCTGACTTCGGCGAGAGTTATTTGATTTATTGGTATTTTTAAATTAATTTTATCCATTCAAAGGACAATCGCAAGATATTTACAAATCAATGAAATTTCGCTTTCTCGATAGACATGATCCCTCGCCTTCGTATTTTCGCATGAGGGTCGCTCTTTAAAAAAACGACACCCTTGTGGACCGCCTGGTCTTTGATCACGTCGTAACTTCGGCACGCGTCCACATACGTCAGGTCAAAATATATCTCAATTTTTCTCTGATTTTTTAACGGACCCGTTTTGTTATAGCGCTCCACTTTCAGCATACAATATGTTTTGATAGAAATTCGAAAAATCTACATTCTCAAGTAGAAAAATGCACCTTTGTAATAAACATATCGTCAAACCATTTTGAATCCAAGAAACCACTCAATGATACAAAAAAATTACCGGTTTTTCGCGGTGAGCCTTTATTTCTAAATACAGCTTCAGTTTTTCCATTCTATGATAATGGACACATTTTTTTTTACTGTGAATATCAAATATTAAATATTTTTTATTTTTTTGACTGCCTTATCTAATTTAAAATGGATTGCCAGTATGTTCGTTAGAAAGCTGAGCGTTTTTCACATGGCAATGTTTTTTACCGGATTTTATTTTTTTTAAATTACATCTTGTAAAATTATTTGTAGTCGTTTTGTAAAAATTGTGAAAAATGAATAGAGCGCTGTATGGCCTAGCACGTTCCTGAAAAAATCCGCAAAAATTGACAAATATCTTGGTAACATGTGTGAACGTATGTCGAAGCTGCGAGGTGATCGAGGACCACGAAATCCACGAGGGTGTCGGTTTTTACATAATGATTCATATGCATGAAACAAAAAATTTTCGCATATTTCACTCGCAGACCCCTCGTCCCCGTCCCTCGAATAAAGCTGCTAGTGGACTCGACGCTCAGCTTGCGCGAGATATAAAAACATCGAATTACCAATAAATTATCTAGAACGCGTCTACAATAGTCGTCATCGGAAAATCGAAGCAGTTGCGGTTTACTTTCTTAAACGGTTTACAATATTATGTTTATACTTTTAAATCGATATTTTTTATTTCTTTTTTTTTGAGTCTAAGCTTATTTCTTGTGTTTTGTTTGTTCTCGTTTTTTGTTACTTTTTTTTTTCGTTGCGCATTCACGTTTCGATCTCACTCCTGTTTTTCATTTTGTCATTAGCTTTATGTCTAACACCAACTTTATCTATAATTGTGGTACAGAGTGTGGTTTTTTTTCGGTACAAGCAGGGACCAATTTCCGGGATTGGCGGATCTACAGGATTTCGGAGGATTATCTGCGAGGGAGTTGGATGTGACGAATATGTGTGTAAACATTTTTTCTTCCCATTTCACTAAAATAATCGATGTGTCATAAATAAAGCAATAAATCATATGAAAAAATGATATTTAAGTGTTTATCATTGTTTCGTTTAATCGTCAATTAAATAAAAAAAGAGGTGATATATCGAATTCTTAGATACAGATAATAAATGTTAAAACGTAATATGGCATCACAATGATTGAATGAAAACTTAAAATTATGGCCTCGATGTCATGTTTAAAAATTGCGACATTTTGTGTGGTTTGTGTGTGTGCATTTTAACGTTATGGAAAATGGCACATTAACGATGATAATTCGCAGTAAGTGTCGGTAGAAACGTGGCGGAGCAGCAATTGGGAATGCGGATTTACAATCATAAATTCCGGAAAAAAGCACGGGACGCTTAGCCGTAATTCGAACCCGGAATTTTTCGATTTCCGGTCGACGGTTTTTTCCTTCTGAGGTACGTCGAGCCGCTACCGACAGCCATTCCAAATTTTCCTCGTTAATATCATTATTTTCTCAGCGTTACAGTGTACGATACATTTACAATTTACGATAGTTGACGCTACGGTTCATCGTATTTTTTATATATAAGAAACGAATTGGTACGATTGAATTATTTACAACATTGATAAAACTTGTTTCGATAATCATTAATTATATATTAGATATAAACCGGGAGGATGGGGCTGGCTACGAAACCCAAAGTGACTTTCGATCGACATTTTCGCATCGTAACATTCTCGCTCATCGCACACTCACGACCCATCCGATAACGCACATACAGACGATACATTGTACCCGATTCGGTGCGGAACAAAAAATCACTTAACTGTAAGTTTACGAAGCCCTATGCACACGAATACTATGTATTGCTATTGAAAAGTTTCATGTTCAAGCATCTCTCTATTACTAGGGGACTAATGTAGACTCGGTGTCTTCCTATTTTTGTTATCAGAAGTTGTATAAATTCTTTCTCGAAGTTTCGTGGTATAATGGTGTTGCTATTTAGTACGGTTCTTAAGATCAAACGTCATCTCCCGATCTTTTTTTTTTGCGAATTGGTGTTATAGTTCTCTAGATATCTGACACTGATTTGCAAGGCAGCGTTCTAATCGGAACTGAGCCAGTATCTAATTTTCGGTAATTACTCTGATCAATCAATATTTTATTCTCGAATTTATATTCGACTTTATAAATCGATACTTCCGTATATGTCTATAATATTGGGATAAAAGACTTATTTTTTTTGTTGCTCAAAATAATTACAATATTAGATAAAGCTCATTTCCGTTACTAAATTAGTCTAGCTCGGTTCAATTGCTTCTCTGGGTTGTTACAATCGGCTTGAAAAACTTTCGCGCTGTACTGGCTTTTGCTACTCGTTTAGGCCTTCACACACACTTACACACACACACACGCATTCACGCGGTTAAGATTTTTCTATGACACATTTTGAATATTAATGTATGAAAAATAATACCGTCCCGTACCTAAACCTTCTCTTCATTCGATCGATACAAAGCACGAATAATATATATCGAATAAGACCTTTCATTAAATCTTAACCGTAAGCTTGGTAAAATTTTCGCTTGTAATAAAAATTAAATTAAATTGTGGCGATTGGCCAGTAAGAAGATGAAGGTTCGTTCCTGCGAATTACGAGATATATTTATTATAAGTATAATGACTAAAAGGGGATATGAGTATACTCGACTTCCAGCCTTGTTCCATTATTATTATTAATTATTATTATTATTATTATTATTATTATTACTACACGCTCTTTCACACGCTGGAATGTTTAGTGAAAGAAGAGCTTTGCAATATATATATATATATATATATATATATATATATATATAGTGTCAATTCAGTAGGGGAGCTATTTTGTCCCTATTTACGAGAACTTCATCGTAATTTATCTCTTTATTCGTGTGGTTGCGTCGTTTAAATCAATATTCGACGTGTCGTCGATGTCTGCTATGCATGTCGCATCTTTTCCTTTCTCACTTTGCCTTCATTCTTTTTAATTTACCTAATAATTTCTAGGTATAGCGACTCGACTCGAAGCTGAAAGCTCGGAAACACTATTTATATCAACAAGTTTATCAGCGGCAACGAACAAAACAAAAAAATTCTTCTCTTCCTATAATCATATACAATAGTATATGTAACAGTTGGTCTCAGTCGTGTGCCACGTGTCTCTCGTTGGGAGAGATCTCTATCGAACTCGCCGAGCTTTATCGAGAGACATCGGTGGCGTCTACATTAATCAACGTAATTGGTGTTCTCCCTTGTGTAATCAACGGTAACGCCCGTTGATCATTAAAACGTTTCTAACTACGTAAAAGCTACGACGAATGGACGTACATATATTTACGCTATTTTATATGTAAAAAAAAATAAACGAAAGACAGTCAAGTGGAGATTATAACAATCACAAGGTATTATATATACGTGTACGGGTTTACTACAGACAAATTCCTTTTTACACCCAACGCTCGTGCTTGACGGTATGAACGTTGAAATAAATAAAATTTACACCGATACGTTATTATGGAGAGTGCAAGTTTTTGCGACGCGCCAATTGTCATTAGCATTTTTTCATCGTGTCAATCTCTGTCTCTCATGCGACTAAAGCGAAGCGAGCTCTTATTTTTTTTTCCTTTCCATAATTGTAAATTTATAAATTGCGCATATTTTCAAAGCGAATCGAGTAAATTGTTTTTTCTACGTATCTGATAAACGCCACGAGGGAAGAGACATTTTTTCTTTCATCATTCATTCAAGCGCCCCAAAACTTACTCGCTGTTTGTCCTCGCTTTTTCAGAGATTTGGCATTTTTCGTTTTTTTCCTGTTTCATCTGTTTTTCTTACCGCTCTTCCATATTCACGCCGTGTTACGTTATCGGCCGTCAACCTCACAGAGGCTTTCCGTATCTTTGCGGAGTAATTTCATTTTTCGAACTCTCGCAACTTTTGTATTCCCACGAATACCAATTATTTATTAAACATGAAATCGTTCCTCTCCTAATTCTGTGGCTGCGGCTTTTTGCCACCTCGAGGCTTTATGCTCTCCGAGATTTGCCACATTGCGTCCTCGCACAAGAAATCGCTGAAGTTGTTGAAGAACGTTATTATTCTCTCGTGCTTCTTGAACGAATATGTTCTGAAAGGTCGACAAAAAAAATCGTTAATATTACGCTCTTTTGTCTACTCAGACGTGTGGGAATACTCACGCTTTCTTGAATCTCTTCATGTTCTCGACTATATTGAACTGTTGCCACCGCTTGGAAAAGTTTATCGTACCGTCGGGCAGCAGATCGCTGTTTCCGATGTGGACGAACGTCAAGTCTTGAAGTACTAGTCCTCTGTTACGAAAAAAAGTCAAAATAAAGGTCATAAGCTTATTCCAGATTCGATGTAAGTAATGAGATAGTTTTAAAATAAAGTGAAGTTTCATCTAAAATAAAGTAAAAAAAGCAAACAAATATTTTAGCGTCAAAAAACATATAAATGAAAGTTGTCATAGCACAATTAAGGTCAGGACAATTTGAGCTATTTCATTCCAGACACTTACGTGCTTGACGAGTTATTTGTTAATGATTAAAAAACCAGGCACTTTTTTCGTATTCAATGCCAGGAAATTATAAACATTGCGAATCGCCATTAACTACGATTGGAGTTTAAAAGTCGGGAAGCTTTTCTAAAACGTGCGAAACTCACATATAAGGTATACACGGTGGTTGCGTTTCCGCGAGTGCTTGTCTGTAAGCTCTGAAGCTGCTCGAGCTATCGATGAGCGCGCAATACTCCTTGAGACCTTCGGTAATGTGTTTCTGCCACTCGAGCCTCCTGATAGGTGCGCTGTCCAGTGCCGACAGTAGGGCGAGGTAGCTATTAAAATTATTTATCTTTCTCAGATGCTTCATTATTTTTATAAATTTAACGACGTATTTCTCTCGATCCTTGGCCTCGTTCTCCATTCTGTGCTCGAGTATCCTCGATCTAGCCCAGTAGGACATTTTGTTGAAATGCTCGGTGAATCTCGTGAGATTGGGGCTTCTCTCCTCGTTCTGCTCCTGCGCCCATATGAGCACTTCCGGTATTTCGATTTTCATGAAAAGCTCCGCGTCGAGGAGAGTCATTTGCTCGGCGATCTGTTCGCTCTTGAAGTCCAAAAGCGAAGCCTGCTTCGTCGACACGCTTAGAGACGAGAGGATCGGTTGTGTGGCCTGAAGCTGCTTGGTTGCGTGTTTCTCGAGAATTTTCACTCGCAGAGCTTTCGCCATCGTGAGGTCGCCGCTGCAGACCAACTGCTGAACGAATTCCATGAGCGTTTGCAGAAGCACGTCGTCGAGATCGGACATTCTGGTTTAACAAAATTGTCGCAAGGCTATTAGCAATTAGTATTATTTGTGTCATGGATTATAGAACGGTGATAATAATAATAATTTAATATCAATAATGATAATAATTTGTAATCATTTTAATAATAATAATAATTAAAAAATGTTACTCACGTAAGATCGCTGACGACTCGTACGAGCAACGAGAAAGCCTCGCGCGCCGCTCGCTGCTTAACGACGTCAGGCGAGCAAGAAAATCGCTGATGACGCCTGTGCAACTTTTGTATCAACTCGAGAGGCGACATGAATGTCCTGTAGGTCGTCAAGAAAGCCTCCTGATACAGGAAATCTGCACAAAAATGACCTGTCATTAAAATATTAATGTTCTACGAACGAAGTCGTTGGGGAATGATTGGATAACGATTCAACGAACCTGATTCTTTCTCATCTGTTCCAGCGGAAAAATATAATTTAATCATTTTATTAAGCATATACATTAAGCGTATGTTAGGTTTTTTTTTATGAAATAATATGATCTCGTTATATATTGTTCATCCTTTGATTTTCTCAAATTAATTGACCTCATTTTTCCTCACGGTGAAACACTGCAATTTGGTACAAAAGTTTCTGCCGAAAGACTATCTACCAAAACTATTCTGCTTCGATAATTTTCAAGAGTTTTACTGTTAGTGGCCAGTAGTAATTTTGTGCAAGACCGGTGTTTTTATCTCAAGGATTTTACTTTTTTGCGAGAATTTAATCGAAGAACGATTTACATTTTTTAATCGATCGCTTATGACAGACTTTGCCCCGAGCTGAAACGATATGAATTATCATAATGCATCCCTAGCAGCTTCAGCAATCGTAAAAATAATCGACAAAGTTACGGTAATTACAGGTAACTTTTTATACCGTAATGGTAACCGAAAAAGTACGGTAATTTTATGTCACTTTTTATACCGTTAAAACAACCGCAACAATATCCATATTTCAACGTCGGCGTATGCGCGTGCGAGAACTCACGCTGCCCGTGCTAGCGAAGGCTCGTTTTTTGTTTGTTTGAGTAACCAAAAAAATTACCGTATCTGTAATCGCGCATGCTCTGAAGTTGACATCCGGTTATTTCTACGGAGTAAAAAGTGATCTGAAACTACCGTAATTTTTTCGGTTATTCTATGGTTATTCTTTAAAAAGAAAACAACGCTTACACAAGCTGCTGGAAAATGATGTTTCCTATGTCATCGAAGAAGTCTATGAATTACTTTCAAAATTTATTTTAAAAAATTAGTTCGACACACATGGAAGTCGACGACTGTTAGATCCAGTTCCTCTTAGACCTCGCACGTGTCAATAATAATCTTAACCAGGATCCAAAAATCTAGAATTCGGAGGAATGGGACAAATATCAGATAAAAAATAAATACGGAAAAAACATTACCGTGCTTGTTGGCTTTTGTCGCGTGAATGAGCAACGCGTCCGGATGTCCGCCCCGAATGTCCGGTCCGTCCTCGTCTGTTTTCTTGAAAACGAGATGCTTGCTAATGTCCAGCTCGTCCAAGATCCCATCGTCCTGATCAAGATCCCGTAGCTCGAGCGTGTTTTCGTCCACGGAAACCGACGATCTCGTGTTGCTTGCCGGTCTCGAGGGTGGAAGCGAAACGTCCAACGTTACGTTGTTGTTCTGATAAAAAAAATGAACCGATTTTCGATCATGGCGAAAGAAATTACACCGAAGGAGTGATGAATTGACTAGAAAAAAAAAAAAAATGTTCTCGCACCAGCGTCAGTACAGCGGGTGACGTGGAGATCTTCTTTTCCGGCATTGAATTTATTGGGTCCTCGGCCTTCACCGGCGTCGAAGTGATCACCGGATCGGGGGTGTGTATGCTCTGCATGCTCATCGTCGGTTTCGGTGAAATCGGCGGTGGTGTTGCGTTCGATTTTATCGAACGCGATCGCTTTGGTGGCAACGCCGGGGGCAGCTGCTGACTAGGGATGCTCGGTATTTCCTTGATAGTTGGGCTCATGCTGATGGATATACTGAAAAAAAAACGTTCATACATTTTTTAATATATTTCAAATATATTTTTTTAATATCGATCAGGAGAGTTTTATCCAACGAAGGACGGTACAATCGAGATTAAAATTTCCATTGACAGTACATTGTCGAGACTCACCTCGATCCGTCGTGAAGGCTCGTCATAGTGTGAACCATGGACGAGCACGATTGCGTCGTGGTAAGTGCCATCTCGTGTTGCTGCCACTCTGCCTGCATAGAATTGTATGCAGCTACGGAGTGTCTCGTGCCGAGTCCAGAAATGAAATCGTTGTTGCTGTGCGAGCAGTTTCCGAACATCTCCATGTACGCCATTACTGAAAAATCGTCAAAGTTTCTTTTGTAAGCAACAATGCAAGACGTTTAAAAAAGAGAAACAAAAAAAAAGATAAAAATTTAAGAAAAAAAAAAAAAATGACAATAGCGTGATCGAGAAGAAAAAAAAAAATAGAGACAGAAAGGCGAGATGCCGGGAGATAGATAACGATTATATTGTATATGGAAAAGTGTGAATCGTTCAAATAAAAAAAAAACACGATAAACTGTACGATTGTTGCAGGCTTGAGATTGTCTCCGGACAAAAAAATCTTCAAACATTTCTTTTAAGTTTTTTTTTTTTTTTTTTTCATAATAATTAGTAAGTAAGAAGAATATCGTAATTTTCACAATCAGTAAAATATTCTAACACATCATGTCACATACACATATATGAAGTACACTATGATATGTTCGTATATAAAAAGAAAAATATAGAAAAAATCGTGTGATATAAAACATGTGTGCGTTGGCAGCGCGTCGTTCCGAGATCGAGACGTTCGAACTCACTGTAATACGCGTGAAACCTTGTGAACAGCATCTCCGAGTAGCATCGGTTATTGCTGCGGATGCGTGGAGAGGCTCTTTGCCGCGAGCGATTACGCAATTGGTACGTTCGTCGCTTTATTAATTGCAAGTGTCATATCGAGCCACGCAACGGACGCGCGACCTGCTGTCGATTTCCCATACTCTCAGTTCAATTTCGAAATAGCGAGTTTTTAAGTGCGAAGTTTCCAGTTCGCTTCGTCGCGACACTGTCGATACCGAATGGGCGATGCAGCTCGGAACGCTGCCGTTCCGAATTCGCCAATTGCCGAGGAGGTCAATTTTACGAAATAATTAAACTCCCACGGCAAAGAGCTAGAACACTTTTTCTCATTAGCGCACTCGGAGAAGGTCGTCGATTGTTTATTTCGCAACTTGATCGTGTAATTTTTTTAATAAAAAAAAAAATGACCGGTAGTATTTCCTCTGCATCGATTGGGATCAATACAATTTTCCGCCGTTTTGTCCCCCCCGAGACATTTACCATAAAAGCCGGAAAGATTTTAGATATTCATCGTGGAAAAGTTGACGTTTTTGTGGAACATAAAATTTATGTGTCAAAAATTTTCACAGATAAGGATATAAACTAAAAATACTGGTAAAAAAATTTAAGGAAATACACGTTTAATTTTTTTTTTTCAACTGTTTGATTAATTACTGACCAATCACAGCCCATTTTCACCCCCCTGCCTCTCTTGGTAGGATGCTGATGTACTATCTTAAGTGCTACGTGAGCGTGCCTCGGTAGTACATCAGCTCTGCACCGAAGCTCTGTCACAAATTGATAATGTCATTTTTTAAGAACCAAAAAATGGTCGCTATTATTGCCTATGCATCGATTAGGATTGATAAAATTTTATGTCCGTTGTCTTGTTCCCCCGAGACATTTACCGTAAAAGCCGGAAAGACTTTACATGTTTTATCAAGGAAAACGTTGACGCTTTTATGGAATATTAAACGTATTTATGAAAAAAATTTCACAGATAAGGATTTAACTAAATATGCCGGTGAAAAATTGCACTCTAAGGAAATACACGTTTAAATTTGTTTTAAATTGTTTGAATTAATCACAGCCCATGTTCGCCTCCCCCTTCCCCTCTTGTAGGACGCTGATGTACTACCTCAAGTACCACGTGAAAGCTCGAAAAGTTCCAATGGTTCAATCCCGTGTAGATCGTCGATAATACCCGCAATAAGTAGTTTAAAAAAAAAGAACAAAAAATTACACGTCACGTATCACCTCTCGGAGTGCTCGGCGATTAATGACGACGAGGTAAGACTTCTGTTTGTCTCGTCTCGAATCGCTAGAACCCGTTCTCCGAGCGCGATCTACGCTCCTCGAGCCGCAGCCACATTAGTGTCGTTTCTCTTTAGCTCTTTTTTTTCGCTTGCTCGTGCAATCCTTAACACTAAACAAATCGCAATGATAAATCTGCTGTATGCGTTATATAGATAAGAAGAAGAAGGAAGAAGAGAAAAAAATAGAGGCTGTGAGCGGCGCGCAAGCTGAAAGTATTATGAATTATTAACCAAACAAACGAGAAAACTGGATGGGAATGGAAAAAAAAAAATCCAAGCTGAGCGCAGTAATAATTATGCATGGTAAAGTTGGATAGTGGATGGTTGCGGTGATTTCGTATTAATGTCGGAATTATTAATAAAATGTATGAAAAAAATGGAACCGTAAAAACCAGCAAACATGCCGCTGATAAAGCCCGAATCTTTAGACTCGTTTGCAAAGAAAAAACTTTTTTGATTTGTTTTATATCGACTTAGCGTGAGGGTGTTTTCGAGTTTCTTTTTATTTTGCATTTGCTGAGGATATATAGTTGATATATATATGTGTACGTGGGTCGGGATCCCACTTACCGGAATATGCCACTGATTGGAACACTGGGGGATACAAAATATTGCGTCAGTTCGTTAAAAAAAACCTACCACAAAGTAATTTTACGAATTAAGAAAATTTCGCGAAAGTGGTTCACTTTTTTTTTTACTGTCCGTTTCGCGAATTTTCCAAGTATTCACAGTAGTTTCAACGAAAGATCGCTGCAGTCTAGTTGTGTCGTGGATCATTTCATTGTGCGGCAGACAATCTTTTTTTTTGTTTAATTTCGCGATAGTTTTGCAATTCGCAAACTTTTTTTTTTGTTGCCGGTCGAGCGAGTATTCAAATTTGCTGTCACCTTGGTCGACTCTAAAGTATCGTTCTATGTAGTAATTGTTTTTGCCTTTGTTTTGTTTTTTTGTTGTTTTAGAAGGAATTATTGACAGTTGTGCGGTAAGGATCAGTTCGTTGTCTCCTTGCTGCATCACTGCCGATATTCTTATCGCAAATCATTGCGATACTTACTGTGTCTTTTCTTGAGAGGAAGAGGAGGCGGTTTACCGGCGTCCGGACTGTCACCCGTGCTACCGTGCAAACTGCACGTCGACAGGTGCTCGTTTTCCGGTACATTGTCGTATTGCGACGGCAGCCGCTCTTTTCGGCGCTTCGAACGCTTCTCCGGCAACGCTGGTGGTATTCCATTTATGTCCATCCCCGTGATCGCTTCGATTTCCTGTGGGTCGTTCAGACGAATTTAAAGTGGTGAAAATCAACAATGAAAACCGATTTTTTTTTAAGCAAGCAAACGCCACAGGTAAAAAAAATGTATATATAAATGCAACCGGAAACTATTCGAAACCTTCACACAAACCTGTGTCAAATTTACCCGGCATGAATGAGACATTTAAAAAAAATGTCAGCACGTCATTATTTTTCTTAAAGTCATTGCATTAAAGTAATCAAATAATTTCAAATAATTTTCATAACGGGGTGAATTCCAGCGCATGTGACTTTAATTTACAAGGAATTTACAGAAGTTTCACTACTACATGGTTAAAATAATAACTAAGAAAAAAACATTATCAATATTTCACCGAGTCATATGATATATTGAATTTTAAAAATCGATATATGCGAATAAATTTATATTGAATACTCTTTTCGGTTTCATTGACGATTTGGTTTTTTTAAATGAAACATCTTCCAACGAACGAGAGCTTGAATGCAAGTTAGTGAAATAAAAACAGAAACAAGCATGCAACACCCACGTTTACCAGTTTCTCAAGCAGGGCCGGGTCACCGGTTCCAGCGAGGTTGGTCGAGCTGAGAACGCTTTTCGTCGTCGTGCTGCTGCTGCTGCTGCTGCTGCTCGTGGTCGTACGATGCGAGATAACCGAGCCATTACTATCGGCGCTGATCTTCTGTTGGGAGAAAGACTGCTGCTGCGAGCTAAACGATTGCGAATTGTAGCACACGCTGCTCTTCGACGTCAAGCTCGAAGCAGCAGTGTAACTCTGCGACGAACTTCTCTGCGAGTGCATCGACACGAAACCGGACTCCTGTGTTTGCGTTGACAAACGTTCCGCTTTTCCCTCGATACCTGAAAGTTCAATTTATTATCAAAAAATCCGTCCGAACTATTTCCTGATGGTCTACACTTAAAAAAAAATTATCAGTTGTCTATATTGTAAAAAAAAATTATCCGTTGTCTATACCGTAAAAAAAAAAAAAAATTCGTATGAAATTTAATGTAACGAAAGTTTTTATGCAAAATCTGGTATATTAAATTTCATGTATAATTGTGATGAAAAAATTAATGTTCAGGGTATTAAACCATTGGGAATACTTTATTTTTTAATAATTTACTTTAATTTCAATGAAAAAGTGTATTTTTCATCTTAATTGTACGTTAAATTTAATGTACCAGTTGTTGCATAACAATTTCTAATCCGGTACATTAAATTTACAATGTTTTTACAGCGTGGCTTATGTGAGGCATTTTTTTCAGTCCATCTCACGAACATCTTCTGCAATTTACCCATTTGTAAATTTCCTTAAGAAGAACATATTTGTCGATTTGTTTCCCACATATAAATTATTTCAGCTGAAAATGAAATTCTACCCGGTAGAATTTCAACGAGCTCGAAAATTCATCAAACTTTTTTCAGCGCGAGTTCCCTCGGTCAAATTAATATCTCAACTTTTGTTTGTGAAAGAGGAACAAAAAAAAAAAATCGAATGGAAAAGGCAGAGAAACTCGAAGAGTTTTTGCCCGCTGTCCTCGTACCAAATCTACGAGTTTACCGAGCGCGGTCGTGGAACTGCGTTATCGCGCGCCCACGCCTTCGCCTCGGCAAAGTTATTCGGAGACTCTCGCGTAAATTTAGCTCTCGTAATTTTTTCGTCTACGTTTTCGTAACATTAATAGAACCGAATAAATATCCTCTCCCGCGGCCATTTATTATTGTTATTACAATCGTCAATCTACGTATCGCTTACCAGTGAACGGATTGAGAATATCCTGTGGCGTTTGCTGACCCAGCAGCATCGTGCTGGGTATGCTAGTTTCCGAGCCGTCCCAGCAGCCGCAATTATTCGTTCCGTTAACTTGCATACCTACGAAAAAAAAAAGAGATCGTAAAGACCTTCGATTCCTTCGAGTAGAACCGGCGCAAGACTAGATTAATTAATAACGCTCTTGGCTATCGTTAATATATGCTCACACGAAAAAAAAAAACTAAATAATTTTCACAATTGTTCTTTTTGTTTCATTTTTGGAAAGCGACAGGAGAGTTACAACACGTAAAAGCGCATACCCAAACAAATTTTTCTCAAATCCGCGAGCACAGAGTCGAATATTTTATCGCGTTCGTTCTTCGAGCGATTAAGTTTATCCATGATTATAAATCGTCGGGTTAAATATTAAATTGATACGATATATTATAACGGGAGATCGCGGCGCGATTCCTGCGGGTGTTCGCGTTAAGCCGAGTTTCAGTCGCGACTGAAACGCCAGCGGACAGTGCTGTGCGGGCAGATATCATTTTCTTGCTCTCTCTCCGCCTCGCTTCTCGCCGACGCTGACTAATCGCCGACCGCGTGGGGCACATCCTTCTCTTACGTGTATGGAAAAATGCTTTACGCACAAACCCCGCTCGGTATGGTTATTCCGGGAATGAACGGGCTTAAACAGTAAGGCATTCGTTCGCTGTGACAAGCGCAACGCGGCTCCGTGTATATCGGAGTACCAGATGATACGCGGATGTTGGAAACGAATGTGCCAAGTATAAGGAGCTATTAGCTCAGACGTGATACATCGCTCTCGTCTCGGAACTATTCGGAGAGCACAGAGAGAGCCCTGTTGGGCCGTCGATTGTCACCTCGATTCGCCGGTCGTCCTCCGACCGCCTAGACCTTCGAACATTCGTCCGCTCCCGACAACAAAATAACAACAGGCATTGTAACAATTTTATCTTTCGTCCATTTGCGATATTGTATTTTGTCATTATAATAATAAAATAAAATATATAAAATGTAAAAATAAATAAAAATAAATTAAGTAAAATAGCAAAATATATAAAAATAAATTATAGGAATAAGATTTTTTATTTGTGTGTACCTATTGGCCAATGTTTCGCCTGCATTTGCTATCGTGGCGCCAATTCGGTGGTTGATCGGTGAACAAGGCATTGTTCTACCATCGACTACTAACGGAGGCGCGTCGATTCATTACTGTTCGAGTGAAACTTGTGCGTAAAAAAAATGTTGACAGTGCTTCGTACAATATTTCAATGAGCGATCGCTTTTGGAATGAATATTCTTCCACGAACGAATGAAGAATCTATGACACTACGTTTTTTAAACGATAAAATAATTTGTAACCATTTGTCTATTAAACACTTTTATCAACAGATCGGAGATCGGCAAGACTAACAAAATAGTTGTTTAAAACAAATCAAATTTCAACTACAATTCCGATAGGCTGCACGCTGTGATAAAATAAATATTGGATGGAACCTTCGCGACAGTATTATTAAATACATGTGCCGATCTCCGCCAGATATAAGAGCAGTTTTCTTCAAATAACTTTCTGCTATTTGCCAAGGAATTAGAAAATTTAACTTCGCCTGTAAAGTGATTCTTAGTGATTTAATTCGGGTCGTAGTACTCTTTGGATATCAGCCGATTCTATAATAATTATTACGGAAGGTCTCGTAATATTCTTCCCCACATCATTGCCCGATGTTACCGTTTCGTTAACGCTGTCTTTTTTTGTTCCATCTTCGGTATTTTCCTATCAATTTACCGTGAATGGTAGCGATTAGGCTGAGATCCATACTGTCGTTCAAGGAGTCGTCGTTCGGTCCCATTATCGCGCGTATTTCGTCCTCGTCCCGCGAATGATTCAACGCCGAGTCGAGACTACCGGCCGATGCGCTCAGCAGCGAGGACGAGTCCTCCGGCGAACGACTTCTGAGCGAGACCCGGTCAAGACTCGAGGCCAGTAGACCGTCGGACTCGTCCAAAAGCTGCTGAGCCCTCGTTCTTCTCTTTGGTGGCAGAGGTGGCGGCGTTCCCGATGTGTTGTTCTCCTCTAGCATGAATGGATTTGTCCTGAAATCGTTGAACGTGGAAGAAAAATGTATACATATATTTTTATCCTTCAGCAATGCCGTCCAATATCGGATACCGATAAAATCCACGATTCCACGGATGTTTTCTGTTTAGACTATAAAAGCGAATGGCATTCACCTGTCTGGCAGGGGTGGCTTCGGCGGTGGACTAGAATCTCTCAGTATGGACTCCGAACTGTGCGAGCTTCTGACCAAACTGCTGCTCGTTGCGGTCTGCTCCAATATCTGCCTTTCTCTCGGGGTCAATGGAATGTCCGGCAGAGAATTTCTCTGTGGCGCTAACTCGGTACCGTAACCCGATGTTCTGGAACAAAAAATTCGTTGATTAATTCATTGCGGAGAACTTTCGGAAATACAATTGAATGCCGCAAGGAAAATCGGACGGAGAGAGATTTTCGGAGAGAGAAAGAACAAGTGTCTATCGTTACTTATGGAAAAAGGTAAGAATAATCTTTGATGAAATTTTAAAAGTGTGATTTTGGGAAGTTAGGGCGCGATGGAGAAATTTAACTTTTCATCGCAATTATTATAGTAAAATCTCAAAAAAGTGTTGAGCTACATATTTCGATGTATTTTTATCGGTGAAAATTAATTCGATTTTAAAAGCTATTCTCTCCTAAAATCAAGCAGGGAATTCGTAATTTCAGCGAATATTTTTCTTATGAACAACGGAAATTCCTCGTGAATATCTTCACGAGGAATTTCTTCACGAGTTGATATGCATACGAAAAAAGTGACAAGAAAACCCTTCGATATGTCTATATTTCTTCGTGTCCAAATTGCTGCTTTTTCGTATTTTTACGTAGTCTGTACAAGGAACGGATAGAAGCACACCTGTTATTCGTGGTGATGGGCGCAGGCTTCTGTCTGTTGGATATCTTCTCGTGCGCTAGAGCGACCAAATTTTTCACCGCATCCTCCACCAGGCCGATAACGTGAGTGACGTTCTCGGTGTCGAGGGCCGACGACTTGTCACCGTGTAGCAGTACATCGTCGCACAGCTTAAGCAATTGCGCCAGTGCTTGATACACTTGGTTCGTGGCTGAGCCTAGCGTCGAGCTGAAAATGACGAGGCAAACAGCACGATTAAAAAATCATATCCACCTAAATATAAGATTCGTCGATAATAATTCCGTGATCATTTTTTTTTATTTTCATAAGAAAGAATTATCACTAGTTTGTAACTTTCAAAGTTTTAGACCGTAAAAAAAGCTTCGAAAAAACGAATTACACTTCTTTACTTGCAAACAGTCCGTCGCACAAAAATCCTTTGAAAAATATGAAAAAAAAAAAATATAGAATAAAGATTTTTAAATACGCTTTTTTATTACATATTTACAAAATCTTCTAGACCTGTACGAAATCCAGATATAACGTACAATTTTTTTCCATACATTTTTTCGATCCTCCCAATTTTTGGAGCACTCGGTATTGAAACTGAGCCACGTTTCATTGACTTATCTGCCGAACGTCAGAAAAAAAGATTCTTCCGTTCCATCAATAACTAAATAATTTTTCCACAAATTTTAATGAATTACTGGATAAATTTTCATTGCGATTATGAATATTTGACTAATTAAATATTTATAATTGCAATGAAAATTTATCTCTCGTCGAATACCTTTCGGACTTTGACTCAATGAATAAATATAGTTTCGCAAATATATCGATAATAGCGAGAGAGTAAAAAAAATTAAAGGATTGATAAATTGATTAATAAATTTTACACCGAAGATCCTCACCTGTTCTCGTAGAGCAAGTAAGACTTTAGTACAGTGTGAATCGTGGTGACGGTGTCCAGGACGATCGTACCGTTGCCCGGCAGCATTTCGAGCTTTTTCTTCGACACGACGTCCCGGAAATGGAGCAAAGCCAATTGCACCTGTCGCACGTGAATGTGAAGATCGCGGAGGGGATTCTTTTCCAAAGGCTCGCCGGTTATGCCAGCGCTGGTCTTCTCGCGGGGTGTACGGGGCGACGAGGGTGAAGCGGCGCGGGTGGCGATTCCGCTGCCGCCGCCTCCGCCCCCGCCGTTCCCCGCGCTTGTGATCACCGCTGGAGAACGCATCTGTGAAAGCTTCTCCAGAAAATCCTCCTTGAAGGAACGAGCGCGTCGGGCTAACTTGCCACCGCGCGCCTTCCCCGCCGACCGCTCCTCGACTTCTGCAACAAGCAAACAAACAAAAATCAATGAAAAAGCCTTCGCATAAACACTAAAATCTCAAAGTGCCGTCACATTTTTTTTTTTTCACAGCGCGTAAATTTTTCCCCACTCTTATGAGACTTTGAATAGTCCAGTATTATTTTTTTTTTTTGAAACGCTGTTTTTTTTTTTTCTTAGTTATTATAAAAAATTTATATATTCGGAAACGGAAATTCTACAATCGTTGAAAAAATGTAAAAAAAAAAACAAAAAAATGATAAGCACTCAGAAAAATCAACGAATTAATTTCGAGTGAAAATAAAAAAGTGTCCTAACTATTTGCTGAACCATTTTTTAAAATCAATTCATCAGTAACTTTTCGGCGTTATTAATATGTAAAATCGATGTTCTCAGCGATTCCGATATGGTACATTTTTTGCATCACACATTTTGCTGGGAATTTATGTGTCACGTATTCTTACATCATTCGTGCACGGAGTGCTCTCGGCTGCAGCGAGCTTTCAGAGATTTCCAGTCCGCGAACTATTAATAGCCTAATTAATCACAAATGTGGTGAACCATTTTTATGAAAGAGGTCGCACGAGAACCGCAGAGTTTAATTTCTTCGATAGCGAATCTAAAGTTTCCTCCTTACGATTGACACAAAAAAAGTCAACGAATTTTCCTCCCGATGAAAGTCCACACTGTCTTTGTCGCAAAAGCAAATCCGAATCCGCAAACAATTCGTCCGCGACGAAAGCTCGCATCCTCTTCGTTAAAATTCATGTATCGTGGCTTTCGAAGCTGCGTTACCGTGAAATTTTATTAAATCGATGTCGAAGCTTTATCGAACTTCCTTCAAAGTACACTTCGGCGCATACCTTCGCCCCTGTTCCGGGTATTCGAGCTCTCGTTATTTCGAAGTACGGGCCATGAGAATAAGAATAGATAGGCAGTCGTCGGCATCGGGACGTGATTCGGATCGAGCTAGGAATAACAACGGCTCACGTTCGCCCCGGCGAACTTCCCAGGGGAGAAATATGGATATTCGAATATTCGGAAAAATGGAAGTAGACTGCCGGGGCGCGCACGGTGAGCCGAAGGGAGAGCAAAGAGGGAAAGGGGGGAGGGGCGAAAAAAGAAGGTAAAACGAAGAAGAGTCTAGAGAAGAGGAGGACTAAATGAGACTTCGATCTTGGCACTCTGCCCGGTCACGTATCGTATCTACGGCTTCGTGGTGTGGAACACGCGGTGTACTGCACTCACACACGCGAGTACTATCGATGCTCCGACACAACCCTCTCGCATGCTGCCACGTTAGGTCTCTCGGTTCGGGAACAAAAACTCGTCTTTGCCGCCTTCGTCGCCAGGCCGGCGCAATCGAGACGGTGGAAAAACACCGCGAAAGGAAACTCGGGGTGGTGTCATGGCCCTTAGGAACATTACCACCCCTGTCGGGTATGCTCAGTCGCTCACTTTTTCTTTTTTTTTTTCATATTTTTCTTTTACGATCTCTTCCCTCAAAACTTCGCTCGGAGTTTATGGAGCGATTGTCAGATAAAGCGTGAAAATAAAGCGTCCCGACTACTCGACAGATCGGAAAGCGAGCATATGTATGAAACGTATGTTACTCGATTACTTTAAGTCGGAAATCAAATATATGAAAAAACTAAATTTATGAAATATGTTGAATAGATGATTTTTTTTAAACGCATCCCCAAATACATAGAAAATATGCGAATTTTCGTCGGCAATGTGTTTTACATGTCGCAGGTATGTTTTCAATATGAGTCTTATTTATTGTATAATTTTCTCTCTACGTCGGTAAACTTTGAAACAGACGTGCGAAAATCATTGCTAAACTTCAGTAATATTTGTCACACTTATCATGCTTGCTGACTGATAAATAATTTTAAAAAATTAACAGTATCGCTTATGAATACTCGCGTCGGAATTAAAAAAGTACATAAAATTTTCTTATCACCAGACTTAAATTATGTAACTATAAGAATTTCTATGACAATCCCAACCAATCACGTAACTTGAGCTACATTTACGCGACAAAAACATTTTAAGCGACCACAAATTAAGCGAATTTGTCCGGGCGGAGTTCCCAGTAAAACGGTAAATAAAGATCACTGGAATTTTATATTTATGATTATTCAGGAGCTATAAGTTGACTCTTTATTAAAAAACCAATCAAAATTTCACTGGTAATAAATATTTCTCCCAACAGAAAAAAAAAAAAAAAAAAATAACGTTTCGGGGCAAAATGGGGTCTCCTCAATAGCCGCTCCACCTTAACAACGGAGATTTCTTAATTAACCCCAATGTATAGGTCGACCCATTTTGCCCCTTGTCCGCGTTGTCTTCAGCCCACACTTTTCCAGAAATCTACAGGCTGAAATATTTCTGGAAGTGTTACCGTAGGCCATTTTGCCCCGAGTCTGCAGTGCACCGCTCCCCATTTTGGTACCGGTCGACGCCACCCAAAATCGTATCCGCTAAGCGAATTCGATGTAAAGTTGTTCCCGAAACTCGTGTCCCGGTCGTTCGGCGGTGCGGCAGTCGGGGTGGCGGCGCGGAGCCGGGGCGGAAACATCCAATTAACGGATTTTTAATTACCGCGAATTCGATAGCCACGCCGCTGTGGCCACGAGAAACGGAGGGCAAGAGGGCATTCGCCGTGGAATAGGAAAATGAGAGGGAGAGTACGGGAGGACGTGCGAAGCGGCGACACGCTCGGCGTCGCGCGGGCTGCAAAGGGATCGAGGGTAGAAGATAGGCACACACGCCTCGACAATGTTCTATGCGCGTATATAGCGGTACAGAGAGAGAGAGAGAGAGAGAGAGAGAGAGAGAGAAGAACGTATAACAGAGGAGACAAGAGGGTGGACAAAGCCCGGCTCGTCCACCGAGGCTCGCCGACGCGAAAATCCCGTTTAATTGCACGATCGACGTCGATTCGATGCGTCACAGCGAACCCTTTCCCAAATTCCCATTTCCCTTCATTGTTTGTCCCGACGGGAGTGTAAACAAGACAATGAATCGAAATGAACTGGAGGCACCGCTGTCGACGATCATTTTCTGTGACGTATACGTCAAATTTTCTACCAGAAAAATTCCATAGAAAGCGACGACAAAAAAAAAAAAAAAAAAACAAATTGCAAAGCGCGTTGCCTTGGCGGAGTTTTTTTCGGGTGTTTTCACCGGGATCGGAATTCGGCGCTCATCGTTTTGCCGGAACCGATGAAAGTGTTCCCATTGGAAGAATCCGACGGGATCGGAGGAGTTTTGAATGAAAAGTAATACAATGAAAATCAAATACTGGACAAAAGGTGCGCCCGTGAATGAATATTGGCGCCAGTTGCGAATAACTTTTGACGTATGACCGGTTTATTTTTAGTTTTTTTTTTTTTTTTTTTTTTTTTTCATGTGTTTCGCGGATATTGGTACGACTTTGAATGTAATTTTTGTTTGAGCCTTTTTTTATAGTCCTGTCTGTTGCTTTGGCGGAAATGGTTTTTTTTTACGTTATTTTTCGAGCATTGGCAAGGACGTCTGGTTGGAGTAAGCGAGGGTTTTTTTTTTTTTATAGTGTGCGTAAGAGGAAATTGCTTCATTAATTAACTTTTCGGCGAACGGTAATGGGACCCACCTGCGGACGTTTTTTTCGTGGTATTCTGTCATATCGCGTGTCTGATACGGGAGAGGCGTATTTTATATGCTTACACGATGAAAATACGTTCTCCTGATTTTGGTCACGCGATGTACTCTTTTTTTTTTTTTTTTTCTTCTTTTCATACGACGTCAGAGAAACACCCAGCTTTTGAGTTGCCGTGTTTGCTGCCTGTGTCCTAAAGTCGTGCAACATAACGTCACGAGTGCCGAAGGGCAAACCCAATAAAAACACTCGTTTTATATCTTATTCGAGGGCAATTATCGCTTATATAAAGGAAGAAAGCGTCAATGAATAAAGTTGTTTACAGACACGCGCAAAAACCACTGATCTTTGAGTTTACCGACCGTAAAGTTTCACGGAAGTGGCGCTTTTTAGTGCGAGGCGTGCGAGAAAAACACTGCGCATGCGCAAATCTCACTTTTTCGCACGCTTTTTTTAACAGTCCAATTATCACTGACTAAACAATAGTTGTTTGTATGGCACGGGCGTGGAAACGGAGTTTGTGACGAGTGCGACGTCCACACGAGTCAGAACTCCCTTTTCTACTCCAACGTTATTTACAATCACTTTTCCCAACAAATTCATGAAAATCACGCTTTTCGTTTTTGGGAAGTGTGCGCAGAATGACACTTTTCCGCACAAATGCGGGAAATACCGCACAAGTGCGGGAAATAAGACCATAATGGGTTTGTACGCATGCGCAGTATTTTTCCTACACGCGGGGCGAAAAAGTGCCTTTTTGCGCACACTTCAAAGGAACGGAAGGCGGGATTTTACGCACACGCGTTAGGTACAGTATTCTCCGTAGCGAGTGTAGAATTTGGATTACACTTTTCGTTAGCGTTCGTTTCGTTTCATTAGCGCCTTAATATCGGCACACACATGAATCTGATCGATCTGTAGCACTAAATTGCAGACTTCTCAATCGCCATACAATTTCTTACATCAGCATCGCACCTCGACACAAACTTGTTCCTAACATTCCGCCTTATCGGATCGTTCTACAAACAAGCCTAGAAAAAAAAAAAAAATGATTGCATGCAAAGCAATACGGCAATAGTTATTTTCCGCTACTTGTAACAAAAAAGAATGAAACAGGAATAATAAAAAATCCGTACCGCAGAACGCAAAAACGTTGTTTCAATCGCGCGCTTTCACGCAGCACAATTGCTCGGCAAATGATAATTTATTTACCGTTATACGAGCTCTTATTCATAGCGAGCATTGTGCGTAACCGCCGAGTCTCCGTGTACCCGGTTTTCTATAGAATCTTTGTATACGCACCGGCGATGAAAAACAAGGTTGTGTTTTGCCGCAAGCCAACCCCGACATAGTTGTTGTATGCCGAGAGTCCGCTCCCTCTCCATTCCTCCCCTGCTCTCCCGCATTATCGCGCTCTCTGCCGCTATCGGTTCGCCGTACACAGGCGAGCGAGACCGAAATCGTGATTGTGCGCCGGGATAGGGAAGCAAATCAAGTTCTATTCATGATTTCGGAATTGAAACTCCAATCGGACGTGATTTCGCCAAAGGTATAGACCCGTTCGACTGGATAATAGACGAGAACAGAGCAAGTGGGTTGGACTCGGAGATAGAGAAAGACGGACGAACGGGAAGCATGAGGAAGTGGGCGGGAGGGGGGGGGGGGGGAGGAAGCAGCGCGTACAACCGATATGCAAATTGCCGTGATTGACTGGATTCGCGGTAGGTAGATAGTACCGTACGACTCCCCATCGAACGTCTGTACCCGACGGGTATAAAGCAGACTCTCGATACACTCGTACGATAGAGGAGAGCCTCGTCGTACACCACCGGTGGTTATAGCGTTGTGTATAACGGCGGTTTTGCATGCGTGATACACGAGCACCGCAATGCACCGAGGGGTGCATCCGCAAACCCGATCTAATGCCACGACGTACGACGTGAGGGTCTTTGTCTTTTTTGTTGCCGTTGTTGCTGGTTTTTCTTCGTTTTTTTGTTTTTTTTTTTGCGCCTTGTCAACGCGAGCATTGTTCGCTTATTTCGAGACTCTCGGGATTCGATTCTACTCGCGACGAACGCGGGATAGTTCAATTTAATTCTGTATCGGCTATTATTGTTGGCGCGGAGCAATGTGAGTCGGGCTTTTATGTATGTGTGACGGGAGAGTGGGTGGGCGTGAGAGATGGTTGTTGGGCGAAAGGGCGAATAGGAAATTGTAGTCTTTAGAAGTTATCCGAAACATTGGTTTCGGTTTATTGAATAGAGTTACGGCTATTTTTTTTTTTTTGTTTTTTTTTACTGTTTGCTGCTTTTTAGCATTTGCGTGTGATTTTAAGAAAACGCGATCGCGAATGACAAGGTTCACGACTGACAAGTAATATTCACAGTGTACATCGAGATTTTTGCACAGTCTGTTCAGACAATTCCACAAGTACTTTGTTAAGACAAAATCGATTCACCGAGATGGAGACAATGCACAGTAAAAAGGTTACCTGTGTTTATCGTTCACTAACGTCTGCAATTATTTTCTTGTTAATTTTACAAAAAAAAGTGTTGTCCATTTTACCAAAATGTCTATGGAACAATTTTTTCGTTGTTGATAAAATCAACAAGAAAATAATTGCGGATGTTTTTGGACAAAAAAAAAGTTTGTTAAATGTACGAATTTCTTTTAGTGTCTCGTGGTTTTTGAATGATGTTAATATTAACGTAGTTTTTTTTTTTTTTTTTTTACAGTGCACGAGCTTCGAGAGTTCGGCGAATTTCCGTCTAATTGTCAAACGATTCGTCGTCCGAATTGGCATTCGAATTATGTTGACCGTGCGATGTAATTAACATTGCTGTCCAACTGGGGTGGTAAACGTTCGTTGATAGAAGCTAGAGCATGGCCGACGTAGCGCACACGCGCGTATACAGTTTCTGTTTTCAGTCGGAGCACACAAGGTACCAATGCGGACTTAGGGAGGTGTGTGTATATTAGATTCACGCTCTGAGAGAGGCGTGCAAAGCAAACGCGTTTGTAATAGCTGTACGTCCGGAGTGGCGAGTGGAGGGAGGAAGAGCAACCCCGAGAATTCCGTCATCCCATCGAGAGTCCGCTGATCAAACGTGGCTCGAACGCTATCCTGAAAGCATTTCGTTAGCAACAGCGCTGCAACACTCCCTAAAGCGTTCTGAAAGGCATTTTCAAATTATTGAGTGAAGTGAACTAATCAATTATTGTAATGAGTTACTAATTATTAATAATATCAAAGTATTCTTAAGTTATTACAATCGACAATTAGACGACATAATCGGTAATCTTTGGGCTTGAAACACTGTTCGATTCGCAGCTGTCGTCAAAATACCAGCGGAATCTGTCGTGAAATTAAAAAAAAAAAAAAACGTGGACATGGAGCCGTAACAAATTTTTAGTTAAAAAAATTATTGGAAACATTAATTTAGTAATTGAATATAGCTTCGTAATGCGGTTGAAATTATTACGGGAAAATCGAATGCTGCACGCTTGAGACAATAATTCAATTGGCTTGAAGCAGGCGAATGTTCCGCAAATTTTGCTGTCTGTTCTGAATGTCTGTTTATAGAGGCGTGCGTACATTATAGATGCGTGTATTTTGGATTGCTGCGCTTTCATGACTTCGAAATTCACCAACTTTTCCAGGAGTTTCCGGACAGGTTTCACAAATATACAAGAGAGAAAACAGTCGTGCGCAGAGCATTAGTTTTTTTTTTTTTTACCGAACGTTAATCTACATTTGCTAAAATCTGGAAACTCGAATCTCGGTTAGAGAATATGAATCGTGTGATAAAAATAATCGTTGATATTTAAGAACAAGACAATACAATTTTTATGAAACTTATCACAGAGCCGAAAATCAGCCAACAAACCACAAAATAACATTACAAATAAAATGGAGAATTGTAAGACGGCCAGGTCGATCGGGTTCCAAAAACGCAAACAATTTTTTGCTCGAACTTTTGAGTTTGGTTTTTAAGGCGAGAAAAAAAAAATATTCGAAGTTTTGAGATAATTAAATATTCACCAATAGCAATTTTTTCAAAAGGACAACCAAGTGAATTCTAGAAAAAAATCAAATGAATACAAAAATTCGTGATTTTTTCTTTTCCTGACAATTGCATAGTCGGTTGGTTTTCCGTATGTCCGTTTTCCGTATGCGCAACAACCCTCCGTATAACACATATAATCAAACTGTACTGCACGAGACACACTCGTGGGCGACGAGGAAGCTTTGTCAAGCTTGATTCCCGAAGTTTTGAAAAAGAACAATCAAGCGAATTCTAGAAAAAATGAAATTAATACAAATATCCGTGATTTTTTTTTTTCCTGACAATTCCATGGTCGGTTCGAATTGTCAGTTTTCCCGTATGCGCAACAACCCTCCGTATAATACATACAATGAAACCGTAGTGCACGAGACACACTTGTCGGCGACGAGGAAGCTTTGTCAAGCTTGATTCCCGAAGTTTCCAGTATTTCCTACTATCGTCGAAGTTTCCTGCTCGATCTTGGTCGCTATCTCCATAAATTCTATGGAGAGAGAGAGAGAGGGAGATTCGAGTACCCAATAATGTCTCCGATGCACCTGCTTCTCACCGGAGAGTGCAAGTAGCACGTATAAGGGTGCATGACAGTTGGATCGGCGATGCGCGGAGAAACTTATCGCTCGAATGAACGTTTTACTGTGCCCATATATAGGTGTATACATGTAACCCGAAGCGGACTTCTGCACCCCCGCGATAAGACCACAGTTAGCAGTATATACGGTGTGCAAACGTGAGTATAGAAGCGGGAGAGTAACGAGACACAGGGCGGTGCGGCGGGTTGGCACATGGCGCAGACAGCCTGGCAGAGTCGAGAACGCAGAGTTTCACAATTAACGATCTCACCTGACCGTACCGCATAACGAAGTCTCTCGTTAATATAACGGTAATTTATTACCGCCCGGACAAAGGTGACGCGAAATATTGCCCTGTGCGGTGACGTATTTTAATTGCTCGACTTCGTTCGATATACTTTATACGGGACTGTGTTATACGGAAAACTCATTTGGCACCGTCAACGTAGAGCGGCAATTTTTGGGAACAAATATTGCAGTTGCTTTTTTTTCGAAAGTTTTTTTTTTTTTTTTTCGGAAAAATTTAAACATGGCTATAGTATCGAAACACTTAAAATAATCTAAAATGTCGAGAAATGCGATTTTTAGATGGTGCTCGGATTTTCGCATGTGTGTCTTTGTGTGTGTTAGATGGGTCTTCAATTTTTAAACCTCACAAATCATCAAAGCACATCGATAACTATAAATGGCTTGAACTAGTGGCCTGAAAAAAACGCTGGCTCATGAAGTGGTCACAACACTTCGTTCAGTGCAATTTTCATAAAGACTGACCGGAGATTTTATGCGATTTTGATTTTTTTTTAATGGTCGAAACTCTAACTCGTCTAAATTTCAAAATATAGTCCTAAGCCTGTACATAAATATTAGCATATGGATCAAGGATTTTTGATATTGATTGGGCAAATATCTATTAAAACGTTCAAATTTTATGGGATTTTGATGTTAAAAATTTTAAAACCACCAAAAATCCTCTAATTGGAGTAATTTTATATATATATATGGATTTGACTTCAGAGACAAAATTGTACAAATGAACTGTCAACGGAATCAAAGAATTTATGCTCAATGTAGAAAAAAAAAAAGGGTACAACAATAAATTCACCGAAGAACAACTCGCTGACGTTTATCAAACAGAGCGGATACTTTATTTCGTTTAGCTACCGAAAAAGTGAGTAAGTTTTTAAGCAACGATTATTATCGTAAACGTTTAATCGCTGAATTCGAAGAGCCTATATTTGAATGTGGCTTGTCGCGCGCCATCGCGAGGCAAACAAAAACGTGTTTGTCTACGACTCGGCGTGCGCTCGAAATTTTAATAGTCAATTAAAGTCTCGTTGATTCTGAATTGTAGATCCCGTGTCCCATGTCGAGGACCGACGAGCCCGATAACGAGATCGGGGCGAAATACAGAGACGCGCCGCAGATCGAACGCACACCAAGGCTCGCAAAGTCTGCTGCGCCGTGTCGCACGTACAACGCGCGTGTAATGTGTGTAGCTATGCAAATAACCGGGTTCGTTAAATATTCTCGGTGGCTAGTAGTTACTCTTCTATTTATTCAACGATACAGGGCGCGCGCGCACTTTCGCTATCGGTGAATGATGGGCTTTTCGATGGAACACGCGCCGCCCGTTTATCTCGGTCGCCCTTGCAGCGTCGCAGTTACCACTCATCAAACGCATATCTGGGCGCATTCTGTGCAACGCGATAACATCGAGGCCCATGGGTAGCGCACCTCCATATGCAGGGCAGACGATGTTAATGCATTATCAGCGACGCGACGAGGCGGGTCTCGGTTAACGCGACCGCGACTCTCATAATGATCTCGTTAATTTTGCACCCCGCGCGCGCGCGAAACGGCGTCCCGCGAGAACGATGTACCAGGGTAACGAAGCTCCCGATGGCGCACGACGAAGTTGCGAGACTCTGTGATCGATTGCGGCAGGAATAAGCTGAAAAATACGTCGGAGTTTGTAGGTTTTATTTTTTTATTTTTTTAATTTTTTCACTTGTTTTAGATGATTCATCATATTTTTTTCTCGTGTGTATCGGCAGATGTGACGTATGTTTGGCTTTATGACGTTAAGGCCCTGACATTGTCCCTTTTTCACCACAAACGAGCTCGGTTTGGTAATAAAAACTGTAATGCGTTTTTTTTAACGGAAATTGTTTTCGACTGCGTCTATCAGTTTCACTGTATGGCGGAGTTCTATTTCTGTCAGACGATAGAGTTTCAGCACCCTTGAAACGAAGGATTATCGCGGTATTTTCAAGTCCTTTGAGGCGATGTGGATGAAGCAGAAAAATAGGTCGGAGTTGGTAGGTTTTATTTTTTAATTTTTTTTTGTTTACTTGTTTTAGATGATTCATCATATTTTTTTTTCGCGGGTATTGGCAGATGCGACGTATATTGGCTTTATAACGTTAAGGCCGTGACATTGTCCCTTTTTCACCACAAACGAGCTCGGTTTGGTAATAAAAACTGTAATGCGTTTTTTTTAACGGAAATTGTTTTCGACTGCGTCTATCAGTTTCACTGTGTGGCGGAATTCTATTTCTGCCAGACGATAGAGTTTCAGCACCCTTGAAACAAAGCATTATCGCGGTATTTTCAGGTGCTTTGAGGCGATGCGAATCAGACTCAATCTTTAACGAAAACTCCAATTTGTTTTTTTTTTTTTTTTTCATTGGCGTTCAACATTTTGGGTTAAAAGCCGATTATTAGCGGCTTCGCTTAGCACTCGACTAGACGACTATCTTTGTGTCGTTAGAAAAGCACTCTCGAAAAAAGTGGATTACATTTTTGTTACTGGCTGAGCTTGGGTCGAGCCGGTGGGAAGGAGGGGAAAGGTTTCGCATCGGCTGAAAAGACGTTTGAAATTGTCTTCTGAAAGATTGTGATCGTTGAACAAGTCGGTAGTAAAGTTTAATTAACTTTCGTAAATGTCGGTGCGAAAGTGCACAATCTATCAGTCAAGCCAGACACCGGAGACAGCTTGCTTATCCAATATGTCCGTCAGCCAGAATTCCCGTTTGATAGATCGGTGCAAATTTTAAGCAATTTCCCGACGATAATTTACCTTGTCTGCACACTAATTCCGCCGATAAAAAGTGAATAATACTTGCGACTCTTCGATGTAGTGTCTTTAAGCGATTTCGCAGCGTACGCCGTAACTTAAGCTGCACGCTAAGGGTGTGAGACGTTCCTTTTTAACCCTTCCGAGTACGAACAGAATTTCGCCAAAGTCAAATCCTGCGTTGCATTCTCTTTTTAAGCATAACCTAACAATTATGTGGACTTCTGTGAGCAATTTTTTTTTTTTTTGCGCCGTCGAGGAAACTTCACTTTAATCCTTTGATGCATGGCAGCCTCGCGCAGGACACTTTCCATTTAATAAAAATTCAAATTAAAAACAGTAAATTCTCTTGGAAAAAGGATTGGAAAAAAATCTGACAAAACCGACATGAGTACGCAAACCATCGAAGGAAGCCACATGAAACTTGCAATTTTTTTGCTCACTACATTTAAACGATCCGATACTGTAAACAGAATATTAGAAATATACTTTACCGAGCTTCAAAGCATTAAGGATGTATATTAGTTGGGTTAATTACCAGTCAAATATTTGCCCGGATGGATGCCCAAGATATTCGAGCTGCTCTTTTAACCGTTTGATTAACATCGCTCGGACGCAAATACCTCTGCTTTATAGCGTATAAATTGCAGCTGCGTAAATTAGGTAACAAACCTTCGGTAAAAAAAAAAAAAAAATTCAATTGAAGCGCGTTACGGTCCGAAAATACACTTTTAATTGTCAAAGCATTGCACCATCCACTTGTTGAGATAGTGCGAGTGAAGCTGACAATTTCGGTGTTTGTCTCGGCACGCATGAAATTTAACGCCGCAGACCTTTCCTCTCTCGTTGCAGTCGCTATATACATTCTTATCGAACATTTACGGATACTTTTCGAGTTCTTCTCTTTCGATATTTTACACGAAGATGGTTGAATGACGAAGAATAAAATTTTTCCACTTTTCGAGGGAACTTGTTTTTTTTTTTTCAATACAGAACCTATCGAGCTGAAACATTGGCCCGAGGCTGCGCCTGGAATGCGCCCAATATGCGACACGGCGTTAACTATGCCCGGGCGCAAACATCGAAATATCCATATAGGGGGTGCGAGGTTATTTACCCGGGAGTTAAACGGGAGAGATGGATTCGAGAGAGAAACGCGGAGGAGCGTCGGGGTCGAACGTCGCGTTATTCGGTAGGGCTCGCGGACGCGTGGAAATTGCGTTTACCTGGTGCATTGCAGCTGTGCGTATTGCCCTGCAGTAACGCAGGAAACTCGCTCGCTGCGGCTTAATTCCATTAATATGGAAATTCCTCGTTGATTCGTGGAAACGCCAGTGGGAGGGTTGCTGTTCAATTCGAATGTACACAGAAACGTGCCTACCCCTCGCCCTCCCCCTCACCGCCCTCGCATTGTACATGGAATTTCACGTGCCTTCTAACGAGGATACATTCATCAGAGCGTTCGTTCCTCTGTCGTGATCCCAATAATTCTCAATAGATCTTATAATTACCGAAATTTTGCCGAAGGGAGAATTATAAGAATAATGAAAATAATAATAACCGTGAGGTTGATGATTCCTGGTCGATGACCTTGCTTTATGTGCGAGGTAGACGCCCATACGAAAAAAGAGTATGGGAGAATAATACAAGGAAATTCCGAGTGATATGGCCGCAGTTTTTTTTTTTTTTAAAGGGAAACGGAATCTAACTGTACTTGAAAAAATCAATCGATGTCTATAGTATAGCTGTAGTATGCGATTCTATAAACATCAATGTTGAGTGATTCACTCAGAATATTGAAATGATTATTAGTTGTAGCGATTTCGGCAAACAGTTGCGATTGGCCATATCACCGGGCCGTTTTATCAGTGAATTAGTCAGCTCTTTAATCAGTGGATTAGTCAATTCTTTAATCAGTGGATCGGTCAGTTCTTTAAAGGGCTCAGGAATTACATACAGTAGACTT
Source organism: Amblyjoppa proteus (assembly GCA_963922035.1). Lineage (NCBI taxonomy): Eukaryota > Metazoa > Arthropoda > Insecta > Hymenoptera > Ichneumonidae > Amblyjoppa > Amblyjoppa proteus. The sequence goes on along the minus strand of OY998228.1, from coordinate 14,773,765 downwards.
TATCGAACTTTGATTACTCTAAGTGCATTTCTATAATAATTCACTCCTTTAAATATTTTCCCACCCCGGTTCCAAGAAAACTCTTCATCTCTGGATGTGCGACCGTATTTCACGGATTTTTCGGGTGACACGAAAAATAAGACCGCTCTCGGACGTTCGCAGTACCAAAATTAAAAGTACGTAAAATTAAAAACCCTGCAAGCGCAAGCGTCATTCGTCAGTGTTGAAATGCGATGCAATGACTGGTCATATCACCGGAATCACCCATATGACATACGGTAGATGCACAATTTTTCGCCACTGTAACATTCGCCGACGAACAGTACTTGAATTTAAATCGCAGTTTGCCTGGATTTTCATGTTGGCGCATTGAAAATAATTATACAAATCTACAGAATAATTCCCCCCCGATGTTCCGTGGATTCGATTGTATTTAAAATTCGTTCTGCGATATGCGAGGTATAATTTTCGCCGCAAAAATTGTACATTTCGCAATGTATTTCTGCAGATACGTGAGTTTAATTCACGAGTTTAATATGTTAATCGTACAGAAAAGCCCCGAATAATATATTTTAAATAAATTCGATTCCCACGAAGAACTGCAAATCCCTGCAATATTTACGCGCACAAAATATTCCCCTCAAATTATTTCCAGGAGTTATTACGAACGTTAATTTTATATACTCTGCGCCGAATTACATCGAAATAACTGACGAAGCGTGACGTTCAATCATCCCCGTTGCCGGTCTCTCGGAGTCGATCGTATCGCGCGAAAGGCGAACGTTGCCTTGGCACGAGAAATGAGCGATTGGTTCTTCGGTCCGAGTCGAGGAAAATCCATTTCCCTCTCCCCTCTAAGTACCTGAGATGAAAAACGATTGAAAGTTCCTGCAAAGATCTCTCTCTCTCTCTCTCCCTCTTCGCCTCCGAGATCATGCAACCTCCATGGATTCACAGGAGGGATTATACGGTCGTGGAAGAGAGATATTAGCTATGGTGCGGCGCGTTGCCGAGAGCGCGCGAGGCTGCCGGTAGCGTCGAGCGAACGAGGCAGGAAGGAAGGAAGGATCGGGATTAGGCGAAGAGATGGATAGTGGCGTAGTCGACTTGGCGAACTCCGCTCGTAATTCACGTCGAGAGCTTACTAAAGCCAATAATTACCCGACGTCAAAATTGATTATCGGCGGGTTCGTTAACTGGGCGAGGCTCCCAGCGGCGGTCGCTGCCGCTGGTGCAGCTGCAGCGTCGCCAATACCCGCCATCCGTCGACTAATGGATTTCGGCTTAGAGGTGAGAGAGCGATCGTACCGAGAGAAATAGTTGGGTCTCCGTAGGCTGCAGCTCCGATCGTGTTGACGAGCTGTTGCCGGGCTTGGCGCATCACAACGGCGACGATCGCAATAGCGCGCGGCAAGTGCGTCGAGCAGGTGCAAGGACCTCGGTAGCGAACGGCGAGACAGGACGGAGGGATGCTGCGTGTGTAATCGAGAGATAGCGCGCGAGAGATCGATGAATGGATCATTGTCCGGACTGATGAGAGATGAAGGATAGCGCACTTGTATGTGTGGCGCCGAACCACCAGAAGCAAGTTAATTGTGTCTCGAGCCTATTGTTCCGAGCCTCCGAGCAACGCGCGAGGAACTCGCGTTATTAATGGAGCTTGATAATGTTGTTAAACGGGACGGAGAAACTGAGAGACGTTGAGGCGAAATTCAAGCTGATAAGATTTCTCTTAAAATTTGGGGGTGTTGTGGTGGGGTTTTTTTATTCTCGATGAGATGAGACCAATTTAATGGAATTGCTGATTTTTTTTTGTTCGATATTTGTTATGCTATTTTTATGTGTAAAGTGGTAAATCACATTTAATGGACAATAAAGTGAGATAGAATTAATTCTTTGGTAAATTAAACGTCTATCAAAGCTCGATTTTAATACGAGTATTATTTTTGGCTTGAACTTGTATATCAGTAAATTCACGAATTTCTACGAATAAATTCATGAAATTATTCGTGAATGGTGCATATGCTGTATAGAAATTTTAATAGAAAAGTTTTTTCTTCCTTTGACGTGGACAGTTTTTTCTGCAGAAGTGTCTTAAACATGAGGGGACTATGAAGTCGATAACGAAATTGTATAATCGATGTTTCATGAATTTCTTGAACGACTTTAAATTTATGCGATCAAGAAAGTAATTTTTATTAAATATTTTTTCGAACCCTTTTAAAACATTGAGTGGAAACGGAAGTTCAAACGGTGCATGAAACTAATGCATAAGTCTTACTTTCTAGTAAAAATAATAGTGTCACTTTATAGTAAAAATTCGTAGAATTAAGAAAGTATTTTTTTCAATATGTTTTCGAACAATGTGAAGTGTTGCTGTATAGTAACACTTCATTATAGTAAGCTTATAGTAAGTGTTAAAAGACACTTTCTTAATCCGATGTATTTACATACATAGGATTAAGAAAGTGTCTTTTTCAATATTTTATCGAACCATCTGAAGACTCATTTGAAACACTGATTAGAAACGAAAGTTCGCACGGTGTACGTAATTAATGCACAAGCGTTACTCGGCCACGGAACTCCGAACTTTTTGAGCGCGATTTGTTTGAGGGACCATCTAACGATGCATTTGCCAATGCATGAAAATTGTTTCGTTATGCAGTGGCGCAGAGTATGGATCTCTGGAAGAAAAGCGTTAGGCCACGCTCGCATTCCGTGACACGCGAGAGAGGATCTACCGAAATAAACCCGAAGAGGTTGTTGCACCGCCCATAATATACCGCCCCGAGAGTGAACCCAGCTTTCAAAGTGAAATACCGAGGGAAAGAAGGAGAGAGAGAGAGAGGGAGAGAGAGAGAGGAGGATTCCCGCGACAGAAGTGTTTCTTCTCGGGGGCCGATATCCGAAGTGCACGCAGGTCGAAAAGCGGCTTTTCTAATCTCGCCATCATTCACACGACGGTGCCCCGTTTATCTCGCGGAGAAATGAGTAGTCGTAAAACAAAATTGTCCCAGATCTTTTGAAGGACCATAAAAAGAGTGCCCGAAAGTACTCTTAGGTTGACGAACTCAATGGCGTGAAAATGCGATGGTGCGAGGCGTTACGAAAAGAAGGCAACCGTGTCGGGAATGCTTCCGGAGTGCGAACGGCGTGCCGAAGAGCCCATTATTCCTGTATGCTCGAGCCGCGCCGCCGGAGACACAACGAGATCTATATTTAGGGAAGACGCGGTTCGGCCGTCAAAGCTGAAAAATTTATCAGTATAACAGGGAGGGGAGCCCTAAAAATATTCAGAATCGTGAAATATCGTTTGGAACTTGTGTAAAAGAAAGCGAAGAAAAAAAAAAAAAAATGAAAGAAAGTGCGATAACACTTCGCTGGGAGGGTAAGTGTAATCGATGGGATGAACGCGAGGGTCGTGATAAGTATAAAGATTGCTAAAGTTTCGCCGTCTATGAGCATCACGTGCGGCTTCTTAGCCGGCTTATTTCAAACTCAATCACTGGCATAGCTTGCCATTTACAATTTATGTATAGTTTATACATGACTAGGAAAAGAGTGGAGAAAATGGAGCAGCCTCGTCGGTCGGCTTTCCCATGGTGAATTTTAGACGTTTATATTCACCACAACACGCTATTCATTATTTATAGACATTTTAACGCGAGAGTGAAGAGAGTAAACACGCGGGGCAAAGTGAACTCATTATGGAATATAACCAAATTTTGAAAACTTTCATTTTGAGCCTCGAATCTCCATTTTTTCGCCATTCTCTCCCCTACATATTTTATGTATCAGCGGTTATGTTGACTTGCGCGCTCGTATGGATCACTCAAGTTCATAGCATGCGAAAATCCATTCGATATACCTATAACGGAATATCAGAATTTCGAAATCCATTCTACATGCGATAAAAACCGAAATTCTGAAATTGTAACATATAAAATGGAATTTGGATTTCTGAAATCCATTCCACATGCTATGAAAACCTGCGGAAGGGGGCATTCAAATCAACAAGTAAGTCCACATTTTCCAAAATGTGTATAAGAAACTATAGTTGTTGGTCCACTGACATTCGCGTATATTGCTGTATTAATTTTCTAATAAAGCAGATATTTTTGTTGTACAAAGTACGTATACGGATTCCTTGGATCAAAAGAAAAAAAAGATCATATTTCTCTTTTCTGTCGGAAAAGTATCAGGACAAAAAAAAAACCCAACGAAATATCCTTATCGTCCGACCGTCCAGTGGCTATTGGGGTCGCGCCGACGATTGACCTCTTCCAGCAGCTATAACCGGACATGATAGCGCGGCAAGTTGGGGGGGAGAGAATTGGATGGGGTACTTCGGTAAAATGAGAGTAAGCCCGGAGACTCCTGGAGCAACTGCACTCGAACTGTACTTCAACGATGGGACAGTGGAAGGCCGGTGCATCAGATCGCGCGTGTGCCTCGCGCCCAAATCTAGCGAAAGACCCATTTGGTGCAGTTGGCTGCAAACGATGCAATTACGTGCTTCAATGTGCAGGGAATGCGGCGGGCGATCCCCTCGGAGCCGGTGGAGGCGGTACGCCAGCGGAAACCGCGTTTCCAACTGGAATTTCACGGTTCGCCGAGGATATTAGTGGGCGAGAGTACCGGGTGCACCACTGCGCTACCGCACCAACTTCGCGGAAGGGGGTTGATGCTACGCTCGTAGTACCCTAACGGGTTTCCTCCAGACTCACTTCCAACCGTTTCCATTCTCACTCTCTCGCTTACTCTCGCTGCGGTACAATAACTGTAGACAAGTGTATATACCATCAGACGTGAGCTCGCGTCGCTCGCCGAATTAATCGCGCGATTCCGAGGCAACGGTGAAGCGCGATAAGGCGCTCTATGCCCGTGAAAAGAGCGCCGCTCGGCCACGGAAGGTAGCTTAAGAAGTATATTTTCGCAACTTGTCCCGATAATCAGGCAAATCGTTGTAAATTATCGTTTTTTTTTTTTATTTATCTGTCATCTCTGAATGAGGTACAGTTAAAAGTAATTAGATTTACCCTTTAGCTGTCGTTGTGACACATCTGCTCTATCGACGAAACAAAAGTATTTTTTTCAATGTCATCTTCAATTTCGATTTTGTTATGTATTCGAGTTAGGTCGTGTAATTCGTCTCCGACAGTTGAAAAAGATCGATGTCTTTTGTATTGTAGTTAGTTCAGTTTTTCCGATGAGCCAACACGGCTCGGACCGTCTCTCTGTTATTGTTTAAACATTAATGAACCTACAATGAATACCCAAACTTAAAACATTAAAAGATATTCTGACAGAATTCGATGAATAGCAAGACAAAGATTCTTCGATCAGAATTTCATAAAAAATTGTTTTCATTATAGCGTACGAAATGTAAGATCAGCATCTTTCGATAATGACATGTTTCGTATATTTCGATATAGAAAATTGTCTAGCGATAGAAAAAAAAAAATAAAAATAATTACTATTTCATTGCAAACTTTGAAATGACAATAATTTTTTTTCTCCGTCATGAAAGAGTCTTCATGAAAGGGTTTAATTAAAATGATCACGAAATCGCGAATACAGTTACGACAAAGCCAAATGACTCGAAACGCGTATATTCTATATTGCCGCGCCGATTATTAATTGCACAAACTTCTAACATAACCGCAAACGCGATGCGTCACACGTCCGATCAACGACCAGTCCAGTCAGGACTCTCATGATCTTAAGATTCTGTCGTGTCAACGTTTGTCTACTGTCAATCCACGAGCGGTTTCGCTGTGCTCTCCATCTTTTCGCTGCACTGCCGAGGCCAAAGTTGCCGGTTTCGCGTCGTTGAAATCAATCTTACTTGGCAAACAACGTCTCGAACTCGGGGGGGAAAGGAAATACTCGAAGCTTGACGACGATGGACACGAAAGGGGCAAGAGGCCCTACGGAATATCATACAATTGCAAGCAAGATAAGGAATGGCTGTCGCGGGCGGGGAAAAGAGTAGTGGTGAACGGGGCAAAATGAGACAGTGGGGCGAAACGGCACAATGAGACAAATCGCCGTTTCCCCAATAACTTTTAGGATGGTCGCGGTGATAGTGAGTAGGGAAAAAACGGTGTTGAGAATCCGTATGTTTTGTTGGGACAAAATCGGATGTCCAGAAATTATTGGAAAAATGAGTTTTGCTCCCGTCGTTCCGTTTTGCCCCACCGTCCCATTTTGCCCCGTTCTCCCCTATACCACGGAGCGCTGGTGAGGAATATCTCTTTGGGAATTTCAACGAAGAAACTGTATAGAATTCGCCTCGAAGACTCTCGAAATAAGAGGGTTGTAGCATCGATCTAGACGGAGAGAAACCGTCCGTGAGTGTGGGTAGAGGGGCTGGTTCGTGCTCTGGATCCGATGCTCCTCGAGATGCAAACATTGGATCCATTAAGGGCTCTACTCCCGATGTTGCCGGCAACCCATAGCCCACTATCTCGTTGCACAATGTTTGAGGATACGGGACGAAAGCGAGAGAGACGTTGAGAGTGGAAACGAGGAATAAAAGTATTCCATACACACGCAACGACTGGAGAGCACGTGAAAGCCTCTCTCTTCCTTCGAGCCCTTTCGATAAAGATGCGGAGACACTCGAGGGAGAAGGAGGACGATAAAGAGTAACGACGGAGAGCGCAACAAGCCAAGCTATTGCCTGGACGGAGAGCACAAATGTAAACTCAAGTTGTTCATATCTTTGAGCGCTTATGTATCGACAAGTTCGTAGATCGTCTTTCGGCGAACGAAACAAACTTGCACTTATCAAGATATACCGACTAAAATTTCAAGTGGCGAAAAGAGTATTACATTCAGCTGCAGCACGATTACAATACGTAGATCTTTAACTGCCAATGGATCGTGGAAATAGTTGTTTGTATGGCAAGGGCTTAGAGCGGGAGTTCTTGACTAATACGGCATTCATACGAGTCAGCACTTTCCTTTCTGTGAACTTGCCATTCACATAATTTTTGCTGAAAAATTCAGTAACAATCACGCTTTTCGTTTTTGGGAAGTGTGCGCAAAAATGGTACTTTCTCGCACTAGTACGAAAAAACGACGATACTGCGTTTGTACGCATGTGCAGTATTTTTCTCGCACGCAATGCGAAAAACGTTTCACGTGCATGCGTTAGGAAAATGAAGTCGCCGGCTTTCGAGGAGTGTCGCAATGAAAAGCTCTGAACGAGACTTGTCACAGTTTAGCACATTGAGAGCCGACACTGTCGAAAGGAACATAGCACAGCAGGCGAATGCGCGCTGAGGATCCCGGTGATATTAAATGCGGCAACGAGGGAAAACTAATCTCACGAAATTGCTCAGTTTCAACTCGGAGTTGAAACGCGAGACTCTCGAATGGACACCCGGATGTAATATGCAGCGCGAAAGACAACGAAGCGTAGCAGCGGCGGACGAAATTCTCACAATTCTGTGCTGCAATGCACAATAAGTACACTTTTCCGAGTGCAATAACGCTTATTGTAGCGGCCTGATGGAGCCTCCGCTGTGGAAGCGACCCAGTCGTAGAAGTGGGTGTACGATTCGTGCAGCAGAACCTTCTCACTGTGCGAGAATCGTCGCAGCCTCGAGGACGCGGACCAGAGATTTTGGTCGTTGTCGCCGCAATGAACGAGGACGCACAAGGCCATTGGAGGGAAATTCCGCCGAGCCCTTTGTAGTAAATACACGTCGGTGTGTATCTTTCGCGAATGTCGGACCACGCGAAAGTAGGGATACTGGAGCCAACTTTGAGAGCGCGGGGTGGCCAAGACGGAGCCCGCTAACGACGCGGATATTCCTCGTTTCTACATTCCTATTTAGACGTGCGCGCTGAACGGGATTTCTCGGTTCTGTGACTCTCCCGCTCTCCGTAAACTCTCGTTGAAGAAGCCATTGGAAGAGCAGAATACCGAGACGAGGTGTATGTACTTACAATGCCCCAATGTTGTACGTGTACGAGAACGCCAAGTGCACTCGACTAAAGTGCTGAAGAACCAAGAGGGCCATCTTCCTCCGGTAGCTATACGGCACGTCTCCGCTCGAATTGTCTCTGTCGTACGGAAACTCTCTTATTCGAGCGCCTTCGTCATTAAATGCTCGTAAATTTTTGGGGCTTCTCGGTCGCTTGGAAGCTTTGAGATATTAGAGCGCACGTTAAGCGAAAGCGATTAGCAAATGCTCTTGTCGCTGCACGGAGAAAAAAAAATAATTGTTGGGACAAGAATTTTGTTACCATAACTGATTTACCCGGTTAACATAGGGACAGCAAAATATTTTGCTGCGGCAACAAATATTTTGCTGCCACAATAAGAAATCATTAACGAACTACACTTTGTTACAGAAACAGAACTATTTTTTCTCCGTGTGGCCACGTACGCTAAAAAAAAAATGTACGTGAATCAATTAAATGTTATTTTTTTTTTCAATACTCGCCATAACATATTTTTCTGATTCGACGATACAATGAAATAAAGTTGGACTTTTTTTTATCGAAGGCGATTCGATTGAACCAATAAATTTAATTTTATTACGACACACTATATACTCGTACCGAGGCAACATCGATGGCCTAGTGCCAAAAGGGCGAACAGGCTATACTCGTAAACAGCCGATATGTCCTTATGGAATGAGGTCATCGATATGATGTGGCGACTGCTGGAAAAAATGTGTCATTGATCTTAGTTATAAATTTGGTTCGGCCAATTTTTTAACCGCGCAATGTTTTCGTCAAATCGACGTGTCCCAAGAAAATGTTTCTCTTCCGCGTTCTTCGATGTGTTCTCTTCGGGACGAATACGAACCCAACGACCATTCGGTTCTGAAGTCAAACGGGACGTAAGTAATCGTGAATGAAAACTTGTTTTTGGCTTCCCGCACGATTAACATTCCTTATGCATAGATGGAGGACGGACGCCCTCAAGGAAAATCACATGTTCAATATTCCGCGCAAATCGATGCACAGGCGAGATTGGTGCGAGCCACAAAGACCCACTGGTTTATAGAAGTTTATAGAAGTGGACCCAACCCATTTTTATGAAACATTGCGAATTTACATTGATGTAAATGTTAAACATTTATAAATTCCCTAAAACTTGTCAATTTTCATGCTACTTTTTCATACCACACTTTTATTTACAAAGTTCATTCTGTGAGAAAGTATTTTCAGCAATTTTCCGGCTTCCTCAGATCAGACGCTTTGTAAATTAAAGGACAAAAGGAAGGAATCCAAAAATTAAGCTCTTTTTTTATTAACATACAAAATCTACACAATTCGTCGGTTATTTCAGTTTATCGATTTTTAAATTATTCATAGTTCGATTTATCAGCTTTTATCTCGATAGATATACTTTTCCATCGAGTTAAAGTTAAGACGGTGATCTTTCACAAAAAAAAACTGCGATACAGAATAATAAAAAAAAAATTAACCACTTCATGGATTCTTGCCAAACTCGAACTCGCAAACTTAGTGGTAACTTATGTGCCAAGATCCAACTCGATCGCGTACACAAACGCACCGAAAGTTTTTTCTGAACGTGTTTCTTTTGATGTTCTGGAACATACTGAATCACGTCTAAATAAAAATCTCGGAATACAAATGTTCGCGAGAACAAAGCCTCTATCAGGGCAAGCGAAACAGCGAGTCCACTAAAAATAAAAAAAAAAGTCTTTAAAGACACGAAAAAAAATCAACGTCAAAATGTATTACGTTCTAAAGGCAGTCCCGAAACTACGCAGACTTCCTCGAGGCGGTTTTTCCGTCGACGTATTCGAGCGAGTTTCTAACTTTCGCGACCTCTCGTCTCCTCGGTAGCGCCAGATTCGGGCAAGAATGAGGAGGAGGGCGGAAACACTTCGTCTACAGTTGTTGGCCGATGTAACGAGAGACCGAGCTTAGAAGGGGTTTCGTTTTCTGCAAGACTCGAGAAAGACGAGCCACAGAGGGAAGAGAGAGAAAGCCGAGAGGCACGCAATGACGACGACGCCATGACCCGGGGCTACCATTAAAAATTTGCGAGTTGCCCCGAACGCTCGACGGCGAAAAAAAAAAAAAGGGGGGATGCTGAAATATAAAGACATGTTGCACCGAGAATAACGAAGAGCGGAGCGGAGGGCCGGGAGGACGAAGCACTCTCACGGAGATTCAACGGCGACGATTTATTTTATTGTCAGGTTTAATGGCGCGTGTAGAAGATCCGGGGATCAGCGAACTTGCAATTACAGAAGAGATTCTTCGGTCTCCGTCCGCGTTACCGACTGCGCTTTCGTGTTCGGGCGACGGGAAGCAAACCCTTGGGAATAATCCTTTCCCATTACTATCCGCGTTGCTGGGCAATCCCCGGACGGCGGTCCGGCAACATCGAGTCCATCGATTTCAATAGCTCAATCCGATAAATCGAAGACCATGGACGCAAGTGCAACGGAACCAAGTTAAAATCGGAACGAAGTATAGCAAACAGTCCCAACCCCCCGAGTTACGAGACTCACTCTCTCTCGGGGGGGGGGGGGCAAAGAGGCAAAAATCGTGAAATCGTTTTCGTGGACGGGTATCTAATTCCAGAAAGCAAGTGCAAGGGATTTCTTCGGCTACAGGATCAAAAGACTCGATGCAGTTATACTTTTATTGGAGGGAGGAAAAAAAAAGGAGGGGCGGTGGAGAGACGAGCCAGTGTGTAGGAAGTAGATATAACCGCGGCTAGCTCGCAGGGTTAGAGGAATCGAGGGAACCAGAATCCAATTTCGCTTCATCCTTTTCAACGTTTCGGCCTTTTTCTTCGTTTCTGTATACAGGGCCATTCAGAATGAATGTCTAACTCGCTGCGGAGCGTAAGCTGCAAGGTCCCGAACGCAATCTCAGGGAGACGATTGTTGTCGCCGAAAATTCGGTTGGAAGTTAAGTTCATTCGCTTCATAAATTGATGAGTAATTTTTTTTTTTTTTTTTTTTCTAAAGAATGGAACAGCTCTGTTTGAAGACAAAATGTCGATGTTGATAAGTTTAATTCTTATGGAAAAACATAAAAGTGGTTATCCGGTGACGTCGGCCATTGGGTAAATCAAGTCGGTTTCGCGAATCGAAGTTTTGTCGATCGACATTTATGCTTTTTATTTTTCCATTTTTACCCTCAAGATATTACAGATTTTCAGAACAATTTTTAGATCAATTCTTTGCATTTTTTTGGATATATGATTCGTCATTGTTATCAAATATTTGAAAACAAACAATTCCTGACTAGAATTAATCAGGTCCGATGGGTATTGGCCGAATAAACTTCGTCCTTTCAATCGTTGATAATAGATAATTGCCAATCATTCCATAGCGTAAGACGTTAGTACTTATTAGTCGACATCCTACAAGCTTGTATCTCTTAAAGTGTTTTTGTTAAATCATAAATTCACTTTATAAATACAATATCCGCGTTTTTCCTCGTGTGATTGGTATTTGACCACTCACCATTACACATTGCGCCCAACATAGCTGTATCAATGACGATCTTTCGCAGAATCTTACGAATAAAATATTCCCAAAACCCGTTGTTACATTCGATTATTCAACATCACTTGATTTACTAACACGCACAGTGTTCATTTGAGTCGACTCTGTGGGTGTGATACATTTTTTTTAAATTTGATCTCGCTCTTCAGATTTTTATTCAACACTATAATTTTACTATTAAGCATATTAGAGTTTAAAAACAAATTCCTTGCAGTTTTTACTTTTTTTTTTTTTTGCATTTACGTCTTCGAACGCATTAATGGATACACTTATAGGCCTCCAGTTAATTAAAAATTCTACATTTCAGCTCGATATATATGTATATTCTGCATCACCCTATACAGTGTTATCGAGCTCTTTGGTCTTGTAGCTCGAAGTGACTGGCGTTTCAGTTGATAGAGCGGACCATCGAAAAACCACCGAGGAAAACTATGTCATTTCCTTTTTCGATTTACACTGTGGTGCGCATATAAGGGAGTTGGATCGCCACGCATCCAGGGAGCGGTTATCGCTCTCGTATTTCAGAACGCCTATCGCCGAATATGTTTTGTGAGCTACGCGCCGGAACGGAACGCGAGAATGTTCGGGAACGCAGGGATACGCGTATAACGAGAAGGGATAGGCAGAAAGAAAAATAGCTTAAGCTCATTCATCCCCCGGGGAGAGCGCGACGTGAAACGCGAGAGGGCGAGGAAACGCGTGTCCTCCTGCGAGTGGGCATGTGCTAACGATTGACGTAACGACGTAACACGTGTGTCGAGCATGTCGACTGCCGGCTCTGTACGACCGGTCGACGACAAACACGCTGTAACACACAGCCGGGCTCGAAGGTAATCGCTCGCACGAGCTTCCCTCCATATGAGCTTCGCCGAGAGAGAAATTAACAAAATAAAAATAAAAATAAAAAAAGTTAAAGGTGCAAAATCATGTTTTAGACTCATTTTTTTTACCGTTTTGCGCGTAGCTTTCTCTGCGAGAAATTTCGTTGTCCGACTTTGGCTTCCTCATAGCGGAAACTATGCTTCATAATATTACATTTCTATAGCCGAAATCTGTCGAAAAATTTATTGCAAACATGTCTTGAGTGAAATTTTCGTAACTCGTCGTTTCGAAGATGTTTTTACACACACATGCGGACGTTCGGTAAAAATCACATTTCTCAATGTTTTGGACTATTCTAAGTATTCCGACACTAAAATCTCGGAAAGCTTTTTTTTTTTTACGAAAACATAGATTTCTCTCTATGAGGAAGCAAAATGTGATAATTTCCGAAAGGATCGCTTATCAAGCGATAAAAACGTAGAGCGAGGTTTGGAGCGTTTTGGTCAGAGTTCATCGGATAGACGGGCGAGATGTATTTTCGAAAAACGGAAAATGGCTCGTCGAAAGATATGCAAGAAGCAATTAATTTGATCGAACGAAATATTGTTCGATCGAAGTAAAATTTGCATGTCTCGCACAGCCAACCAGGCTGTGCGAGACTCGGAGTAAACCGAGAGGCGAGCGAATGCACAGTTTTTATTTGAAACAAGCAATTTTTTTTTTTTTGTCCGTATTGAAATTTTGAGAATTTTATTCGTCCCTGGGCAGTGAAAAACAAGCGACCAACGACGTTCGGTTTTTTAACTGTCGTTTATTCAGTTTCATTCAAGAGCTCGATCCACAGATCGCCCGAAGCTATCGATGGAAGTCCTACAAAAAAAAAAAGCCTTTGACGAATTTTTTCATTTGACGATTGCGTGTGACTGACGGTCTGATAACGAATAACACTGTTGTCGAAACCGCGAATATGTATATATGGGTCGGTGAGAAAGAGAGAGAGAAAGAGTGGACGAAATTTAATTTCGATACTGAAAACGAACTTCCCACTCGAAGCTTCTGCGGAAGCGTTGTACAAATTTCCCTCGATACATTCGAGTAGATACATTTATAACGGAATGAAATATCGAGGTAATTGCTGTATACTTTCCCGTATGAGTTGTGCGTTTATGAAAATTCTGTGTTGCGAAATACGCGTTCGAAGCAATATCAACCATGCACAGTAAAAAAATAATTTCGTAAAATCGGGACACGAAGTTTCGTAAAAATAGATTTGTTAAATATCATACGAACTCGTTTTTCCAAGTTTCAATATACAAACCTGACCTTTTGTTTCCCTTGTCATTAATAATTTTACTTTGTACTTTTATGACATCCTGATGAAATATTAAAAATTCAACTTTGAGTTGATAGTTGACAAAAGCATAGAAAAATTAAAGAATGCTTTCATCAATAAAAAAAAAAGAAAAATTGAGCGTTGTAGCATATTATATTTGAAATTAAGCCAGCTTGTTTACAAGAAAATTTTTGAACGTACGTATCGCGAATTTTTCCACTTGCACATGCGGCGAGTGCTGGGGATTGATATAGTGGCGGTGTCGTAACCTTTTAGCATTCTTATCAATCTTGATGTGTTGGTGCTCCATTTATTATTATTATTATTATTATTATTATTATTATTATTATTATCCCATACTAAAAGGAGTACATACGCAAAAATATATAAAAAATGTATCCGACTTATGGAACCTTTTAGCACGAGTATATTACATACGTTTTTATTCTTTGATATTTTCGTCATTGCTTCATAATTTTTCTGCATTATACTTATTTTTGCGACTTGGGGTACTTACGGATACGAAATGAACATTCATTACATTACCCTCTACATATATTCAATGTTGAATATTATTACGAAATATTAAATATGGCACTTGAAGATATACATTAAATAATTTCGTATAATTTTGTTGTTCATATCTTAAGGCCCGTTCGCATGCCAAATGTAATAAATATGAAGAAAAAAAAAAAAAAAAAAAAAATCATGATCACTCGAGTAAGCAAGAGTGTCCATTATTACAGGTCAATGCGTGTGCGTGATCGGAATCACGTCATCTCCTCCGAGCAAATAATCGCAGCGGGAGGGTCGCCCCAGTACTTTCGCAACGACGTTATAAACCAGAAACGACCTGCCTTTAAATCCGTCCTTCACTTTCGTGTCATAAAATTTCCAAACACTCGAAAAGCATGTCTTACATTCGCTATTTTATCGAGACGCGAATCCGACAAGGCCCATAGACGTTTTCCTTTGACTGCACTACGGCAAGGCTTGAGCCGGTGGCAGAGCGGGTTTTTCTTTGAAGCCTCCCCGAAGGCGTTTACGCTCCGTCGCGAATCTTCCTCCCTTTTTTTCTTTAATTATATTTCTTCTCCACTTTTTATTATTTGCTCAATTTCTTTCTTTCCCTCGCGTTTCCTTTTTTTTTTTTGTCTCTTCTTCACCTTCTTCCCTTTGCCGTTTCTCGCCTTCCATTCGACTCCCGGGAGGCAAGTCCGAGTGAACCGGTAATTAACGTCCCGTTCCCTCGACGGAGTTTTATCCTCCGCGGAGAGAAGCGGTAAGAGAAAAACGTATGCTACAGATCTCGCTTCGCTGGTGCGAGAGTGTTTGCACCTGCGAAGAAAAAAAAGGAAAAAAAAAAGGTAAAAGAAAACGCGCGTCTGTGTCGATAAGCCGAGAGGGCTGCACGGTGTTAGCAAGACCTCTCTTTGGCGCACCTTCAGCGCACGTCCGCAATGGTAATATATACGATTGAAAATACGTACCACGAAGAGAGCGGACGAAGAAGAAGAAGAAAAAAGACCGTGGGCGAGGCGGCGTTAACCGTTTTTCCGAGGACTCCTCATGCACAACGAGAGCGACGAAACGAGCACGCAACGAAAAACGTACCGAGGCTTATGCAGTCTCGGCCAAAAACCTGACAGCCGGAGAGGATTTGGAAAATCGGATTCCACGTCGTCGAGCATCCCGCTGGATTTACAAAACTGCGCGAGAAGCAGCCTAGGGCCACGCCGACGATTTCGCCACGGTTATCCTCGGTGGCTTGTACCCACTCTCTTTAAACCGGCTTATCAACGGTACACGTAAAATCTCCCTCGCCGATACAATAAAGTCTCGGGAAAAATATTTGTTCCTCACTTCTTTTCGCCGTTTTGTTTTTTCTACTCGACGAGTAATCTCGGGCATGGACAAACAAATAGCTGCGAAAAATTTTAGTCGGACGATAGGCATATCGCCTTGAATAATTCATAATGGTATGGAAATTTCAGTGAAACGAAACTTTTAATATTCGGGGGGGGGGGGGGAGGGAGGGGGGAAATGTCTTTGGCGAATGTTTCGCAAAGCTTGTTCGGCTTTTGGGATAATTTATTATTATTTTTTTTTTTTCCTCTTTTTTTTAGGGTCCAATTTTTGATCCTCTTATGAGAGCAAGGCGCTTGAATTGGCGGGGTTGAATATTTAGCGAAAAAAGAAAATATATGGACATAATCTCGTCGACGGGATTAGGTGAGAGTAACGCCTCCGTTTATCAGTTTGAAAGGAATTTAAATTGGCCGACAGCGTTTTGCGGTGTGTGGTGATGCTGTTACCACCACTGCGGAATCGTCCTACCGGTTGTCCACCACCGGAATATCGATTTCCCGACACGCTATCTATGCTAATTCATGGTAACGAGCGAGCATTTCCGGATTCATTAAGCCATATCGATCAGCGTCCACTCGAACGAGCTTTGCCATGCATCTCTCGCCTCTCTCTCTCTCTCTCGCTCTCTCGCTCTCAGTCTCCTGGGACTTTTCACGGCGTTTGTTCCAATACGTTTTATTCCTATCGCCGTCCGAAATAGATACGATATTTTATTTATCGATGACCCACAGTTACAATCGCCGACTTGTTAATAATTCCATTATTTATTTCCGAATACCGAGAATTCATTATCGCGTCCAACTCCTCATGGGATGCCAAGTATTTTTATATTATTACTCATAAAATCGTTTCGTCAGAGGCTTCCAGAAAAAAAAAAAAAATCGTCCAGGAAGTAACAATATCATTATTTTGGTGCAATTTTATTTTTTTTCTCGATGAAAATATGAATAGGTTCAAAAATGCCATCCGCTTGATTGTTTGCAACGTGGCGATTGTGGGAATAAAATTGTCGGAATCGGGTGTCGAAAATATGGAAACATAAAATTGATTGAAAATTCAACTCCTACAATTTGATGTACTCGAACCCGGGAATTTTATTAGACGACCATAACGACCGTCACGAATAATCAATAGAGTGAGATTTTTGAAACGATCGTTTTTTTACTGATCAACAAAAAAAAAAAATAAATAAATAAAAACCTGTTGTTTGCTTAGCGCGCTCTACTTTCTAAGCTGTTTTTATATTATTACACATAAAATCGTTCCATAGGAGGCATCCAGAAAAAAAGATCGTCCAGAAAGTGACAATATCATTTTTATATAATATCATTTGTTTTCTCGTTGAAAATATTAATAGCTCCAAAAATCCTATACGATCGATTGTTTGCAACGTTATTGCGATCGTGGGAAAAATAGTCTCGGAATCGGATGTCGAAAATATGGAAACACAAAATTGATTGAAAATTCAACGCCTGCAATTTGTTATACTCGAATCCGGGAATTTCATTAGACCGCCATAAGACCGTCACGAATAATCAATAACGTGGGATTTTTGAAACGATCATTTTTTACTGATTGAAAAAAAATATATATATATATATTTTGTTTGTTCAGTTCTACTTTTTAAGTTGCTTTCTAAAACGACAACTATTTTTCATCCGTTTTCTTCTTTATATTTACAAAATATTTTTTACTGCCCTCTTATCTGCTGCAGCGCGGTCCGAAGGCGCACATATGCATGAAAACGCGTAAACAGATGAGGTCGAGAGAGATGACTTAATAGCCGTGGCCTTCGTCGCAACTTGCGAGAGCACGGCCAAAGCCGAATCGACGGCCACCAAGAAGAATCTCCACTGCATATATGTGTATACAAAACGTGGGATACTCGAGAAACTCACTCGCCATGATCTCATCGCTGAATTCCATTCAGCATGCACGATCGTGAGGATGGAAATTGGACGTGATCTATTTATCAAGAAATTCAGAATAATTCCCCTTTGGCACGATGCAATTTCTATGTATAAAACTGCTATCGATGCATCCGGTGTATTCGGGCCTCGATCGAAAGGTAATTCAGCATTCGGCATTCTATTTTGGGTAATGCGCGAGTTTCACGAAGGTATTTGGGTTATCTAAACTTTCTATACTCGACACGACTCGAGTACAGAACGAAAACGTGACCAATGTTACAACAATAACTTAGTACATATAGACGGAAGTAATGTATTCATTTTTTTCTTCTTTCTTTTTCTTAAGCGTTTCAATGAGATGAGGTTTATAAGTTACTCGCAACGCTACTTGTTCCCGTATTCGGGACAGTGCACTATCTATGAGAAGCGAAGCCGGTCTTGGCGTTACATCATTAATGGATCCCTTGGATTCGTATAGTCCTATCCGTCCGATGCATATAATCCGATCAACGGTAAGCCGATCACTGTTGCAAAGTTACGGGTGCATACACATGGAATAATTGTTCAGTGAAATTATGGTTAATTACAGCAGCGATTAATTTATTCGGCGAAATTCATCCTTGATTTTGCACGAAGCGAAAATTAATACGAATAATTCTGTCACGCATATTTTTTTTTTTTTTCGGAGAATTGAGAATGAGATATTGTAAATCTGATGTTCACCGCATGAAAATCGATAACAAAAATTGTAAAATGTGGCTACTGTGCAATATAATCTTCCGGCAATTTAATAAAGCGCTATGCTTCTCTTTCCATATATCGGTACACGAAATTTAAGGCAGGAATACGGTGTGGTAAATTAAATTAGTTATTTTCAGAAAATTTACGAATGAATTTATTTTCATGTTTAACGTACCGAGAGTTTAATATCGCATGAAACTTGGATATTACATTAAATATAGCAGTGTGTACATAAGAACAGCGCTTGCCGGTGTAATTAATATAGAGAGTGAAGAATCACTGCAAATGTATTTTTAACGCTCTTTTCTATCCGGTTTTTTTTTTAATTGATTTAGTTGCATTCTACCGGTGAAAAAAAAACAAAAATTTGTTACAATTAATTTTTCCTATTGGATTTTAACTGGATAATGTAAAAATACACATGACTGCAGTCAAAACAATGACTTATGCGGTGCTCGAACGCGCAACAGGAAAGTGAGTCAGGCCTTAGTAATTTCATCGTCGCGCTCGGTAAAGAGACTCGTCATTACCGCCAAAGCCAAACGGTGCATCGTTTGTCTTCGCGGCAATGACGTTAATGCTAATAAAGTAAATAAGAAACGCCCAAGACCGTTTGTGAATGAAAGGAAAAAAAAAAAAATAATAATAATAATAATAATAATAATGAAATTTTCATTTAAATCATTGGTTTCGTCGTGGAGTTTATATTTGGATTGAGAGTGAGCAGCACTTTAAGAAAGGCATTAAAAATGAAAGGTGCCCCATTCGATAAGCGACGAGAGGCGTCGACGTCTTGATTGATTCACAGCTCACGTCAAAACGACGTGGCTCTCCCGCTCGCTCCGTGAATCGATCGAGTAGAAGTTTCACATCGCTGCGATACGAAAAATTTAAAAGCCCTCACCGTTAAGTACAATAAAACCGGCGAGCGATAAAAACAAAAGATGTATATTTAATTTTTTTAAATACAAAATAATAATAATAGCAAATTAATCTAAACTATTGGAATCGACTGGTAAATGTACCGTCTCGAAATTCGTCAATTTTTAACATCATAAAATTATGAAGTCGTAGAAAAATAAATGAAAGCGAAGGTAAACATTCGTTGCCGGATCATATTCACTTGTTTGACTGTAAAACCAAAATATCGTGAAAAAAAAAAAAAAAAAAAAACGATATGTTTATAAATGCTGTATCTTGTATCCAGAAAGCACTTGGCTAACAGGGTTTTGTCCCACGAACAATTTTAAATAAACAATAAAGTGGGATGAAAAATAATAATAATAATAATTTTATAAAATAAAAGTTACCAAGTGAATCTACCAAATGAATAAACCGATCGAGTGTCGTCGTCGACTTTACCTCGTCTGAGATTCCCAGTCGTGTCTGTCCTCGCCACGCCTCAAGCTTTATTGTTCGGCGATCCGCGGAATTGGAATTTCAATCGCGACGGTCGACGATGATCGTGTCAAAAAAATTTAACATGTAATATCGACGTATTCAATGCAGAAATTAAATCCAACTGTGCCGGAGCGGTTCCGTGTCAAGCTTCGGATTCTACGAGGCACCGAATTTAAATTGAAAAAAAAAAAAAACAAAAGAAGAAAAATCGTCACGACGATTGTGCCGGTTTCGGAAAACCGCAAATTTCCTGGTGTCGACCGGAAGTACAGAGAACGATGAGAAACACCGTACGACGATGCACGGAGTGCTTCGATGCGTCGAAGGCACAGAACGAGTGTGTGAGAGAGCACTGTTAACGCGCGCGTTCGCTGCGTCCGGAGCGCGTCGCGTGTGCGCATCGACTGCTAACTAACTTGGAACCGTCGAGCTTCATCCACGGTCGGACTATCAAACCATCTCGCTCTATCCTTCTCGGCCGCCTGCAGCCTCGTCTGCGTTGCACCCACGCGACGAGCCGGAGATCCTCGAAGCGCCGGCGAGCAGCGCGGCAGCCTCGTCGCCCCCACGTGCTCTCGCGCGCCCGCGCCTCTCGTCGTCTCTTCTCCTCCTTTGCATTTCTTATTTTTATTTTGTCTTGTTCGTTTTTTTTTTCTTTTTTTTTTCTTCCAATTCCCCTCCGTCTTCGTCGTCTTGTTTTCCGAGGAGAAAGACGGCGAATGAATAGACGCGGGACTGACAGAAGAAAAAGATAAACTTTTAACCCACGACTCCTTCGCCCACTGCGTATTTCACGAGTGTTTTTTTGGAATACCTCTCGGGAATATCGATGGAATACTAATTGGATCGATGAAATTTAATTATTCTTCACTTTAGGATGATACCGTTTTTTGAGACTTCGTTTTCAACAGAATCTTCACTTGGATCGGAAAAGTCGTAATTACTTAGCCTGGATTGTTAATCAATATCTGAGTTTCGTCGGACAAAACTTTGGCGCAGTGTCGCGGATGCATTCTCATCGCTGCTGAAGGCTGCGCTCCCATTCTGGGACGTAAAGCGTCGGACTTTTTACTGAGGACCAACTGCCCTTCCTTATTTGTAGCTCTAAGTTGCCGGCCGTTTACAATTGATATTTGTATTCGTAATGCATTTTTTGAGCTGTCAAAAAAATTACATGTCTATGTAACTCTATGAATATATATTACTTTTCAGTTTTTATTATTTTCGCTTCCTCATAGAGGAAATTATGTTTTCGTTATAATAAAAAAAATTCGAGATTTTTGGGTTGGAGTATTCGAAATGTTCGAAACGTCCAAAAATTACTTTTAGCAAAATGTCCGGATATGTGTGTGTATTCTGTGTTTGTCTGTGTCTGTGTGGGCGCGCGCACGCGTCGGGTCTTCAATATTCAATCCTCTATAACCCAAGAACAGCTGCATCAATCGGGCTGAATTTAGCATGATTTTTTTTCCTTGCTTTTGATTGATAACAACGAAATTAATATTCTGCTGACGAAGCTTGGATTTAATGGTACAAGGTTTGAATTGTCAATAGTGTCGAAGGAAATATGTTGACTGTGCCTGTCGGATTGGGTCGAGGAGTCCGAGTTGGCAGATAACATCGACACTCAAATGATTATTGTTATGATTCCATCCATTATTGAAATGGTGCCATTTTGTCCCAATGACAACGTCTAATGTCTTACATGCCGATGTACAATGGCTATAATCCCTGTGTCGTACGCAAAAACCCAAAGTACGTGGCGGTTGTCTTCAATGTCTGCAATATAAGAAAATGATCCATTCATTTTATTCCGATTTTACAATTAATTGGAGGCAATCTCATTTTTGTTGAGTATTGATAAAACAGTGATCCTTCTAACCAGCATGAACGTTCTCATGGATAGGACCAACATATTCCCAGATGTCAATTGGCAGGGTATGGTACAACGCATCATCATAAATTGCAGGCTTTTCTGGGCTGCAGGTGGGAGTTCGTACCATTGGCTGTTGTATCTGCATTAAAGAAGACTTTTCTTTATAAAGCCATGCCACCAGTCATTTACTGTTCAGTAGAAGGATCGCGCTCCCATTGCATCGCTCGCGCACAGGATAACCCCCGGAAATCGGCACTTTTTGTGCGGGTATTAGAAAAAATTGTTTCGTTTTTCAACACAGTGCAGTGATTTTGTGCAAAATATAATCTCATTGCTGCGCCTTTTAGGATTACAATTGACAGTTTTAACAGTTGGTACTACGTAGGTAAGTTAGATAAGCACCGACCTAACAGATAACTTTAATGGTACAAATATTAACTGTTATAATTGTATGGTAAGCCACCAACAACGCGATAATCTAAATAAATAGACGACCCCGATTGGCTACGAAATGTGACTTCACGATTTCGAGTATATCTATGTATTTATCTCAATCATTCGAGTGTCATGTATTTTTTAAGAGGGGGTAGACAGCATTAACGGAAAACATGTAATTGTCTCTGTAACAAAGCCAATCAGAGTACCGACCAATCAAAACACCAATAAAATGGCTTCGCAGATATGTCAAATTTTCGAGTTACATTGATTTTTTTTTTTTTTTCTATAGAGGAAGTGAGCAACTTACATACAAAAGCTTATATTGATGCTGTGATCGATCAGTATTTGGGACACATAGCATTCCATGTAGAAGTAATACATTATGCCCAATACGAAAAACATGTATCTCATGGATGTTGTGGGATCGTTCTTTGCCATTATAACCTGAATTTAGGTGTTATCCGTTAATTCGGAAAGCTATTCGTTGTTGCCAAGAAAAATAATTATGGTACAGTAGCTTCTTGTTAAGTGCGCGCCTACAAGCCTATAGAAGCGGAAACGATCACTTGCAAAGTTATCACCACTCCGCGCGACCGCACCACCAGCGACCAGTGAACTCCCCACCTCGCACAACTCTCTCCAGTAGCTCAGCCTCGGAGAGTGGTGGGGTTCCGCACAGCAGATTATGGGGAAAGAGCTGCGCGCGCACTTACCAAGCATCCATTATCGAGATACTACTGTATTTAATAATTTTTTCCCCATCTAGTCATAATTGTTTACCTGAAGTCCTACTATATTTATAAGAATCACGCCAAGCCCCATGGAGAGAAAAAAAGTCCGCGTGTAACTTGCCTCGATGAGATTGGCGTATCTAACAAAAGTAGTTTTATTAATTATATTCGTTACTTTTACTAGATAAATTCTCTAAAATATCTCACTCGATAGCATCATTGTGTCTGTTGATGCACGAAACAAGTTGTACCATATATTTTCTGGTCAGCGCGTATAGTTTTTCTCCTGTTTTTACTGATGTGTGCATATTCCCAATTCGTTGTAATTTGTGCCTGAATATTTCAGTTGAGTCTTTGGAAACCCTATGATCGCGTTCGATTCATCATACACTTACCCCAACGCAGCAAAAATACCACACACGTGTTGCACATAAATGATCAG
This sequence comes from Amblyjoppa proteus, assembly GCA_963922035.1. Lineage (NCBI taxonomy): Eukaryota > Metazoa > Arthropoda > Insecta > Hymenoptera > Ichneumonidae > Amblyjoppa > Amblyjoppa proteus. Next base: position 14,750,683 of record OY998228.1, on the reverse strand, counting down.
TATGATGTCATTGCTTACTATAACCGTAAGTACCAAACATACACATACGTTTGAATATATTATCAAATAAAGATAATATTTCTTCTCGTCGATATTATAATAGACAATAGGATATGGAAACTCTATGGATGCTGTGCCGTTTCTCAGTAAAATGTCGATGATCGTCGGCATGAGGGGTCCGATCATAACCACGATGAATAACAGGTACGCCATTACTGTACGTAACATCGATAAATCTATAAAGCATTTGTTAAATTTCAAACTATCTCTTATCAACTTTATTAACCTGTATACAGAATAGTCATCTTTTCTCCCTGTTCGGCGTATTCGTGAAGAATCTTAACTTCCTGATCCCGTGCCCATAGTTGCCAATCCGTACGAATAAAATTTAATAACTTCAATCTCTGTATGTATCGAACAAATCCGCACTAGTCTCTCTCACCACAATTGTGATGTCATCGTAATTTAGGAAATTATTACTGACCTTCTGCGAGTGCACTATGAAACTCAACAGCTTCATTATGGAAACTGTGGCGAAAATGTTTAACATAACAATTTCCAAAAGCATATTCGTGTCGTCACGATACTTTACTATAGCTAGTATCTGAGGTACGATTCCATTGGCGATGATCATAAATAAAACTGCAAGAATGCCTTGTTTGACATATGTGCTCTGATACGGCCATTGTCCGATGATCATCATCAAGATTTTACTTAATCTATAGTAATGATGCTGGAACAAGTCCATCGTGACACAAAGTACCATCAATGATGGCTTCAGCACTAGTACTGCTGTTCCCTACCGTGCGCGACACGCAAGCGGCTTTTTCTTCTGCGCATTTCATTCCACGCATTGTTCTTCTCTCAGGATGGATTTTCATGAAATTACATCAAGGTGTCACATCTTGACGGACATTTAAATCGCCTTTAACCCCATCAAAGTTGAGTGACAGCGATACGTGAGTGTTTACTCGTGTTCGATATTCCTTGGCGAGGCGCACGAAGAACCGTAATGATATTTTCTGGAAATATATTTTTCCACTACAGTCAATTGAAATGCAAACTATCTACGACCCTTGCCTGGAATGAAGGGACGTTTGACGCGGACGTGAAGGGGTTCACGTCTGTGGCCGGCGCAATCGCACTCGAGTGAAAGAAACGTAAAGCAGTCGCGAACCACCACCATGGGAGCAGAGTCGTTCACAGCGGGAAGCGGGTAGCGATAGAGCCATGAAAGGGTTGATAGTTGATACCCATTTCGTCCATAACGTTACATTTATACGTTATCGTTACTCTTGAAAAAGGACTGCGTTATTGTATTTTCGGGAAAATTCATCCGAAAAGAACTCTTTGGTACGATGAAAGTACCAAGCCTATTCGAATTCTTTCGCAGGTATGGGATATTATTGTTTTTATTTTACTCATTTTTTAAGATCGCGGGTATATTATCTTATGACGATTTTATTATTGTTTCCTTATAGAGGAAGTTGTTTTTCTACGAGAAAAAAGGAATCCATATTTTACTGATGAAATTTAGCTTCCATTGTATGAGGTTTGTATACTCAAGCCTTCGAAGAAAATAGTTGACGTTGCCTATGCCAGATTGGGTCAAGGATTCTGAGTTACCAGATAACATTGATACTCAAATAATTATCATTATAATTCCATCGATTATTGAAATCGTGCCATTTTATTCCAATGATCAACGCCGAATGTCTTCCATCTCAATGCACAATGTCTATAATCCCTGTGTCGAACGCAAAAACCCAAAGTACGTTATGGTTGTTTTCAATGTCTGCAATATAAAAAAATAACCCATTCACTTTATTCCGATTTAACAATCTATTGGGCGCAACCTAATTTTTGTGCAGTGTTGACAGAATAATTATCCTTTTCACCAGCATAAAAGTTCTCACAGACAGGACCAACATTTTCCCAGCTGTCAATTGGCAGGGTATGGTACAACGCATCATCATAAATTGCAGACTTTTCTGAGCTGTAAGTGGCAGTTTATACCATTGGCTGTTGTATCTGCGTGAAAGAAGACTTATATAAAGCCGTGCCAACACCTATTGACTGTTTAGTAGAAGGAACGCGCTTGGTACAACCGCCGAAAAGGGGCACCATTTGTGCTACAAAAAAGTTTTTCGTTTTTCTACTTGTTGCAGTATTTTTGTAGAGAGTATAAGCACATTGCACAGTATAAGCACTGCGCGTCTTTAAAAATAAAAATTGCCATTTCCGCAGTTTCCGCAGCCAAACCAGCAACGTATAGTACGCTACTCGATTGACTACGATTGACTTCGCGATTCTGAGTATTTCGATGTATTTATCTCAATCATTCGAGGGTCATGTATTGTTTAAGAGGGAGTTGACAGCATTAACGGAAAACACGTACGCAGCGCGCGTACGTGTAGCCGACTGAAATTGTCTCTGTAACATAGCCATCACCGACCAATCAAAGCACCAATAAATTGGCTTCGCAGATACGTCGAAATTTCGAGTTTCGTTGTTTCTTTGCTCTATAGGGAAAGCGAGCAACTTACATACAAAAGCGTATACTGATGCTGTGATCGATCAGCATTTGGGACACATGGCACTCCGTGTAGAAGTAAATCATTATGGCCAATATGAAAAATATGTATCTCATGGTTGTTGTGGGATCGCCTGTCGTCATTACAGCCTGAATGCAGGGGTTATCTGTTAATTCAGAAAACTATTCGTCGTTGCCAACAAGAATAATAATAGTACAGTACACGGTACACGCTACAGTAGCCTCTTGCTAAGTGCGCTTCTACAGGGCTGATAGAGGCGAAAGGCGCACTCACAAAGCTGTCACCATTCCGTGCGACCGAACGACAGCAGCCTTGACTACCCACTTCGCACTACTTTCTCCAGTAGTAGCACAGCCTTGCATACTGGAGGGGATCCGTTCCGGATAGTAGAGCGAGGGGAAGAGCTGCGCACGCAGTTGCCAAGCACGCATTTAGCGAGAAGCTACTGTATAGTCCCGTCTATTCGTAACTTTTTACCTGAAGTCCAACTATATTAATAAGAATCATGCCAACCCCAGTGGTGATAAAAAAAGCTTGTGTGTAACTTGCCTCGATGAGATTAGCGTATCTAATAAAAGTAGTTTTGTTACTTATATTCGTTAATTTTACTTGATAAATTCTTTAAAATATCTCACTCGATAGCATCATTGTGTCTCCTGATGCACGAAGTTAGTTGTACCATGTATTCCTGATTCAGTGCTTGTGATTTTTCTCCTGGTTTTACTGATGGGTCATTCCCAATGCGTTTTAGTTTGTGCCTGATGGTGTCAATTGAGACTTTGCAGTGCCTATCATCGCGATTGATCGATCACAGACTTACCCCAGCGCAGCAAAAATACCACAGGCGTGTTGCACGTAAACGATCAGTAGAATATCATCGCTTAGTATGAACGTAATTAGCAAAGATACGCATCCGATTGAATATATAATCAAGTGAACATAATATTTTTGCTCGTCGATATTATAATAGACGACAGGATATGGAAACTCTCTGGAGGCGGTACCGTTGTTCAGCAAAATGTCGATGATCGTTGGCATGAGCGGTTCGGTCATAATCACGATAAGTGTCAGATACGCTATTGCTGTACGTAACATCGATAAGTCTATAAACGATATGTTTCATTCAAACTATTCCTTACCAACTGCATTAACCTATGTACAGAATAGTTATCTTTTTTCCCTGTTCGGCGTATCCGTGAAGAATGTTAACTTCTCGATCCCGAGCCCATTGTCGCCAATCCGTACGAATGGAATTTAATAACTTTAATCTCTGTACGTATCGAACAAAAAGTAATTATGATGTTATGGTAATTAGCGAAATTATAACTGACCTTCCGCGAGTGCGCCACATAACTGAAAAGCTTCATATCGGAAATTGTGTTCAAAACGTTTAGGATAACGATTTCCAGGAGCATAGTCGCGTCGTGACGATACTTCTGTATACCTAGTATTTGAGGTACAATTGCGCTCGCTCTGAGACTAAGAATAACTGCAAGAATGCCTACTCTGACTCGTGTGCTCTGATAAGGCCATTGTCCGATGATCATCATCAAGATTTTACATAATCTATAGTAACGATGTTGAAAAAAGTCCATCGTGACACAATCACCATCGACGATGGCTTCACGACGACTACTGCTGTTCCCTACCGCACACATCACGCGATCGGCTTTTTCTTCGGCGCATTTCATTCCGCGAATTGTTCTTTTCTCAGGATGGATTTTCATGGAAGTACATCAAGGTGTCGCATCTTGACGGATATGTAAATTGCCCTTCAACGCATCAAAGTTGAGTGACAGCGATGCGTGAGTGTGTATTCCTATTCGATATCGCTTCGCGAGCCGCGCGAAGAACCGTAATGATATTTTTTGGAAATACTTTCTTCCCTCACAGTCAATTGACATACAAGCTATCTGCAACTCTTGCCTGGAATGAGGGGGTGTTTGACGCGGACGTAAAAGGGTTCACGTCTGCGGCCGGCGCAATCGCACTCGAGTGAAAAAACAACGTAAAGCAGTCGCGAATCACCATCGTGGGAGAAGAGTCGTTCGAAACGAAGGCAACGGTGGTGCTATGAAATGGTTGATAGTCGATACCCATTTCGTTCGTAACGTTAACATTTATACTTTATCGTTACACTTGGAAAAGGATTGTTATTGTATTCCGGGAAAATTATTGCATTTCCGGGAAAATTCATCCGAGAAGAACTCATTGGTTACTATGAAAGCACCAAGCGTAATCAGATTTTTTTCACAGGTATGGAGTAGTGTTGTTTTTATTTTCATAATTTTTTAAGATCGCTGGTATACTATTTTTATCACAATTTTATTATTATTGCTTCCTTATGGTGGAAGTCGTTTGTAAAGAAAAAAACCTGATTTTCACATGTTGTATGACGTCTGAGGCATTACAAAATCGAGGTCCTCATCAGACATCAGTTAAGACAACAACGATGATATATATTTTTTTATGTCTAGGTTATTGGAAAACAAGTGCTCTTTCACGGTAATGAACTACCGTGTCTTTCTCGGATATTTAAGATACTTTAAGTATAATTTATAAAATTCAGTTACATATTTCGTTGACTGAGGGGTCTGTTTTATTAAAGGATAAAATATATGTTTACCCTTTAACTCTATATACTTTTTTCATGTCCGCCCGATTTTTTTTCTCCTTCGATCGTCTCAGTTTCATACAGAGTGTATTACAAATAAAAAATCAAAAAGAAAATAGTAAGTTTCTTACGTTTTCTCGGGTCTTTTTTCAACGACGGCGAATATACGACGTTGTGTGACTCTCTCGAAGAATTCTTTCTGCTGCAGAATCGCCTTATAAACTTCTCGAGTTTCACACGCGCCGAGAATGAGACGGACACGGCGGAGAGACCGAGAAGTCAAGAGTGGAGGAAGTCGAAATCTGTTCTCTCGCTCCATTCACGACGCCTCTCTCTCTCTCTCTCTCTCTCTATCCATCTTTCTCCCGTCTCTGGCGTGCTTTTCTTTCGTTACTTTCATGGCGCTTTTCCTTTCTTCCATTATATTTTTTCACGCTCTTTCTCTCGGTTTCTCTAGTCGAAGTTCAACGTGACGTTTCGATGGAACGTATTCTCCGTTCCGTCGTCGGCAAAAGTTACCGCGGCTCCCTAATTCTCTCCATTTTCACTTCCATCCAACTGTCCGAGAAGGTTCTCCGATAAATATCGAGTAAAAAAAACCCCCCATTCATTTGCGTCAACTTTTTACTTTAAATCGAAAAGAAAAAAACTATTTTTTTCCGTTCCCGTCACAGTTAAAAGTTACATCGGCGCCTCGATGTTATTGTGCGAAGTTTATGTGTGGGTATTTAACGAGCCCTCCTCGCCTTATATGCCGGTAAATTTTGGCTCGCGCGGTTTTCACTGCGTACCTCTACAGTCGTGCGGCGATTTCGGTGATATTTACGCAAAGTGATTCGCGCAAATTTCAAAGGCCATTAATGGAAATGTATACCGTCGTTGCGCGTATACCGAGCGTCGTGCGCACGCTTGGCTTTCGGCGGCCGTAAATGTATTTTATGATTCCGAAACATGGCCAAACCTCCGCGTCGGTTTCTCCGTGACGGGGTTGAGGAGATCCGACGAAATTGACGATGCGTCGAGAACGCCCTAAGCTCGACGCGCGCGGTTATGCGCTCGATGCGCGCGATCGTACGACACAATAACCGGTGGCCGTTCGCGGTGGCGAAAGCCATGCATTCACGGTTTTGCCATCCGTTTCGTACGTCGCTAACGAGAGGAACAGACTATCGACTCGTAAACGTGTTCCCGAGGGTTGAATAAAATGTGAAGATGTTCGTTTGTTTTTTTATCGCCAGAAATTACGAAATATTTCGTCATGTATATGCATGAAGATTAGCCCGCTGAGATCGCCAAATTAAGCGAGTGAGCTCATCGCCGCAGCGAGATAACCTCGGGACGGATGCTTTCGCAGCGTCATCGCCAAACGTACCGCGGGACTTGGCGCTAATTGATATTAAAATTTCGAATCGCGCGGTGCGGGCTACGCCCGAATCGAGTTGAGCGTTAATGAGATGAGAATAATTATGGATTATCGTGGCGGTGGGAAGGTCGGCTCGTTCGCGAACAAGGGATCCAGGGGGGGGAAGCTCGGAGATAGATAGAGAGGAGGCCTTGTACATGGACAGCCGCAGTGGGGTACCTTCCTATATAATAAGTACCTGGTGAAACGCTCGAGCTCATAAAGGGCGTTCAAACCGGAGAGTTTGGATGGTTTAGGGGTTGTTTGGAGAGGCCTTGCAATCTACGGTTAAATCTAAACGGGACGTACAATATTCATAAGCTGTCGGTTATTACTAGATCGACGATTTTTGGGAGGATGAATATAAAATTGGCCTGCGCAAACGAAAAAAAAAAAAAAAATCATCTTGTAGCGAGCAAACTTGTCAATGGTGCTATGTGGTTCGGAAATCTGCGACAATGAGACTAAGCAGGCAAGTTGTTATCCTCCTTTCTATGGGAACTACGGGGAACTCGTCACTGTGGAAAAGTTGTACAGTAGATATTTAGTATTAACACATAAGATTCGACGCTTAAACTTTTGAGAGGGTGTTTTTATGCGTGGAAACACTGTTTCAAAACGGCAATGAACCCTAGAGCTCCATAAGCGTTTTGACGTCTTCGTCGTTACTTTGCGTTGTCTAAATTAAATGTTTTCGTTTAGATTCTTCGTAGTGAAATCAATGCCGCAGCATGTGAGCAACATGTTTGCTGATTGTAATGGGTGAATCGGCAATACAAGCTCTACAAGTCGAATGCTACATGTGCGCCATGTGTGATCTTCTAAGGTAAATATCGCCTTCCAATTACTTTGGAGCAGCAGGAACAGATCGAAGGAAGTATCGAAAGTATATGTGAACTCTTTAACGATACACTGAGAGAAGGATTCTAGTAAAAACTACCGATCATCTAAGAGAAGTTACCATAGCGTGTAGTAGTAAAGCACTAGGGCGTCACCTATGGCGGAAAGTCTCAGATTTTCCAATAACTTTTACCACAATATCTACGAAAAATTCTTCTAAATCCGGTACTTCCTACCATAGGTGGCGCCCTAGTTTCCTACTACTATGTGCTATGGTAATATCTCTCGAGCGATATAGTCCATATTTACTAGATGCTTCTCTCAGTGTACAAAATTTAGGAATATTTCATCGAGCCATTTGGGACAAACAGTATTTTTGAATATTTTGTATATTATAGTTCAAATATTGTGGACGGGAAGGTTAAGAAACCACTGGCATGTCTACTATGAACGAGAAAATGAAAATTGTCGAAGGCATTGATCTTCCGCTTCTTGATTATGACTTCGAGTTTTTGGAATAGTCATGCATATACGGTCATTGACTATACACGCATTTTTGAAAAACATGTGATTCGCTGACTGTCCGATATTGGCGTCAGCCGTCAGTGTGACTCGAATCGTATATTTGATGGAGCAAACAAGTATTTTCGACGCAGGCACAAATCTCGAACGGGAGCGTCACTCGAGCGCTTTCGCAGGCAATTTTTTTTCCACCTGAATTACAGGGATTTATATTCCTGGTGGGAAGTGGTAGCGAGAGTGGCGGATGCGTAGTTGCTTTGGTCAGCGTAAATGATTAATTCCGGCTCGGGTCTCGTTTTACGAGCGACGCCCAGTGTACGCTTCGGCGTATGCCAAAAGAGACGCAAAAAAAAAAAGAAATTCAAAAGTTTTAATCGAAAAAGTTCGAACAATGCGGAGCGAACGGGTTTTAACAATAAGATCCGTCCTATTGGAGGAAAAAGCGGCGAGTCCGTGTCTCTGTCACTCGCGTTCTACGGTTTTGCAAATACTTCGACGGGGCTGTCGATGCAATTCTTATCCTTCTCGCCGACCTCCGGCGAGAGCCGGTCGAGGCGAAATTCGTTCGAATTTACTTATTTATTTTCCCTCGACGCTGTGCCTCTCGTCGTTTCGCTTTAATTACGGGCATTCATCAGTGAGCTCTCGAGCGAGGAAAATTGCCGTTTGCCGGTTCTCTCTCGCTCTCTCTCTCTTTCTGCCTCCGGCGCTCGCGAAACTGAGACTATAGAATTACTAATTTTATTCGATTCCACCTCGACTGCCGTTGACGCGATTCCCGACATGAATTTAATTTACACGGAATTATACACAGTTGGGTACACGAAGTGGAGGGGAAAATAAATGGTTAATTAGTCTGAATAAAACGATCAATTAAGATCTCTTTATCGTACATTTAGTTTCGTATCGGAAGAGCTCGTCGAGTATGCTTGATATGTATATATATATACATATATATAAGTGTCTACGTTTTATCTTCGCTTACACGTACGCCCCCTATCTTGAGTGTGACATCATCTACTTCCGATAAAAAGCTCCGCGCGAACGGAACCATTTTTTTTTCTCCCCCCTTCCGTCTATCTACCTCTTCTTCTTATTTTTCTTCTTCTTCGTTTTTTCCTCTTCCTTATTCGCCACGGTATCCCAAAGGAATATGGGAGGCTGGAACATTATTACGCTCTACCAGGCGCTCTACCGAGGCAATTTGCATAAAAAACACGCTGCAACGGGGTACAGGGAAGCGCTGTAACGGACGCCATTAGGGCCGAGCAGTTCTGACGTCGGACATTTTTTTATACGGAAAATTTCGCTCCTATCTTTACGCTCTTTTATTTATTTTTTCTCTCGCCCCTTTCACTATTTTTTTCTTCAGTCGCCGAGCCTCTGCGGAAACGGAGATGATAAAATAAATTAAAGAATTTACGATCTTTCGAATTGCAATATTTCCGCCCAAATCGAAAACCTCTGATCGCCGATTCTTTACACGAAAAATCAAAATTTCATCTTCTCTTTCAGGGAGCCTTTTTTTCATGTGACAAATTTCACGGCCTTCATTACGTGACTTCATATTTCTTCCATGTATCTATTATTGCTTTATTGCTATATTTATTATAGACACTGCGAGAATAACTTAAAAATACAATTAACGATGTTAAGAAGTGTAAAAGTCTCGAAGAGTTCAACACCTGCGATCCGCATTACAATTTTATTCGTTTCTTTTTAACAATTATTTGCTCAACTTGCCTTCGCGCACTGGCTTGAAACACTGTGTAATAAATTAAATGCAAAAAAAAAAGTATAACAACGCTTCGGAGCCAAAGAGTCTCGAAAGCCAAACACCTGTGGTCCGATTCTATTAGAAAGTAAGAAACTTTGTGTCTCGCGTAGGTGGAATTCAACTTTAGGAGAGTTTATGGCTGGGGCTCCGTGACCCGAAGGAGGTCGGACCAATGAATCCTCGGCTTCCGGCGCAACGAGCCGTACTTGCATTCCGCGAGAATGATGGCTTCCGTTACGGCTAGCGGCGTTACAACCCGCGTTGTTCGAGAAACCCCCGCGAAGGCGCGCACCGGGAGAGAGGCTACAGTTCCCTTATCGCTCCTATAAATCGAAGTACGATTCTTGATTAATCGCCTCCAAGAGGGCAGCCGCTTTCGTAAACTACATATAGCAACGTTGATAGCAATAGTTATACCCAGCAAACTGCGGCGATCTCTGAGTCTGTGTATAGCTGAGCGAGCAAAAGCTCGAAAGCTCTCTCTGGCAACGAGACGCAGCTGCGTTTATAATCCGCGGGGCCAATGTTCCGTTCCATTAAAGTTAGTTCTGTGATCGACTCTTCGCGAACAAGTATAATGGAGAGGGGCCGTGCAATGATAACGAGTTTCTTGCCAAGATCCAAGAAAGCTAAACTCCACACTTCGATGGTCACGAAAAAAAGCCCAACTTGGCGTACTTGTTAATTAACTTTCTTGGCATATACGGAACACGAACAAGTATATCGCCTGCAGCTCACAACTTGAATCAGTAAATCTCCCCGAGTCAAACTTTGCCGGGACTTCAACCACAACGCTTTTCGAGGCGACTTTGCACTTTGAAGTCCCGCCAAAGATCTTTTCACATAGTGAACCTGACATTCGTTCCGATTTACTTTTTGTTTTCTATGGAATCGAAACTTCACGGATTCTAAAAAAAAAAAATATATCCAAAGGACCAGAAAGAGGCACACTGAGAAAAAAAATGAGTTGGATTAACCAAAAGTCGCGGTGACATACGTTCAAAGTTGTTATTTGTTTGGTACAAATAAAGCATTGTTACGTTAAATGATTATTTCCCTAAATTTATTCAAAATTTCTCGATTGAAACAAACATTTTTATTGTACCAATAAAATACACCTTTGTACGCATGTCACCACATATTTGCTTAATCGAACTATTTATTTTTCTCAGTGCAAAGAAATGTCCTCTTTATAACTCGAATTTCCGTTACAAGTCATAGCGCCCAAAACCTTACCGAAACGGGACTGACGAACGTGGAGTGGGGGCGACGTTTTGCTACGGTAGCTCCCGAGGGTGGGGATAAAGCTGTGACTTATAAAGGGTTAAGCCCGACGGGCTAATCCGAGAGTAAGACGTTGATCGGCGAGAAGTGGGCGCAGACAAGACCGCGAAGCCCGGTGGCGCGAAGCCTCATTCTCCTCTGAAGTATACACGTTGAAGAGGAAGAGAACGAGGAACGAGGAGAAGAACCCTCAAACAGTCGAGTCAGCCAAGGAGGAAGCTCGACGAGGGTGCGAAGAGTTTCTTGTCGTGCGTCGTCCGGAAGTTGAAGATCGCGAATGGCCAAGAGTCATTAGGGAGCTCGCGGGGAATGACGACAAGTAGGTAGGAATTCACAAGCCTGGGCAAAGAGCTCGTGGAAGTGGGTTGATGCTCATCCACGTAAATCTCACGGAAATTTTAAATTCGTTTCAACTCGAGAACAATACTTTATTCTAGTAGAAAAGGTGTCCTCCCGAATTCTTCGGCATTCTTACCAGATACAGAAACTCGTATATCTCTCGAGCGCAATGCCGTCACGGAAAGAAAAGTTTTATCGTATCACCGGGTCGCTCGAGACGAGTGCGAATCTCTCTCTCTCCCTCTCCCGCGGATCTCTCTTATTTCTTAGGAGGATCTCCGCACGAGGATATAAATGTCTCTCGTGAGTCACCCCGAGCTTTTCTCCCGTTTCGGGATTCGCGATAAGTAATGGCACTATTAAAGATACCTCTCTCTCTCTCTCCATCTCTTAGTCTCGTCGACTGATTATAATCGAGCTCGGTGCGCGATGACTTGGCAAATGGGATATTACAAGGGTGATAAATGGTGAACGAGATAGTTCAACGGGGAAATTAATTTATCGACGCTATTCGTTAAATCGCGATACGATTCTTATCTTTAAAAAGACTCAGCAAAAAAAGTTTTACTCTAAATTCCAGGAAAGGAAGTTCACATAACATTATAGATTTCCATATCATATCCTCATCTTAATGCTTGTTATCTACGCTATTCTCCGGCAGTCTGAACCCCGTTCCGTTAAAATGATTATGTCATTTGGTTTTTTTTTCCTCGTTTTGGAAACTCCGACACTTTTCCAATTTTCATAAAATTTCTCTCGATAGGTAGTTCCGCAAAATTTGCATGTTGAACAGTCGGTGGCGAGCTCGATATGAAATGCCTCACATATCGACGTTTGACTTGCACCCACGTATCATTAGTTCGCATTGAGCGAATCAGGGTGGAACGAATGTGGGGATGAGTCAGCGTGTCCAGAGCGCAGCTCGGCCGTTGCACGACCGGTAACACATACAGACCCGCTGGCCAATCCATTTATGCAGCCGTACCCACATTTCACGGGATATTTCATCGAACGAAAAGCCATTATCCCCGGGCGAGTATCCTCCGTATAGAGTCCGGTATATTGCACAGGGTAGGTAGGCAGGGTACTTTGGCCGATCCAACGAACTACATACGTTTCCCTCTCTAGGTATTATACGCGCACTCGATATCTGGCGAAAAAATTATGACCCTCGAGATACCGGGGACACATAGAGTAACTCCGAGATTTTTCTTTCTATATATGAACCCTCGATGGTGCTCCCGAGCGTTTTCAATATCAATCGATGGATCGCTGAATTTATGGACTTCGGCACTTCGTTGGCTGACCCTTTCCTTCGGCCCGAACGAGCGATAATTTATTTCGTTTGAGCCTTCACCACTGTAGCGGGGCTTTTGAGACGCATCAATTTCGCTAAAATAAATGCATCGCGAAGGGACCCGCTAATGGATTTTTTAAATTGTCTTTTGTCAAAACCGAAAATTTCTGTCGGTCGTATTCGAAACTCGACGCTCCCGTGACTGTTATCAAATATCGCCGCCAAATGAATTTTTTCGAGCCACCCTTGACCACGGGTACGTGGAAAAAGCGAAACAAACCCAACTAGCCCGAGGTTGACGCGTCACGCGTATGTCTGTATCGCACGGAAAGGGGGGAGGAAGGGCAGCCGACCCGGGGGACCGTAATCAGGGATGGCAAGTTGGAAACGGAGACGAATTGTTCTTGAAACACGTTTTCATCGCACTCTCCAGCTATCCGTCGTGCCCCAGGGGCTGCGACGTCGTTCGTTCTGCCTGTTTCTGTTTCACCGAGAGAGGATGTGTCGTCTCGTTTCCGCAGCTCTCGCGCAGTCTGCCGGTCTTGCAGCCAACACTTTACGGACCGCGAGAGGGAAAGAGAGCGTGAGTCACGAAGAGAACAACAGGAAACGGGACAACGCCCAGGTAGATTCGGATAACGCACTGCGTTTCTATATATCGCGTAGCCAGAACACCGTTACATACGTTCCTTTCATGTTCAGCGCCCAAACAGACGCAACGCCCTGAAATTTATCCCCAATAAAATGTAGAACCTTATTCGCGAATCAAAACTGAATAAACTTTCCCTTTGAAATTTTTCTTTCTGATGAATAGTTACCGAGTTACGAGCGGGTGAAGTTGTGAGCCAATGAGAGCGCTTCGACACCCGTGGCGCCATCTATCGAGCTCCCTCATTGGCCGAGGCGTAACTCCTGCTAACTGGAAAACCTATGGCTCGGAACAAATTTTGCCAAAGGGAAAGTTTGTTGAGTTTGATGTCCCGGATACGATATTGCCCGTTTTTGTTGTTGTTGTTATCGTATTTCGTCGCGCACCGCGTATATGCATCAGCACATTGCATGCCTCGCGTTAGCGAAGCGTGTGGCGTACAGAGGAGAACACGCGTATTAACGACGTAAACTCGGGACACCGTAATTAGCACGTTCTTCCGAGCGAACCATAACTCATCAAGCTCGATGTTATCCGCAAGTTCATGCGGAAATCCCATCCCGTGCCGTTTCCGATTTCGCCCAACGCTGGTTTCTACTTCCCTTCCGCTCGGCTCTCGCTAACCAGGCCTCGGTAATACCCTCATTCGTACATACCCTATAGACTATTGACTGGCTTTATGTTCACTCTACACGGTCGTTAGTCCATTGTCACGCATTCCCATAGAATCTATCGGACGAGCCGCTGCATTTGTCAAAGGCACATGCTGCACGGAATGTCTTGTGTAGATGGGTGTTTGTGTGTGTGCGCTTTTGCGCCAAAAGACTTTAATAGGGCAATGAAATTCAGCTAGAATTTAGTGTTCTCGTGGATTTTGAGCTCGCCGCTACGGAGGAGTATATGCAGCTTTTCTATTTATGGGGGAGCGTTGATCGACGAGGAGATGTCGGTCTGGTGCATTTTAAAGAATTGAGAAGTAATGGAGAGATGTGTCTTCAATTATCTTCTTACGTACGTTAAAACATAACGATTGAGCTTAATTTCATCTTTTTACCTGATCCGAAAAAGTTTTCAGCGCAATTTATTGATTTGGCCTCTTTTTGATACGAAAAATGGTACACTTTGAGAAGTTAATTGGTTTTTTAGATAACGTATCTTCACATATAAATAATGGCGACACAATAACTTTGTATCGGTTAATCTGACGACAAGAATTCCCTAACATTTCTCTGATGTAATCATCAGAATGACAGAAAACGACATGAAAAATCTTTACGTTCATCCTTTACTGTTTTATATCGTAGTAATTTGTGTATTCTAGAGAGCATCTTCTTGTCTCGCATTTATAACGACTTCGTCTTTGTTTTCTTGTCGGGCTCTTTAAGCTGAAGCGCCGGAGCTTTTTGCGGATCGACATTCGCTAATTTCGCAGCATCTCGTTACCTTCGCTCAAGCTCTGCGCGCTCGCACGACAAAAAACTTCATTAGAATCACAAAATCGCTTTTATGGAACTTTAAGATTTGAATTCACCAATTTTTCGTAACAAATTTTGATGTCCCGACGTATCCAAATTTTTCCAGGGTTTCACTGGCAGTGACCACACTCATTAGGGGAACGAAACGAGCGTGTGAAGAACCAATACTGCGGCTTTGTGGCCTCGCTAAAAATACCGTGCAAACTGTAAAGTATGCAGGCGTTTCGCTGCTATTCTCGGTGTGATGCGAGAAGGGTCAGTGTCATTGCCAGAGCACGATGGCCGCGAGCGATTCCCCCGCAATGCAACACTGCGCATTGCTATATTGCACAGCCATACAGACGGAGACCAGTGTAGATGCAGCGTGAAGTTTATCGGCTGACACTGTTGCGAACCCACGCGAAGCAACCCTGACACACACACGGTGGATCCGAGGCAATTTTCTTTAACGCCTCCACGTACGCTATAGTACTCGCCTTTCGCTGGATGAGGTCATCGATTTCTCGATAAGGCGATTATCGTACTACCGAAGTATTTGGCTTCGAAGACTGCGCGACCTTCGGAACTCTTGCGCAGTTGCGTTCTACATGAAAAATCGGCGGCAAGGATACCATTTTTAGGGGATTTTTCTAATGACAATTAACGAGGACGAAAACTTTACAATTTCCTTTTATTTAACAATGCGCTGAGGAATCCAATATCGAAAGTGATGGAGTAGTTGTTTGTATGGCAAGGGCGTAGAAAGTGAGTTCTTGACGAGTGCGAAAATGCCGCACGAGCTGAAGGCGAGATTCACACGAGTCAGAACTCCCTTTTCTACGTCCATGCTATTCACACAATTTTTCCTAATAAATTCACGAAAATCACGCTTTCGAGCCCGTGAAGTGTGCGTGGAAAGGCACTTTTCCGCACTAGTGCTGGAAAAAAGACCATATTGGGTTTGTACGCATGCGCAGTATTTTTTCCGCACGCGATGCGAAAAAAGTGCCTTTCTGCGCACACTTCACAGAAACGGAAAGTGGGATTTTACATGCATGCGTTAGGAAAAAGTTTCTTATATTTTGAAATTTGTGACACTCTGATGGTTTTATTTTGATTTTTCCAAAATAAGTGCAGCAGAATTATTTTTGATTTTGTACATACCGGACACGCATGATAAAATTGACTGGTTGGCGGGAGTTACATACCTGAAATCAAAAAGGAAATTTTTTCAGTTTTTTCAATATAAATGTCTCAGACGCTGTATTGCCTATGTAAATTAGCCTGACACTTATTTTTATGACAGCAATTGTTATAAAGACAGAAAAATAAAGTCTCTATCGCCGACACAGCGTTTCATAAAAATAATTCGTCGCTCTATTAATTCAAACCAGCTGTGCATCCAGCTATCAGCTGACAGTCCGCGCACCAAATTTTTCGACAACTCTAATACAAAAAGTATCGAAAATTGAATGCGAGTTCGCAAACTATTGAAGTAGTCTTTTAGAGTCAGCCCGTTGCTGAAACCTGGCCGACAACCTTGAGTAGAAGTTTACTCACCAGCTATTCAAGCAGCCTAACGCGACGTAAATAAAAATTCCAGCCGGAAAGCCAGATAAAAATTACGCCACGAAAACAAAAATGCTCGCTGAATCATTCGCAATTTTACTCCAAAGTCAATTTAACGACAACTGCACGCGAGCAACAAATGCGATAAGACCTCACGATAAGAAACTCCGTCAGTCGGAGTTCGTTTTGAATGACTCTATTGATGGTTGACTCGAGAGAGAACGCATGCTGCAATGACGCGGAAGGGTAAGTCGGCGACGACTCTTCTAGCGAAAGCTCGCCCGACGAGCCTCACTGGAATATCATCATGAAGCCTTGAGATCTCGCCAACCCTTCGGAGCTTCTCTCGGTTTTAATGAATATTCATACCGGTCCGGTGAAGTTATGAAGCGAGAGAAATGAAACCGAGAGGAAATCGAGACTCTCCAATTTCGCGTACGTTCCGTGGAAGTTTGGCTCGATTCGCTCTTTCACCCGGAAGTTCGACTTCTGAAATTCACGGGAGTCTCGCTCGTCAGACTCGGATATAAGACGGTAATGTATATAGCGGTGCGAGGAGGGGGGGAATCCGCAGCGCCTTTTTTTTCATCGTCTAGACGACGTTCCGCGAACAACTTCACTCTACGTCCGCGCTTTTTTTTCCATGACGTCATTACGGAGGCCACAAAAGCTTCCGCGACACCGTCGAAACTCGTTGCGCGGCAAGAAAACAACCGAAAGAGAACGAGGCAAGTTGCCATCGCGGAAGCGGAACTTGGTTCTTCGCCACTCAGGTGGGAACGACTTATTTCTTGCACAGAAATGATTGTGGCGTAAAACGCGCACCGCTCGTGCCATCTCAATCTTCGTGCAACAATTTCACTCCGTCTTTCGCTCCGAGAGCTACCTCTCGCTTTTCCGCGATCGCAAATTCACTTCGGTGGAAGTTCGCGCATGAACGAGGATCGACGAAGGTTCGACCTCTTACACAGCGAGCGACCGGAGAGACCGGAGAGAGAGAGAGCGAGACTCCTGAGGAATTGCGGCTGTATGGGGCGAGAACGAAAGTAAAAAAAAAAAAAAAACGACAGAAGTAAAAAAAAAATAGGGTTGGAGATGAAGGAGAGGAAGAAATAAAAAGGGAGATTGAAGGAAAGAAAAGGAGAGCCAGGCTGGAGGCTCTTTTCATTTATTTTTACCCTTCTACGTCCTCCTCGTCGGGCGTCCGATGTGGAATTTCGCATTTCTTGAAGTCTCGCGAATACACCGAGGGGCTCTTCGGAACAGCAGAAGCTCGCGGCGTCCCGGTGCGGGGATAGCGCGGAGGAGAAATGGACGAGCGAGAGGGACGAGGAGAACAAGCGGGCGAGGAGGGAGAGAAAGGGTGGAAACTACCCTTGCAGCGTCGTGGGAGCCCCGGGAGGTGAAGCTCGACAGAAAGAGCCGAGCCACACTGGCTATCGACCTACCAAACCTTCGGCGCACATGAATGCACTTATCGGGTGGTAAGGAAAGCTCCGGGTTTTTCCACGATGAAAATTTATTGGACCGCCACGAGGACACGAATGTGATACGAAGAGGAGGTTAAGCTATGCTATTCACAATCCGATAAAAGGGGCTCTCATACCGGCGAGAACACCGATACCTCTCGTAATTCGAGGATTTTTTCGATATTATGTATGAAAAGAAACGAAACGCTTTACATTTCGATAGAGTTGGATTACGTTCGCTCGTGCACTTTCGGATTTTTGTTAGCTGAGCGTTAATCAATCAAGGATAATATCCACCTTGACGGTTATCTTTAACGGTTTCAAGCGATTTGAAAACGAGATGTTTGATAGGAAAGAAAGGTTGCGAGAAAATGTGAAAAAATCGTCGAAGAGACGCAATAAATCTCTGAGGATGTTCATAAAAATTTTATAATCCATTACAAAGCCGTTTGAAGGATGGAGTACTTTGAGGATAACGAACTCTTTGAAATACGGCGTATGCACCATCTTTTATTATTAGCTTAACTCTTTTATTACTACCTTGGCAAAAGAAGTTGGTAAAAAATCGGAAGAAATCCTAGAACGGGCGTATGGATCCTTTGATAATGTTTTCTGATTTTTTCCGGTACCGATTATTATGATTAAGACCTGTGTTTTGCGTCGCACAAGCTTCGCTTGGAGAAGTTCACTTGGAGAATAAAATTCTACAAGTGAACAATTTTTTTCTTCTTCCTAAAGCAATGCATCGACACAGACTTGTCAAACATGAAATTCGATGTCATGCAGTATGTGGAATGTCAGGGTCATTCAACACACATCGGTCTTCGCAGCCCAGTAATATGGACGACCGGGAGACTAAAACATTTTCCGAGGCCTTCACAATTGAAAATGATGTTTGGTTCCAATATCCATAATTATCTATATATATGAAATGCAAATTAATTATAAGGAATATAAGAAATTAAAAGCAATATTTATTTCAATACTTAAATATGCAGCCGTGGAAGGCGATTTTAATAAGCATATTCCTCTAAAGAGTTAGTGCCTAAATATCGGTTCGTTCCGATAGGAAACGCATTTTTTTAGATTACACGTGGAGAATTATTGTTTCGTTATTAAAAAAATATAAAAATATAAGTTTTGCCATATGTGACAAGTGGAAAAACAGTGTTACGGCGTTGCGATAACTAATAGAACTTGATCTTTCAAGGTCACTAATGTAAAAAAAAAAGAACTTCCGTATGTTTATGACCGCCTCTGTAGATATACATGTGCGCCGTAGAATTCCGGATTGACAAGAGCCAGGAAACGGAAGTATAGTTGGAGCAATATTTGCGGTACGTGCAGCGCATATCGCAAATATCGTGCCAACTGTCACCGTTTCGTGGCAAGTGTCTAGGATAAAACATCTTCCTTATGTTTCTAGATGTCTTTATATGAGGCATTCCACTCCGAGCGCGAACAGTCAAGAAGTCGACCTCTTTTGAACCATCGAAACTACATCACAATAAATCATTCGGAAGGAATTTATATGAGTTTTTTTCTTTACTATTTTTTTGATCGCTTCTTGTTGAAATACAGTAGAACCTCTGCATCTACTTCGAATAATCAAAAATTCGACCAAGCAAAAGGCAAATTCTGTTTTAACGGTATTTCAATACATACATAAATTATATATATATATATATATATATATATGACATAACCGTACATATTGAACTTCAAAACATATTTTTAACATATTTCCGACATCGAAGTCTTAGTTCAAGGATTCTGTGAAATAGAGTAGTTCATTTTTACTTGGTTTTCAGTGTGAATGAAGCATGTAAGGCGATTCAGATGATTTCGTATTGAAACTAGTCTCTGATGCGCGCTGCCCCACTCTGTTGGGGTGGGTGAAACTGCTCGGGAAAGCGACTGTGCAAGTGTATTGATGTTGAAAGGGGAAAAGCGCACTTCAACACGGTTCAACGCGGACGCGGCTCTTACCGCGGCGATCGACAATGCATAATGTTTAGCGCTAACGTTCGGATAACCGAGCGTTCGAATTAAACGGAGTCATGGTTCGGATAATTGAGGGCTCGGATGAACGAGGCCCTACTGTAAGTTATTTCGGATCACTCGTTCACCGGTGTTCTTCCAGAATGTTCAGAAGACACGAATCTTTTTCTTCTCGCTGTCTGTTATAATCACGAATCAGCTATAACAACTTGTGAGAGTGCTCCATTATTTGAATGTTCTAGAATATACGACTATAATAGCACAGAGATAAGATTAATCATACAAGAAAGTATGTTGTCTCGCTAAACGTTCTCATTGGTGGGTTTATCATATATAAGCAACCTAAGCATTCGTCTGGTCACACAGTTTTGCAGCAACAAGTCAGAGACAAAGGTAGACTTGGAAATCAAGTTCAAGATGAATACAAAAATTATTGCACTGACGATCGTTTGCGTTTTGGCTTCAATGTCAGAAATTGCTACAGCTAGAAATCGGCGTAAGTTGTACAAAATAAGAACATTGTCAGACCCTGGCCATTGAAATTATCGCGAGTGAGAAATTGTCCGACGAGACTATCTTCTCATGAAATTTTAACGTATTTTTCTCTCAAAGATATTTGCATGCTGCCAATTGAAAAGGGACCGTGTGGTGCCGCTCATATACGATATGCCTTTGATGCTGCAACCGAACAGTGTCCAACATTCGAATGGGGTGGATGTGGCGGAAATGCTAACAACTTCAACACTGAAGGCGAGTGCGTTGGCACATGTGGATAACATAACAAGAAGTCCGAAGTTGTACTGGGAGTAAGTCTGATTATGCCGGAAGTTACAAATATAAATAATGTAATGTCTTATTCTGTTTCTCTGTGGGCGTACGATTAGACATATATTCATATATATTATGTATAATATCCGAAGCGGCGGTTTTCAAACTAATTTGCAAATAATGGATAGGACTTTTTGAACTTTTTTTTTAGGACTTTTTGCTCTTATCGCGTAAAAAAGTGACTCTGGATCCACCAGGAATAAAAAAACAGAAAGAGGGGACATTTTTTATTTTTTTATTCTTCAAAGTTATGAGAAAAAAATACCAACCTATCAAGGATTCTGTCAAGTAGATTTTTAAGGGAATTTTTTTTTTTTTTTCTGAAAACGTTAGTGTCCGAAGGGAACCGTCGTAATGACCATCGAGACTCGAAATCGCGGCAATCGAATTATATTGTATATGATAAATTTAACTGTTAGTAACTTTGAGTTTTTCTATTGCTTACGTGCATATGAAAAGTAAAAGCGCGTCAAGTCAGAGCCACAATCAACTATTGATGTCTCATGTACATTGTCCCAATTGTTTGCTGCCTATGTGAACGAATTTTTATTATTTTCACAGATTTTTCTGCACATAGATGGAAGGATTTTTTCTTATTGCCCATTCTCACAAAAATCAACACCAGCAGCAATCGCAGCCAATAAGCAATAATCAATTATACTTTATTACGGCCTTTATTTATTTATAAGAATAAAAATATATGTTAAACGCCATATTGACATCCCTATCACTTGTCTTCCATTAATTCATCCATGTGGAATTAATTTCAGAGACGATATATTAATTACAAATCACGATTGCGATGTCGTCTATGTTTCATACATAACCTGCTATGATGGGACGAGCTACATAATAGTTGATGGAAGAAATTGTAACTCATTTCCGTATCGCGTTTACCTCAAAGCAGGTCTGTCGTGCAGACTGAATAACATCGTTTGTTCCGAACTATTATTAATCGGAGAAATTTCCCATGCATCTCAATTGTTATACAATGTCTCTACAATGTCTATACAATTTGGTTTAAATCTTTAAAAAAACAACAAACAATTCAATGTAATTGGAAAAATGCGATACACTTAATTTTTCCTATACTTTTTAAAATGATTCTTTGTCATAATAATCATGTTTTCTCAGAAATTGAAACACGAGATATTCGTACGACGCCTAAAATAAAATGATAAAAATTGCATTTTTAAAGATTTCATTTAAAATTTCAATGTTTCATGTTAAAAATCGCATGGGTTAAAACGATGTGTCTTAATGGGCTAGACAAAGCCCTCGATGATTGCACGTGCGCCGTTTTGAAGTGACCAACCCCGTTCGGTTTATGACACCGAGTGTCACAATTATTTGTCAGTCTTATTACACCCAGCGAGGTTGTAATTATTGTTGACCCGTACACCGGTCGCATTTGGTAGCATGCTCTGTTAAAACCGCGGGAACGAGTGAAGCAGAGACCCGCACAGTGAATTATTGCAACGTAATAACGAGCTGCACCGAACTAGCCGAGTGAAAAAGAGAGAGCGAGAGTTTCCCCCGGTGCTTCGGCGTAATTACTCGCTCGGCCCCGAGTGTACCTACCGCTGCCTATAGCCCTGGAGGCTGGAAAATTTATTTGGTAGCCCGGGGAAACTGGACCGGTGGCATCGGTGGGCCCCGTTCAAAACGACGTTCGAACCCATCTACGGCTCGGCAAACTAACTGCACCGGCCGAATCCTTTTAGCGAAAATAAAATATTATTCTTTCTCCCGTTTCCCGTTTTCCCACCAATTCAGCAGTGACAGCAATTAAACCCAAGTGGATCGCGAGACGCTTCGTCGTACTTGTATCGAAGATCCCTAACGATGATCGACGAGACTGAAGAGTGGAAAGGAAACGAACAGGCCGGTGCTGTGCGCGAAGAGGATGGTCGGGAAGTGTCCGAGCTTTTTCCCTCTTTTTGCTTGGGGGATCTCGAATGAGAAACCGGAAATCCGCAGGGCGACGGGGGAGAACGGGCGGACAACGCTTTCAACCCACCCCGGAGGTCCCGTCGGTGCGGCAACGACCGAGCACACTCGCACTGCCGGTGAGGGCTCTTTTGCCGAGGGTGGATGATGCCGCGCGCTTGTGACCGTGAGGACTCTTGGGTTTGCGTCTTGATTAAGTGGTGGTTTAAACCGCTGGTCGTGGATCCACTTCGGCCTCTCACATCTGCACTCTCCCTACGTCGCGTCGGGCTGGGGCTCGGGAAATGCACGAAATCGGGTCTCTTGCAGCGACCTCCGTGCAAAGGGCGTGTTGGAAAAACTTCATTGATCCAAATGACTGCACGGTCAAACGGACTCCGATTCAATCATGCGGTTGGTTGGTGCAATCAACTAATTGGCCGGATCAACAAATTCATTTATTGAGACAACCAAGTCACTGGGCTAGAGTTTATTCGACCATGCGTGGGGTGCAACTCCGATGAAATTAATTATATGCAATTAATATGTCCGGAATATACATTGAATTTGACGATGTTATGTTATGATTAATATATCGAATATGTCAATTTCTATGATTTCCATTCAGGTTTTGTCTTCGGAAGCTGAGTCGGCCAGCTGTTTTGCATAAAAGTCCAACAGTAGATTCACGTTGAAAAAAGTTGAAAATACATATTTTCATATCGCTTTCTCATAAAAATTGAAAACTGAAATTTTCTTATCGCTTTCTCATGATATTCCTTTGTTCACAAAGCTTCTTCTATGAGAAAGCATTTTCTGTATTTTTGGGCTTCCTTATTGAGGAAGCTTCGCGAATAAAGGAAAATTTTCTTTTAAAACTTTTTAGAAAAATGTTGATGCAACTTTTATAGAGACATTGTATAACAAGTAGGGTATATGAGAAGTTATTCAGAATAATAATGGATCGCTTCGTACACACAGCAATAAATTTTGCATGAGCGTAACGATGTTAGTTTTTAATTTTTTTTCAAAAGTATACTGCACGACGCATGTGCTTTGCGGTCTGCGCGATACGAAACGAGTTATGAGTCACAATCGTGATTTGTAATTAATGTACCGTCTATGAAATTGATTCCTCACAGATGAATTAACAGAAGGCAAGTAACAGAAATATCAATATTTCGTTTAACATATGTATTTATTCTTATCGGCAAATAAAGTACGTTATAAAGTATAATGGATCATTTTTAATTGGCTGCGATTGCTGATGGTGTTGACTTTTGTGAGAATGGACGATAAGGAAGAATTCTTCCGTTTATGTGCACCACAATCTGTAAAAATAATAAAAACGCGTTTACATAGATAGTAAAAATTGGGACAATGTACATGCGATGTTTTTGTATGCACGTAAGCAATAGGAAAACGAAAACTTACTAACAGTTACATCTGTCAAATATATTTTCATTCGATGGCCGCGATTTCGAGAGTCTTTATGACCATTATGACGGTTTTGTTTGACGCAATCGTCTTCAGCAAAAAATCTCAAAAAAGAGCCATTCTTTTATTACTCGATGAGACCTTCAACATGGCATATCGCTTATACGCAAATTAGTTTTAAAACACCCCTCAATATATTATATATATGAATATGAATTTTATAAGGTTTACACACTGAGACAAAAATGGTTTGGATTAAGTTCAAAACCGTTGTTTCTTTAATTAAAAAAAAAAAAAAAAACATTGATTTGTTAGACGATTATTTGATTCAATCGACTCGAAATTTGTCGATTTTAACAAAGATTTTAAACCGATAAATTTCGCGCCTTGGTTAATCCAACCGTTTCTTTTTCTCAGTGCACAAACACGCGATAATCTGTTTCGCATTACATTTTTGATATTTGCAGCTTCAAGCATATCAGACTTACTCACAGTACAATTTCGGGCTTCTTGTTGTGTTATCCACACACTTCAGAGCACTTCTCTGCAGTGAGGAAGTTGTTACCATTTCCGCCACATCCACCCCATGTGAATTGGACGCATTGGTTGGATTCAGCATCAAAGGCAAATCGAGGATAAGCAGCAAAGCACAATCCCGTTTCACTCGGTAGCAAGCAAATGTCTTTGAGAGAAAAGTACATTAAAATAGCATGATATAGTCACGTCGGACATTTCTCAGTCGCGATAATTTAAATGAACAGAGTCTGACAAAATTCTCATTGTTATAACTTACCCAGATTTTTAGCTGTAGAAATCTCCGACATTGAAGCCAACACGCAAACGATCAACAGTGCAATAATTTTTGTATTCATCTTGAAATTATTTCGAAGCCTTGCTCTGCGTTTTCCTTTCAGTTTTTTTCTGTAGAACTGTGCTCCTAGATGAACGCTCAGGCTGCTTATATATGATAAACCGGCCAATGTGAACGCTTGGCGAGACAACGTATTTTCGTATAGGATTAATCTTATCACTAAGCAATTATCGTCTCCTAGTCTAGAACTTTCATAATTTTGCCCACTGACGAGTTGTTACAGCTGTATTAATTGATTTAGGATTATAATGTAAAACGATAAGAAAAATATTCGCATAGTTCAAACATTCTGGAAAAAAACCGATGAGCGAATAGTGCGAAATAGTGGGTGAAAGTCGCGAAATAATTATTACACGACACGATTACCTTATTCATATTTCTAACTTGACGTATTTTTTTCCAAAAAGAAAGTAATTAAAACAAATTGCAATTGCACATCGACTTTCTCATTATATTCTTTTAGTCGCAAATCTTTTTCTGTGAGAAAGCATCCTCTGTAATTTTTGGCTTCCTCATGGAGGAAGTTTTGTTCTGTTATTAGTTACTTTAATTATTGGTTTTATGCCAGATATATTTAACATTTTCACGCAAGCTCGAACTCTCCCGAGCTGTTCTCTCTCTTTCTCTCTCTTTCTTTCTTAATTTTTATCGTTGATCGGGGAATAATTAGGCAAATACGGTACGACAATAAATAATAGTTGCAAGTTATCTGAGAGTCTCACGTCTTAAAAATTGCGAGACGCACAAACATGACATTCAAAAATTCAAAATACCATACATTTTGAACCCCTTGACGGATTCTCGCCAAATTCAATCCCAAACGTTATTCAATAACCTTCGACTTGTAGACGAAATTCCAGACCGATATCTTAAAAATCACGATCGCCAACGTTGCGAACAAAGAATCCAAACGCATTTTGTCCGAACCACGTTTTCCGACGTTTTAGACCTATTTGAGTATCCTCACATGAAAATCTCGATAATAATTTTTTTTCACAAAAAGGAGGCTTCCTCTATGAGAAAACAAAAGTTATTTTATCAGTTAAAATGTCTTTTGAGACAACTTTTCGACAAGTTCAAAACCTCGTTAAATAATTCATAATCGTATCATAATACTACCCGAAAAATGAGAAATTCATACGTCCTTTCTAGTAATAAAAAAGTCAAGCCAATAATAAAATAATGCGAATGCCGTGCTTCAAAGAGTTCGTTAACTCTGCTACTGCTTTCTTCAAACTGCTGTATAAAAGATAACGAAATTTGTATGAGATATAATATGTCGCTTTGACATTTTTTTTTTCAGATTTTCTCGCAATATTCCTTTTCCACGTAAAATCTCGTTTTTTGTCAGATTTTAAAAAATTCTGTACACCATTTGCGGTTTTTTGTTGTGTTATGTACGTACTACTCTTCATACTCGTGGTAGCTCGCAGATTCATTGCAGACGCGGGACATGAGTAAGGTTCCACGGTGTGGCGATTATACCGAAACTCTTCCAGCTCGCAAGGAAGTGTGCACGTGAGGATGTATGTGCGGTGGAACAAAATTATGCAACGTAATCCAGTGTAAGAGCTTGTTGGAGCACCCGCTCGGCACAGAACCACGGGGATTTGGTCTCCATTCTGTCATCCATTTGCGAAAATGGATCCCTTCAGCAGCGGATATTTTCCACCAGCCAAGCGAAAAACATAATTGTCATATCTTTCGTTTGCAGTATTCGAATTAACGTTTTATAAACCTTGCATTTTTTTTGTTTGGCAAAAGTTAGAGGGTTACTGTAAATGCCCCAACTTTTGATAATTTAAAACTATCGTCGTAACACTACATAGCGTATCATACAGCAAATACAACATTTCGTCACACAATTATAACATATCGATCGAAGAACCTTTGGAACCGAATTTATCCAATACCGACTGAAGCGTTGTATTTTATGAAATCTTGAATTTTTCGAAAAGTTGCCTAAAACGCTTAGAAGAAATGCCAGCAATCGAGCCCAAATATGTCGCTGGAATAGACGAGCAATGTTCGTTATAAAGTTTGGCGATAATTGATCACAGCTCTTATATGTTATGAATTGTTTAATTTTGGAATTTTTTAATTTATC
This sequence comes from Amblyjoppa proteus, assembly GCA_963922035.1. NCBI lineage: Eukaryota > Metazoa > Arthropoda > Insecta > Hymenoptera > Ichneumonidae > Amblyjoppa > Amblyjoppa proteus. The sequence goes on along the minus strand of OY998228.1, from coordinate 14,723,739 downwards.
ACATAATGACAGACATACAACTGAGTAAAAGGAAAACTACGATTCACGAAGATCAGTGCGTCGGTTCAAATTGAATATTATAGAAGTTACGTAAAATTATGGTTTCTGTGATAAACGATGTATGTAAATGGTTTTGTATGAACTTGTTACCGAAATATCAAATGAAAGTCCAAATTGGCTTTACACATTGCATTCCGCATTTTCTAAAAGCTAAATTGGTTAACAATTTCTCTCTTAGGTCGTGCTGTGTGTCAGACATTAAAAAGTGACGAAACAATGTTCAAAGTGAATTTGCATTTTTTTTTTTTTGGTAACGTTTTGGATCGAAGCGATTTGTTCCTCGAATAAAGTCTCCCTCGATCCCCGGCTTATCTTTTTTGCCTGTGGATCTTTCTCGTTGTACGTTGAATCGGGGTGTAATAATCTTCGTTACGATTTTAATTGAACCGAGGATAAAACACGAAGTTATTAGGTAAAGTTAACCATCAGAGGCCGAGTTGTTTGAGGGAAAGGTAAATCGTAGCTCGAGGCAGCACTCCCGGAGCTCGACGAAATGGGTAACCGGAGAGAGAGTCTCTGGAGCTTCTTCGTCCCCTTTTCCGCCCATTATACACCGCCCAATATAACTATATCGCCCATCTCTCGCTACGCTTCCACTCGTCCGAGTGAAAGTTTAAATTAAACTTTGTCTTTTACGTGAATTCCTCTCTGCTAGTCTTTTGCCCATCGGGCCCACCAGCGGATTCCGCTGATTACTCAGCGGAAAATATTTGCTTCCTACTTCTATCACTGTTCATTGTTTGCTATAAACCGCCCATCAAAAACTGATGTACGCAAAATTCGTTTCGTAAAATTAGTCAAATCGCTGTTTCAACCATCTCTTGTAACCATCGTCGACGTTTTACCTCGAATAAATTAATTTGCCACTGTTGGGGAGAATTTCGCGATGCCGACTCATCGAAGCGGCAATTCAAATCGATCAATTTGTTTTACGAACGTCTTCGGGACGACAGCTGTTCGATAATAGTTTCGAATCACAAGTTACACCAGTTCGTTTACTCAGCATAGCATTCGCGCTAATTGGAACGATAAGGTGCAAAGTAGTTTATTAAAATTTTGGGCATATCACTGTCTGGGGGAAAGTTCGTTGGTCGATTTTTGCTTTCTCATCGAGGAAGCTGTGAGCATCCTCGATTATTTTTTTTCAGCAATTATTTGTTTTTCCAAATTTATTATATAAATTATATAATAACTAATCATAAATGTCCCATTGGTATTTTATTATTGGACTTTAATTGCGTCCTATCAATAAACTATTTCGTCTTTGGAAAAACTGCTAAAAAAAATGTATTCGTAATTACTTCATTGACCCCACACCTAGCTCGATACTTATTTTGAATCACCCTCTGTACAAGTTCTCAGTGCTAACTGGAAGAAGTTATACTCTGCAAGTAATCATATGAATCCAAGACTAACATTTCATTAATTAATCATCACAAATTGCATTCCCCATTGAGCACACGTTGATCACTTCAAACACAATCGCATCAATGTCGTCTCTACGGCAGGTCATTTAAAAAAATGTATATATAAAAGGAACTCATAAAAAAAATATATATTTCACTTTGCAATTCACGTAGATAATCTCATTGTGCTGCGTCACTCGGCAATCTTTAACTATTACCGATCCGAGACAATTAATATTTCCTTTGTCCGTATTATATCGCCAGTAATTAAATTGCCTGCGCACGGTGAATTACTATTGTCTCTGAGCTTATGTGTCCTGGGTACATAATATTAAATTTCCCCATAGGACATGTGTATCGCTCTGTCCCAGTGCGCCTTTCCCATGTGCACACATTTGGGATCGTACATTGCACAGGGCACGTATTATTTGCACTATGTAACAGTCAACATAGAGACACATATATATGTGCAAACCCCTTGATGATATAGAGCAGAGATATCATCGAGGGTCGACGAGTTGGCCAGTGGTCGAATGGACAACTTTGGCCGAACGTTCGCGGCTTACCCAGTGTCCAGTCAGTCGTCAGAGAGGCCGTGACACAGAAGAGCCGCCGGGGTCAGACCTGCCGGGGAGTGGCTTGACGCGAAAGGGCTCGCCGCCTCTGCGTGATCTGTTGCTGACAGCCGACCACTGTACGTTATCCGGCAGTACGTGCTACACTGCGCTAAAGCCGAAATTGAACTCTTCGTTGTTGACGCATTTGCCCGAAGGCGTGCGGAGAAACGAGAGGAAACGGAAAGACGACACTCACAGTACGGTGCATGACCGACGGCAGCCAGAAAGTTCACGGTTTCAGTCTTTTACACGCCGCAAAAAGGAAAGACGAAAAATTAAAGCTTTTACTATAGCTTCAAGGTTTTTTCTTTTTCACGCGCGTTTAAATTTTGAGACGGTGTACGTACGTTCGTATGTCGAGGAAATGGTGAGCATTTTTCAAAAACGTTGGTTTTTCCGAAATAATTAATGTCATCTATGAAATTTGGCAATGGGAACTAATGCTGTCTTTGGTACATGGCTTAGTAAAAATTGTGATCGAAGCTGCCGGTACTCATTAAAATGGTATCTGAAAGGATCTTCGGTAGTTATAGGATTTGTGGGAATTAAATAAACGCAGGGCTTCGCCCAGACTCCCATTGATGTAAGTCTCCCGAGGCTTTCGCCGAGGGCCTGATTATTCAGTCTCCTAAGGCTTACTGTGCAGTCCCTGGGACCGTAGCTGCTCTGTAAGAAAAATAAGTTTGAACATTAATGTACGGTATTGGAAGCTTTTTTGACATAGCTTTTTTGTTCCTGAAATTTCAATCACATTTTTATTGTAATTGTATAGTAAATTTTGTACTTTTAATGCAAATTTTAGACAATAGATTTGTAATTTTAATATCTGCAATTTTAATTTTACAAAAAAGTACATTAATGTTCAATTAATGTAAGTAATGTAAGTAAATTTCAAGTTGAAGTACATTACATTTGCAATTTATATTTACAGTGCGGGTTATCTTAAGTCTCCCCAAGAGCCATCCTGGGGCCCGACTAAATCTTTCCTAAGTCTCCCCGGCTCAAAGTCTTTCCAAGAGCCATCCCAGGCCCTGATTATTCCGTGGCTTGTCTGGGTCGAAGTCTCCCCCCGGAAGACTTTGACTCCAAGACATTTAAGCACTACTTTGTACATTGTATACATTGTACACATTACTTTGTACATCTCGAAGCACTATTACTGCGAATATTCCTGTTGGGCTTGATTAATAAAATACAAATACAAATATAAAACAGTAACGCTTTGTGAGGATACTTCGTTTAGAAATTCCGCTAATATGATTTGCACATCACACCGTCAATAGCTTTTACTTAAAGTCACATCACATATATATAAATCTATAATGATCCTCAGAGATTGTTCACAATTTTTTGTAGACCGTAAAACCGGCTATCTATAGGTTATTTGGCGGCGTTACAGAACCGTTTTTCGGGCCGAAATAAGCCAATGGAAAACGTCAATAAGGGCACAATAAAGTGTTGGCCGTGTAATTTTGTTTGGTAAAATTAGAAGGGGTATCAAAAAATATCCTCAATGACATAGATTCCCATATGTTTTTCATCCTAAAAACAAATCCGATATCAACTGTGTACCAAACTCAAGCCCATCATTGGTAATTGCCAAAAGCCAAACTGTTCATTAGTACGATTTATAATAAACGAATGATCCTTCGATCATCAATTATTAACAGCAAAAACAGTTGCATTATTTCGGTAGCGAAACTCAACCCACCGGATTTTTTTTTGTTTTTTTTTCTTTTTTTTATAAACCCGGAATTCCATTTCGCGGTAGGAGTAATTGGTGAGACTCGCCCGGATTATCGCGAAAGCACATGGGGAATGTACCCATGAATATTCACCGCATTCACCTACACGTCTCTTCATTAATTTTTACGCTAATTGCCACAGAATACAAGCGATGTTTCCTTCTTTTTACTTCATTTTTTAATTTTTTTTTTTTTTTTTTCAAATAAAATTCCCTCCATATTAAAACCAACGCGGAAACTCGACGCACAAAAATATTACTCGTATGCAGTTTCAACGTTTTTATATAATTTTCCATTCGGTTCTCCGAAGTTTCGGAACTATTCCGAGGCGCACAGAGATACATACGTATGTCCCGCGGGGATCGTCCTGACGCAGCAATGTTCCGCGGTAAATGCTAATTCCCCGGAAAACTGAGAATACCTCTTGTCATATCCGTCTCTACTACTTTAGCATGTATCGAAAGACGAGAGGGGTGTATTACCGGGTGTTCCCGGTGCGCACAGTACGCTTGGGCAAATCCGTCTCGTCCCGGAATCTGTAGAGAAGTACAGTTATGTGTACGCGGAGCATACATGGTGCATCACACTACAGACACACGCTCGGATGCGTAATTCTCGACGTGTCGCTAACCCAAAGGGAAATCACGAGACGAGGAGCAGCGCCGGTATGGAACACGGGTGTCGTATGCGGCGTATAGTTTAGTGCTGATATTGTGCCGAGCACTGTGCAATGGAACGGGACGTTCAGTCACTCTCCTCGCATAGGTGTTAATGGCTTGCTCCGTGCATGCGAAGCACACGCCCCCGCGCCTTCCAGCAAGCCTAACAAGATTGGCGGCGATGTTGGCGCTCTACTTGAGGGCCACAAGAGGGTTGTAAGAGGGCCGACCAGCCGGAGAAATGAGATCTTCTGTGCGGTTTAAAATTTTTGTTTTATTGATCAACTGATAAATGTGCTGAAATCTATCATTTAAGGACGGAAGAACTTTTCTAGCGGTTTTGGAACCAATCTTGTCGACCAATTTTGTGGGCCAGTTTTCGTAAACCATTTTTGGGCTTTTGCAACTCGACGCATGATTCGAAAGATACGGCTGGATGGTTCGCGCTCCAAATCGTCCTATTTTTTTTCTTAATAACGATATACCACATCGGATGAGCAGCGGACGTTTCTTTTTAGACCTTTGAAACTGTGGATTGATTTTAAAACTGTTAAAATCATTTTCGTTTTTGAAGCTGTTTAGAGCTATGTGATTTCCAAAGTCTGGAGATTTCAATACGCGCACAGCTTAAACAGGATAGAATGTTGCCGCGAAGAAAGTGTGCCGTCTTAGGGCCGAATTCATAGTGCTAACTTTTGAACTTAAGTTCAAACTGTACTTTCTGGCTTAAGTACGAATTTCGAAACCAAATTCGAATTTTAGATTTTTGATTAAGTTCAAACTTGAGTGTGAACTTAAGCCAAAAAATTAAGTTCGAAGTTGAGCTTGAATTTGTGGACTATAAGCTCAGCCCACAGAACCTCCATCCATGAAGGTGTTTCTTCTGAATCACCCGCAGTGTTTTGACAACAATAAGATTTCAGAAATCAGTTGATTGGCGCTCTTTGCCGCTGTTCATGTTTCCCTTGAACTTTTAAAAAAATGTCACCACATAATTTGAGGAACATATGCGCAAAGCCTTAACGAACTGAAAAAAAAAAAAAAAAAAAACAAAACGAGCGATTTTTTAACATGCACCTAACTTTGCCTCCTTTAATCCTAAATCCTAACTATTCCGCCTGCACAAAAAAAAAAAAAAAATCGTGTCAGGCGAAAGAACGCAATGATGAAATTAATTTACAATCGCGTCGACTTTATGTGAAACAGTGCTTAAAAAAATTGGAGAACGAAATAATTGTTGCACGAGACAGTACTTAATATATGAAAACATTTGAGCGAATCGTCTGCGCGTAAGATTCTTTTCCAACTTCGGCGCTTTCGCAGAAAACCCGGTGATAAATTTAATTATACATGCAACGACAGCACCCGTCGTAAATTATACTCGCGCCTAGTTGCACACCCGCGGACTCTGGTTTCGACCTAAATATAGAAAAAAAATATATATATATATTGCCCAGACGTAACCGCGAATATAAAAGTTTCTCGGGACGAGAGGAGATTTGGAAGGTGGCCCAATCGTGACGGGAATTTTCATGGCACCTCTCGCGAGGGAGGATCTTATAGCCGCGCCGAGGCCTCCCCGAGCACATAAACGGCATAAAATGTGTGAACTTTTCGCATTCCCTAGTATATATGCACACGGTTCGCTTATAATCCAAGATTGCCGGAGCGGGAAAATTTCATGTCGAACCAGAGAGCGAGACGGAGCGCTGCTCACACATGCAAAGCAGAACGGAATTTCCGGAGTGTCGCGAGAGAGGCCTTGACGCAGGACACGTGTGTGACGCAAGTCGCAGGCACGGCCATTAAGCCAAAAAAAATAAAAGCTGCCGGTGAAAAAGATTTTTAAAAACAAAAAGGAGGAAAGAGAAGAAAAAAAAATGAGGCCAAGCAGCCGCGTGGCTGCTGGCTCTTTTCTCCCGTGAATGAGAAGGAGGAAGGTCGAGTGCGCCTTTGTACTTTTTCTTTTTTTTTTTTCGCGCGAAAAGATTTCACCGACGTGTCGGACTGGGCGAATTTTAACAGATCCGTTTGCCGGACTCGCGCTGCAAAATGCATTGCTTTGCTGGATTTAGCGATGAAGAATTTTGAAAGGTTCGCGCTCGAGCTATGGCTGCGTCGAAGGGGAGGGGGCGAGGGAAATGAAGGTCGGTGGTCACCGCCCGTTTCTGCGGATAACCTAGGAGCGGTTTCATAATGCGACTATTTTTAGATTCAGAGTAATCGAAGCCGATTTTATTCTAGTGTCTGCTCTAATCCTTGGATTTTTATTTTTATCCATGAATGATGTTTACATCTTTCATTGTAACGAAAAAAATAAATAAAAATTCATTGTATTCGTAATTATTCGTAACTATTTTTAGATTCAGAGCAATGGAAGCCGATTTTATTCTAGTGTCTGCTTTAATCCTTGGATTTTTATTTTTATCCATGAATGATGATTACATCTTTCTGTATAACGAAAAAATATAAAAAATTGATTGTATTCGTGTTCACTTAAATATGCATATCATGTGATACAATAGAGTCAACCCTTTCACATTTTTTTTTTCCATCAATTAATTAATTCCAATTTTTTATTAATTGTGCATTTTTTTTAATTTTTTACTGAACATTTAGAGAGTCTGAACAAATCATTAAAAATATAATGTAACTGAGACCCCGCTAATGATAAAGAGCATTTAAACAAAAATAATCAATTGTCGGAAGGGATCACAACAAAAAATAATGTAATTAAAAATTCTTTCTTGCATTTTTTGGTTTCTGTTTTTCGTTTAGAATTTATTAGCACACATTTTCTCAGGCGACCTTACAAAAAAAAAAAAGTAAGTAATATTCGTGTTTCAGTCGTCTATCGCAGTTTCTTTTTTATGATGTTACTTCACAGGGTCAATCACACGTTCGATTACCTTTGAGGCTGCAGGTCGATGCCGACGAGGCCAAGCTCCTCGCTTGATTTGTCACAGCGAGCAGAAGGGGCGTAGCAGTGATCTGGAAGGTTTTCGATTTTGGCACATCCTGTTTTAGAACACTGTAGCTCTTGGCGCGTCGACGAAATAACGGTGAGTCGAGAAAAGAGTCGTCGTAATGAGGCATGTTTTAATTATTTTATTTCTCAATTCTTCTCTTTTCAGCACATTCGGAGAATCAGCATAAAAGCCGCTCAAACCTTTTCCTTTATTTATATTAAAATTAAAAAAAAAAAAACAAAAACGTATCACTTGTCATTTAATGATTTTGACGTCTCTCCAAGCTTGTTTCACACTCATTATTATATTCCACAATTGAGCACGTCATTATTTTCAAAACAAAAAAAATGTCCTTCCTTCCACACACGAAAAATTCTTTCGGATAAATTTCTCAGAGCGAACTCTTCGACGCAAAGTGTCGCCGATCGTTCGATGACGGGATCGTAGACTCGAGTGGCAAAATAAAATTCGCGTTTGTCGCGTCCTCCCGAACGAGGAAGCGAAAGACGAGACTGTCGAGTTATGTATCGGTGAGAACGAGGCTAAAACGCGACGGTCGACGGATATAAGAAGAGATGAAAACAAAAAGCCGAGATCTTTTACCGCACTCGGGGATTGTATCGCCGGTAGTATCGTCTGACACGCAGACCTGCGGTTATCGCGACTCGCTACAGTAACGGTTTTCCCTCTTTCTCTGTATCTCTATCTTGACAAGTGTCTTGTACTTGTGGCGGGTGTGCCGACGCTGCATGTTCCACAGCTCGAACGAGGGCTGCCTCGCGCGCGGGGGAGGAGTTGATTAAAAACAACATGTAATTGCGTGCCTATCTCAATCGCTGCCGAGCGCTGTCGCTCCGGCGAAACGACGCAAACAGATTACAATACTTAAGCCGATCCAACAGAAATTCAACCGCAACTACTCGAAATAGAAATTCGTAGCGTATCGCACGCTATATATCCGGCAAATTAATTCAATCCGGTATTAAATTCTTCTCCGTTTAGCAGCAGGCGAAAAAAAAAACATTTCACTACTGTCGTACTTTGGTTTTGTTTTGGTTTTTTTTTTTTTAGATGTTAAGAAGGCGGGGAAGATAGACCTCCTGTCATGAAGATTTCTTTTGGGGCGAGTGTGCGAGTGACGGAGAGAGAGAGAAATTGTTTGGTATTATGTTATTTTTTCAAATTCAATAAAAATAGGTGAAAAAGTCATTTGCACGTTGCTTTCTTGTTTTCTTTTCTTTCTTACTGTGCATAAGCATGAATTATTCGTAGAGGAAGCCATACGCGTTTACATTTTTTGCTCAGAAGTGAGTAATGAATGAGACAATTTTTGAGATTTTTCTGTCAAAAATTTAAGTCTTGTTCGATTTAAGCGGCTATGCCGAGTTGTCATCGAACAACTTATTAGTAGCGTTCATTTTACTGTATTAAATATTTTTGTATCGAATTTCAGCTCAATTACTCCAGATTCGTTAGCGCGAGAGTGTTAATGTTTGTTTTTTGTTCTGTGTAAAATGTAAAAAAAACTCAAAACGTCATCAAATGTTACGTCCTCGAACGATTCTTGGGAAATTTCATACCAATAAACATTGTCAAACCATTCGCACGTCGAATTTCACCCCAACATATCAACGATTACGCAAATTAGACAGTGGGGTAATTTAAACAAAACAAAAATTAATTTCATAGAATTTTACCTTCATGAAAATTATATTGAACGATCAATTTCAATCATTGTACCAGTGTACGATATTTCAGCGAACTAGCTCAAGCATTTTGTGAATTATAGGTCTTTAGCATTTTTTTAATCGATCTCACACACATCGAACATCACCTAAAAATAATGTTCCTCGATGCTTTAAACTACTTGAACTGTACACTAAAATGCCGATTTTTTTGTGCCAAATTATAACTTCCTCAATGAGGATGCAAGAAATGTCGTCCGTTGTAATTTGCAAAATTCCACTTGATAATTTTTTTTTTTAATCTCATTAAATCTCATTAATTTTCTCAGCTCTCGCTAAGCGAAAGTTTGTCGTCGACGGCGCTCGATTACGAAATCGCGATGACTGGAGACAGTATTGCGCCGGTAGATTGGACGGAACCGATGACAGGGTGGCTAAATATAAAGGCCGGTTATATAGGAAGACAGCGCGACGGTGGAATAGGTCGCGAAGGAGCGAGGGAAAGAGAAGCGACGGAACGAGACTGAAACGTGGAGAAGCAGAAAATACGCGGTAAGTAGAGTAAAGCCGAGGCGGATGAGGCAAGTCTCGTCGAGAGGGAGAGAAGAAGACGGGGAAGCAAACGAAAGCTTGGAACGAGCCGAACGAGTGAGAAGGGCGTATTCGGGGTGTCTATTTTCACGTAACGGATGTACCGTCACGATTTCTCCACCCGCTTCCGCGTAGTTTCTGCGATAGCCCGGAGTTCAGTGGCGCCTCGACGTGCCCTCAGAAACACACACCCTATCCAGATCCCTTAAGGCTCGAATTCCAATTTATTTGCATAACAGAATTTTCGTTTTTTTTTCTTTCTCTATTCCGTGAAATGAATAAAATTAACTTAATTAACATTTATATAAATTAAATTAATATTTTCAATTGAGTTCTGGTGCACAAAGTGGAATGTCGCTCGAACTAATCACTGATTTTATCAGTAACCGATACATTCGTCGAACTATTGCGCGTTTGTTTCATTGCTTCATTCACTTTTTTTTTATAAGTTACAAATTTTATAGTTACAATTGAGAATTTATAAATTATTTTCAAACAAAAGTAATTTAGCTGACGAAAAAAAATTATAAGAATTGTATAATAGAATTTTTTTAGACTATGAAATTAATAAAACGAACTTAATTGCAATTTATAAAAATTAATTGCTATTTTTCTTAAGGTCGACACACTAATTACCAATTTTATCAACGACCAATCGATCGATTAATCAATCATTTATTTGTCACTTACATCATTAATTTTTTTTCAATCAATTACTTCCGAACGAAAATAATTTTGAAACAAAAACACAAAGTGAAACCCATAATAATTTATGGGCTTGGTCGTCACAAAGCAATCAACGAATCTCGCGCGAAACAGAGATATAGCAGTCTGAGCAAAGTGTCTCTAATACCGATCTTTAATGACCTAGCACTTCTAATTGGCCGGGCGAGCTAGCCGCGCGCTAATTAGCACTTGGTCGTGCACAGATATTCCTCGAGTCTCGACAAGTACGACCGCAGCGTAGGGCTGCATCGGAAACGTTGTACACACGCGACGTATAAGCCTTCCTCTAATAACCCCCAAGTCACTTCGTAAGCAGAATCCATATGTATATCGATCAGCGATGAAGGTACCGAAGGCGACAGCCTGAGAAGCCAAGCATCGAGTAATTAGCACACGTTTATTGGGACGTGGTGTCGACACCTCGTCGTCGTCTATCTAAGCACTATCAGACCACATCAAACATTGAAATTTGCGTTTCAGTTAGCTTGAGCCTCGGCTCACGTATTTGTCGATTTAAATCCAAAATTTATTACTCCATTATCGTTAAATGAATAAAAAATTATAAAATCGCATCTACGATTTACCAGCGAAATAAATAAATTTTGTGCAACGAAAACAATCTATTTTTCAACAGATTTGTTCGTTATTTACTTTCACGCCACGAATTTACGATCAATTTGCCACGAATCTTGATACACATATTACACTCAAACGACGGTTTATCACCCAATTATTATTGGCAACGAAACAATAAATTCTTGTGAAAGATTGCGTAACGCGAAAAGTTATTCTTCAATTGACTTTTGTCGTTATTCATTGCACACCAAACACAACAATTTCTAACAAAGTGGGCTCGAGCGTTAATTCACATATTAAAAGCCTTCAAAGCCTTCAAATGCCTTTTTATTGTGATTAAAAAAATTGCTCAACTTTTGAATACTTTTCTGAGTCAGTGTTTGACAAACTTTAAAAATTGTTTACATCTAAATAATAAAAGAATTAAATTACATTGTTTTTGAAAAACTGTCTTCAATAAACATTACCGTGGGTCAAATAATTTCAGAATGTTCTGACTAAAATTGTAGAGGATATTCGCAAGAATAGCTTTTCATCTTTAAAAATATGGCACATCGAGTGTTAAAGCGTGACGAACGACAATTTATCTCTCAATTATTCGATTTGGCATTCATTCGATAAATTCGTTTAAACGATCGCACGCACGAAGATGTCCGCATTTGAGAATCTTTATCGACTGCTCTCGGGTTTGAAAAAAAAAAAAAAAAACTGCAGGACTAACAAGATCCCTGCGAAGGATCATTTCCGTTAACTTATTTGTTTTAACGCGACAGGACTTTTGTGGCCCGCTGTGAGGAGGGTACAAACAAGCAGAGAGCTACGGTTGATAAACACAGCATACGTGTACTCTGTTGTCGTCGTAGGTGGCCTACACGTAACCGAACTGCGACCAGATTACTAGGTACACGAGGTACGCGCGACAGGTACTAACTACTAAGAGCTCTCTGCTCCGGACTCAGCTACTCGGGTCTTGTAACGTTTCCCCCTTCGCCCTCCCCGTCGACGTCGCCGTCGTCGTCGTCGTCGTCGTTACACAGTAGAACGAGCACACACTATCTAAGGGACAAAGTCATACTGCCGCCTTACTCTGCCACCTGGTCCTAAAGCCTATCATAAGGTTAGAAGAAAACGAGGGGCAACGCGGATCAACAACTCGTACCGACTTCATCCTTAACAGGAAAGCTCGATCTACAGTTGGGAACGATCTATACAATATTCACTATAACGGTAAGCTACTTTATAGGTTTGTATATTTTTATCGTCGATCGTTATAAAATCACGCACCTTTTTTCATTACGCTCATCTGTGATAAAATAGATGTTTATAAATGCAGTAATCTATTTTTAAAAAATGCGTTTCTATGAATATCCAAGTGGATAAAAACCGATACTTGTATAAATAAACGTATCTAAAAAAAAAAAAAAGTGTTGTTATAAACGATCTCATCTATAAATACGCGCTTTTATAAATAACGGTGTGTATGGGAAATAAAAGTATATATAAAAGTGCGTTTATTATCATTTCCGTAATAATAATACGTATAATTTAAAAATACGCGTATTCATGAAATTGATTTATCGCTCAAGTAATATCCGCGTTGTAATTTTTCATATGAAATGTAAAATCTTCGAATATACTTTTTTAGCAGTGACTCTGAGCTTTTTTGCTTATATGAGTTGCCTTTACGGAAAATGGTGGGTTTTTCATAGGAACATTGCAGAATTTTCTCTTAGGTGACCCGCATTACCGTGTCCTCTTCTCCGCAAGTAATACCCATGGGTGGCGTGTAGAAGATTTACGTACGCCCAGGGGGAGGACGACGGTGACGAGGAAAAGCTAAGTGAGACCACCCTCCCGCCACTCTGGCTTGCCAACCGCAAATTATCCAAAGCACCGTGACGACGATATTCACCCCTGACAAATTTCGATACGCGGCGCTTGTGTGCTCTTTGTATACAACTTGACGCGGCGCACCCCTGAATTTTTATTCGCTACCCTTCACTCCCTCCCGCCGTGTCGACGTTTCACCGCTTTATCGCGGAAAGGTCGAGTGTCGTATTATTATTCGGAAAATTTGTCAACCCACCACCGTACATCCATTAAAGCTTACGTATGAAAATATCTTAATAAACTTGATTCGCTTTTAGTAAATACTAAAAAAAAAAAGTTTGCAATTTTAACGAAACCTTTTGTCCCAAAACGCCCGCAATAATATTTGTTAAAGTCACAAACATTTTTGGAAAATTACCAAAAATTTTCATTCCGAAATAAATAAAAATTCGCTTTCTAGAATGAACGAAAATTTGGTTTGTAAAATTAACAAGAAAAAAAATGGTTGATGTTCGAGAAGGCGAAATGTTCGTGCCTATTTCACTGTGTATGAAATCGTTTGAATCGTAGGTGCGAGAGTTTCGCGAAAGTTTGTTACCAGTCCGAAATTTGAGTTTCCAAGATGTCGGCCGTCGAGACACCCCTCACCTTCTCCCCCTTCTTATTCTTGTTCGTCTTCGCTCTATCCTTCTCTCGATTAATAATAATCAACGTTGATGAACTTGCGACCCAGTTTCTCGTCACGACTTCCTGATTCCCCGGTGGGACCGCGAAGTTTCCACCGCGTGTTTCCACGCTGCCGTCGCGTTACAGTCGTCTGCTGTTGCTGTTGCTCGCGCCCATTCCTCACCTCCGAACTCTCGCTCTCTCCCTCGTCCGCCGCCCTCCCTGTGTACTCAGACTCTAGGCCGAGGAGACCAGCTTCGATATATTTTAGGACTTCGCGGCCGCCGGAGAGGCTTTCACGAATACGCCCGGCCACGCCAGACGATGGAAACTTGGACGCGTATCGCGCGACACCCGACATTAACGATATATTAACATTCGCATGCACATCTGGTTCATATATCGGGCTTAAGGTTTCTGTACGGCTCGCAGCGTTATTCGTGAAAATATCGGCGAGACTTTTAGTGTTTATGAAAAAAAAAAAAAAAAAAACGCAATTTATGGACAGCAATTTCGCTGAAACGGGTATTATTTATGTGTTGGGATAAAAAAAATAGAGAAAATTACGGTTTATCGTTCCTCAATGCCCTCGCCGCTGGAAACATTTTGTGCTGAAGTTTTTTTTTTTTTTTTTCTTTAGTTTTTCAAGTTTTGTAAATCTTGTGCAAACTGTCGAAAAAATGTACTGTTCAGGAAATCGCGCTCAAAGTTCATGCTTACGTGGATGCATCTCAGCATATAACTCTGTCCCATCGGTAATTTTGTTGATTTCATACTAAACTTCACAGGAAAATATTTGCAAAGCGTTGCAAAGTCTGATTTATAGTGATAAATCAGAGCTGGGCCAAATACCCAAAGTACTTGAAGTACATATTGAAATAGCAAGTACTTGAAGTAACGAATAGGGGAATTCTTGAGTTCTGACGTATTGAGTACTGGCAGAACTGAATTGCTGAAGTTCCGAGTACTGGGCGGTGACTCAGTGCTTGCTACTTCGATACGCACTTCAAGTACTTAGTGCATTCGGTCAGCTCCGTTACACTGTAAAAATAAACTATAATTTTAATGTACTGGAACTTGAAATTTGCTTTCATTACTTATCTTAATTCAACATGAACGTACGTTTTTTGTAGTTATTGACCAAGGATCATTATTAACCTGTGCGCATGCGCAGTACTGCTTCATTACTGCCTGGGGAGTACTGAGGCGCATTACTCACTCTGGAAGTGCTATTGCTCCCGAGGGAGTAATGGTCATTGGCGAATATGACGATTTCGTGACCCAAGAAATGTCGTTATTTTAACGAAGTCTGAATAAAAGTATCGTGTGCTACACAGAAGGGAGCGCACTTTCACCTCGCGTGATTTCTACCATCGTTTCGTTCGGGCAGCAAACTTCTCGCTCGGCGAAAATCGCGCACTCTCCTCCCTTGTAGCATGATATCGCAAGCCTAGAGCAACAGTCTAACAATTTGTATGGTAATCCCATAAGACACATTAACACTTGTTGTTTTAGGGGTGCGATAAATTATTCTAGATTTCCTACCGAGTTTCGTGTTAAATAAGCCGCTGGACGATTGCGGCAACCACGAACAAGTGTTATGCGAAGAACGGTTATTTCAAGTACAAAGATGATTATTTCAAGTACAATGTCATGAAACATAGTACTTGAAATGCTTGGAAATGGTTGTATCTGATTTGTATATTATTTTCTTGGTATTTGGGATGGGATTCTAAAAGGCTGAAGAGGCCGTACACTGGAATAAATCGACTATCACTACTGTTATTTCTCGGCTGTTTCAATATTTCAAACTTTTCTGGCGCCCTTAAGACTTTGTATAAACGGTTTACAGGGTAAACGTGGTGAATATGGACGACCTCGATTAACACGTAAATCAATGAAATATGGACCGGTCCATATTCCCCACTTATACCCTATGTATTATATATATTTTTATTTTTTTATTTTGTCTGAGACGTCGCGACGGTGTGTCTTACGCCGTGCCAGATCTCGCGGTCTGTTGAGCCCACTCTTGATTTCTCGTGGTCGTCGGTCACGAGTGAAAAAATTCAAGCGGTTCGTATATTACGCGTCACGCAATCCGCGCATATGCGTGCGTGCACTGGATCTACTCGTGTGTCTATCCCGACACCGGGAACACAGTAACACGAACAGCTGCGCGAGCCTCCGCAACATCGCGACATTGCGTCTCATTGTTACACACGCAATACTCGTTCTTGCCAGACGCACGTGGCACATTCGAATGCAACGTCGCATGAGCCGCGAACATGCACACACACATGCAAAATCCGTGTCAACGCTAACCGATCGGACCTTGATCGCCAATCGAGCGAGCCATAACTCGGCGAAGAGAGGCCCCTCGTTGCGCGCGTTCCGTTTGCGAAATACTCGACGATCTACGATCCCGATGCGAGTCTCGAATCCGCATCTACCGTTAAATTCACACGTGGAAAACATTACTTTGACGAGTGCCTCGCAAATGAATATTTCTTTTAAATAAACAAAATAATTTTTTTAAATAAACACATTTTGAATAACAAATTATTATATTTTAAATAAATAAATAATTTGTTTAATAAATACATTTTCAGTAACAAATAAATATATTTTTAAACGAAAACATCATTTTTAATCAAATGGATATTTATTGAAATTTAATACATTTTTATTTGCGTTAAATAAGTGTTTATTTACGAAGCACCCGTCAAATAAATCCCTTTTTCGTGTGCGCTCCCGCGAGTGCCGACTTTTATCGAACAATAGTAATTTACAATCGATAAATCACATCTACCAGGCGAGACTTTCTCCGACGAATTAATTAGTCGCCCCGGATCCAGCCTCGCCCAGAGGACCCACCAATTGATTGCCATTCGGCTCTCGCGACTACTTAAGAAGTTTGAGGATTACGTGTGCCGCGTATAGGCTCCCCAATACCATAGCCTCGTGAGTTCCGAGTAATAGATTATTCAATAAGTCCCTCGCGAGGCGCGAGAGCGTTTAATTAGCTTCCACTGTCTCGTCTTCGCGGGCCAATTTTTTATTCTCCCCGATTCTCGTCCATTTATTGTAATACCTTTTAGTCGCTTTCCGCTGTTTTTCTTTTTTACATTTTTTTATTTTTATTATTTTCCAACAGTGTAATCACAAATCAGCGGCGAACATTTGACGACGATGATTGTTCTGTTTACACGAGGAGGGCAATTTTTAAGAATGATTTCATCGAGAATTTAAAAAAAAACGTATCCGCGATTAGAGATCGCGGGTCAGCGATGGTCCGAGCCGCGTCCTCTCGCTGGCAGAGAGGCAGCAACCAGCTTGGCCGCGAATCAGAGACGTACTGGTGTGGACTGTGTTAACCGTCGACTGATGCCACCACCGCATCGGACGCTAATATCTCGCAGTTAGTTTGGCTGGGAAAGAAGAAGGCTTGTCTATTTTCACGGGTCCATCGAGAGACCGAGACGGTAAGATTTCGGCGAGGTTTTTGCGGCTGGCGAGCTCGAGGAAGGGAACGAAGGTGGAGGTGGAGGAATAAGTGAAAAAATGCCCGAGGCATAGGCGAATGTACAAAATACCGAAGATAATGTGGATAATATATGGGGGAGAATAAAAGAGAGGAATGAAAAGAAACGGAAAGAACGATATGGGTTCGAGAGTCTGAGACAAGAGAGCAGCAATACAGGGAACGACTTTTATTGCGTCCGCGAGAGTTCATTCTTTATTTCGGCCGGCGGGGATTGGACAGCGATTCGAGAAGGGGGGGTCCTCCACTCTGTCGGGAAGAATTGAGTCGGCCGGAGAGGCAGAGATAGTGAAATGAGGAAGGAGGGATTTATTTGCGGAGTCGGCGATTGACCGGAGAAGAGACCGCGCGCTCGATGTATCGTATCGGTAGGCGAGGCGGTCAACTGATCAATCCGACGGTGCGAATTAAAAAAAAAATTGTTTGCTTACAGTTACATAGTTTTTCCGATCTATTTCGATGGTGGAAGTATGTATTAAAACTTGTATGTTGAAAAAATAAAATGCTGAAGTAATGACTAGTCGTTAGAATTCATTTAATCACTAGTTGGGACAACCTAACTAATAGTCCATTGGGACAAAACAACTGCAAGTTAGATGGGATAGGCCAAACAATAGTTAGATGGGAAAAGCTCGCTAATAGTCAGATGGAACAAGTCAAATAATAGTTGGAACAACCCAACTTGTAGTTCATTGGCACAACCGAACTTGTAGTTCATTGGGACAAACCAGTTTACAGTCCATTGAAACAACCCAGCTTATTATAGTCAGTCCAGAGAAAGCACCTAGTAGTTAGTTAATAAACAGCCAACTAATAGTTTGTTGGGACAATTCAACTAATAGTTAATTGGGACGAGCCAACTTGTAGTTCATTAAGACAACCCAACTTATAGTTCATTGAGACAACCCAACTTATTATAGTCTGTCCAAAGAAAGCTCCCAATAGTTAGTTAATAAATAGCCAACTAATAGTTTGATTTGACAATTTAACAAATAGTTAATTTGGACAAGCCAACCAGTAGTTATATGAGATAAGCCAAGTGATAGTCAGTCGGGATGAGCGACCTAATAGTCAGGTGAGACAATCTAAGTCATAGTTAGTTAGGACAACCCAACTGTTCTACCGACTCATATGTACCGACCCGATGGAAGGAACAGACGTTAGATAGTTTGGGGAGGGGGGGGGGGGGAGGGGGGTTACTTGGGAACTTGAGATATTCAGGAATTTCCGGAAGACGTAACTGCGTCGCCGAGGGCGAAATTCTCGGTTCTATAGGGTGGTTGTCGATGTCTGCCACCCACCGAATTCCTGTGACGAGCGGGCACATCCAGCGCTGGAGCATCGTTGAGCATCGGGCTGTATAAGCCGCTTTGCCAGGCTACTCAAGTGGATCTCTCGAATCGCGAGCTTTCAAGCGACTCACCCACGAATCGAAGGATACCGCGAGTTCAGAGAGCGAGAGAGACCACGGACTCAGTCGATGTCGATAGAGATCTTGACCTTTGAGGATGCATCGGAGGAATTTCGGCGTCACCGTCGTAGTCGTCGCAGAAATATTTCTCAGACCAGCGAATACTAGCTCGGGCTTGCCTGCCATTATTATAATTGCTCACTTCGAAACGGAATAATTACAACAATAATTGCTGCGGACAAAAAATTTTCGACGCATTTGCAACTGGCGTAATCGCAGCGCGCGACTTTCTCATCAGCTTTCTTTTGGCGTGAAGTTGTCGTGAAATTACTGTAGTAAAAGAGCTAACTAAATAGGTAGAAATTTTGGAATCTCGTATAACAATCGTAATCTACGCTCCTCGCTAGAGCTTTTGAACGTTCCTCCAGCGCTCGGCACACCGCTTGCGGCCATTACGGGAGCTCTTTATAGTTGAAGAAAATAAGATTGAAAAAATTCAGCACAAAATACAGAAACAGCTTGGATGCGGAAGCCGAAAAACTCCGCAAAGCTGAAAATACTTCATCGGAATTCCATTGCCTTAAAACAAAAGCACAAACCCGAAAGAATGAAGAGGCCCTCATCGAATTTTCATCACCCTCAACTCCGCCAAGCTAATCGTCGGATGTTCTTTTTCTTTTTTCTTTCTTTTCATCCTCGCTCATCCAATCATGCGCAATCGTGTAAATCCCATTCGGCCCTACAGCGGCATCGTCGAATTTATCTGAACACGACGGAAAAACGGCGGGATTTTGAATTTTTCAGCAGCATATTGTTCGAATAGGAATGAGCGCTGGAGGTGGGTTGGGTGAGCTTTTCATCCGTTTTGCGGAGAATAGCGAACGGCGGATCTCGTTCTACCCCGCGAGCACGTCAAAACAGAGTTGCATATTCATGAGAAAGCCAGTGACGTTGACGTAGCGAAGCGCAATGCTACCACCTACAGTATACCCTCACTTGGGAACGCTCGCGACACATACATATACTATTGGGTATAACGCTGTGTGCCCAACACAGTATACATATATAGATATATGACAGATATATATATATATAAATGTATATATATATATAAATATATATGCATATATGTCTATACAGTTTCTGTGGCACAGCATGCTGCGCCACCGGTTCACGTCACGCGACGGACAGGCAACGCGTAACTCGGAAACAGTACCGCGCACCGTGTATACCAACGATGAATTTGCATGGATATTGCACCAAGTGAAAACCGAAAGTTTAACGGATATATATGTATTATGTATATATATATATATATATATATATATATATATATATATATATATTTGATGCCATGTGACCGGTCACCGATGGTGAAACGGGAGGACGCCGCAAAAATTTGTTCTATACGACTCAGCAAACTTTTGCAAATTTCCGGCGCTCTACAGACCGGAGATATTGAAAAAAGAAACCACGAGTTCTCAGATAAGAAGTATGGATTTTTTTTTCTCAAAATATTGAGAGAAGATATCGATGTTATTTATTGGTGTTATTGCAAATACGTATGGAACGAATATTTCATTCGATAATCTGAGCGAATGTATCGTTGACTTAAGCCAGGAGGATGCGTTAGCGTAGGTATATCTACAGAGTTCGTACTAAACTTTTTACATTAGCTGTTATAACTCTTTTTTTTTGTTACTGTAGAAAGGTAGTCAACTCAATGGCGACAAAAGGCTCAATTGACTAACCGCAGCACTTAAGAAAATGTTTAGGTTGCTTTTTGGACGCCAACGCGAAACAATTTATATTTATATTTATATTTATATTTATATTTATATTTATATTTATATTTATATTTATATTTATATTTATATTTATATTTATATTTATATTTATATTTATATTTATATTTATATTTATATTTATATTTATATTTATATTTATATTTATATTTATATTTATATTTATATTTATATTTATATTTATATTTATATTTATATTTATATTTATATTTATATTTATATTTATATTTATATTTATATTTATATTTATATTTATGGCCAAAAACCGAAAAACGTTTCTGTAAATAGTTTATACCGTCAGAAAAGTCTATATATATATGCAAACACCGATCCCACTAATGAAACAATAGTACCAGCTTATGGCGATTCCTTTTCTTTGCAGAAGGAACGAGAGACGACTGTTCCTCGCAAAAGGAAATTTCGCAATTTCATTAAAGTCGAATGGGCGTGAGAACGCGCGAATTGCCATGAGGCAGCGAAGAACTAAAACGTCGGGACTCATACACAGACACACAGACAGAGCGGTCGGATGATATGCCCGGCCGTAAAGACGACGTGGAAGAGAAGCAGCGGCACGGCAGAGAAGAAGCTAGGGATGTCAGACGGGAATTAGCAATTTCGCAAGGAGCACTTTCGCGACAAGAAGAAGCCGCGGAAAGCCGGAGCGGAGGCCGCAAATGGCCGAATGCCTAGGAGAAATGTAACTCGAGAGATGAGACACAGGATCGAGTTGTCTACGTCGCTTTTTCTCCGTCACTCTCTTCTGTATTCGACACGTTTGCTCGATAAGCTTGACTTTTGCACCGTGGAAAACTGCGGCAGAAAAAACATAACACACCCAGCGCTCAGTATCCGGGCTCCATTCCGATCCTCAAGTTTATTGCTTTAATTACTGTCTGTTGTTTACTGCAAAACAGGTTGTTTTTGTTAAAACTTAATACTAACGAGGTAGATCAAAGAGCTGGGACGATAAAAGAGAACAGTGAGAAGAGATGAAAGAGATCGTATTGCAACATTCCTCTGAACGAAAAGATAGGAAAATATCTCGACAACTTGAGTTCCTTGGAACGCTCCACAGTCTAATTACTGCATAGCGAAGCTAGAGATTCAATTTCAAAGATCCCTTTTTGTCATTAATATCAAACCTTCGCAGGTTACAGCGATTTTAAAAGACCAGAATCAATCGCATACACACGCAGACCTCAACTAAAAATCAAAGTTACTCAACGATTTCGACTATTTTCAGTATTCTAATACTAAAATCTCGAAAACATTTTTTTTAACGAGAACATAGCTTCTTCTATGAGTAAGCAAAAAAAAAAATGTCGATGTCGCGGAATCATCGTAAGAATAAAGTTCATTATCAAGGCCCCTTTGATTACTGACTACAGTGAACTTAACGTCTGACATAAGTCAGACATAGGTAGTCAAAAGTAGGAGAGAAAGGGGCGAAATGGAACAGTGGATCGGAACTCAATTTTCCAATAATTTTTGGATGCCCCAGTTTTGTCCCAACCACACATCCGAATTTTCAATTACGTTTTGCCTCGTTCACCTTTTGCTCCACTGTGCCACTTTGCCCCCTTTTGCCCCAGTGACTGATCACCCCGATCAGCATGTAAATATAAAATGAGATATAGATCTAACATTATTCACCACTTTTATGCCATCCAATTTTTTGAAAAAACCTTCCGGATGACAAGCCTGCAGGCGTTGGATAGATTTTCGTCAAGCGATAGCTCCATCCACTTCGACTTTCCGCATGTAAGCGTGCCTTTGCCGACCGCACACCGACAAATATCCGTGCCTCGCCCTATGACTACGGACCTTTGTGCAAGGGCAACATGACCTTTCACACACCCTCGTTCGCCGACGTGAGATGGCAAGAAAAGAAAAAGATGGATCTGCAGAGATACGGGAGGGGTTAAGAGACGAAGTGCCGAGCACCGGTGGCCATAGAATTATTTCAATGAGTCGACCCACCTAGTTGGGCTTTTAATGAGAGTTCTGCCTATCGTCCCACGCGGCTTGCTGTAAGTCCCTTGAGCGTACCCCGTCGTTTTCAACCCTCCCGGGAGAACGGAAGAATCACGAAGAAATATTGACATTGCGCATGCGCGGAATTCCTTTCTCAAACTTTCTGCATTTCCCATTCTCGACGTCGCTTTTTTTTTTTTGGCTATTTTTACACCGGCAACGGTGCAATCCGTAATTAAGCGAGTATCCTTTTCCGAGTGCAGGTTTTGTTATTTTTATTGTTGCCGTTTATTATTAAACCTTCGCGTGCGAGATAATTTCTTCCGGGAGACAACTGTGTCGTCGCCTTTTAGCGAGAACAACGATGCGGATGTTTGCAAACAATTTTTCTTTTCCACCGTCGGAAGGAAAACGAATCACGTTTTTGTGATTTTTTTTTTTTTTTTCTCCACACCACTTTCATCGACGGATCCATTGGAGAAACATTATCGCATACGGAGATGCCGGGTGGTGAGGCGGGTCTTTTTAACAGCGTTGACAATAGCTACTTCCATTAGAAAATTAATAAATATCTATTTAATTCAAACAAGCATTTATTTATTTGAAATAAATATTCAATTCCGGGGGCATCCGTAAGATGATATTTTTATTCTGCGAGCACTATCAAACGACACGGTAGTGTCTCTAAGCCAAGTTAAAAAAAAGCGTTTTTTAAGGGCTCAAAAAATCTGAAATTGAAAAAAAAAAACGGAATGGGAATATTTTTATGTATTTTTTAGGATACTTTTATCATATATATCATATATACTTCCCAAAAATTCCATAGTACGATTTTTTGTTATATACAATACTATCTTGTAATATCCTACACTATTCTATAATGTCCTATGCTATCCTATAGTGTGCTGTACTGTCCTATACAACGCAACCTATTGGAATTGGCAAATCGCACGTATCAAAGCGCCATCTGATGAATTAATTTTGACTACTCCATCCCCATCGACATAACCTATTGTTTTTTAGTTAAACGTAAAAAGTTTCTCGAGCGAAAGTTTCAAAATCTTAACCCGCCGGAACAACGCCGCCATATTTCTTCGATGTTGATTCCCAATACGATGTATTTAATTTTTCCACCTATGCAACGAGTCTCACTGCGCAATGCTTCCAGACCGTACGATCTGTCGTTATCAGCCACTGGGCAAAACTCGGAGTCTCTCGTTCGTGAGCAAAACATTTTTTTCTCCAACCATCTCGTCCACCTCGTCATTCAAAAAATCGCGAATGCCCGACGACGAGACCGGCGACCGAGTTCTCAACGGCGTTTTCGAGCGTACGTCGCTAATTTACTCGAGTGTCTCTCGCACCACTCTCACAGCGGAAAGAGCGAACGGGCGATTCAATTTTTGTTTTTTTTTTGTTCTCTTTCCCAAACCTCCTGCCGTATACTTCAAACCCGCAGAATCGTCGGCAATCTTGGGCGTCTCGCAATGAAGATCGGTCGATAAGAACGACCGCGCGGACTGTTTGAATGCGCTCCAAAACCGAATCCACGGTATTAATAACAGCGACGTTAATTAATTATGGTCTCGAATTAATTTGATGAGTTGAATTTTAAGGGACGCAATGACTTTGTTCTTTTTTTTGTTTTTTTTTTTTCTCTTTTTTTACATACAGTATTTCATTCGCCGCTGTTTGCAGAGCAGCGAGCGAGTGGTGTAGAGTTTCAAAGCCATGATTTAATCCTCCGCCAACGAATCAGCCCGAATTAGAGATAATTAGGAACGAAGAGAACTACGCCGGGTTAACAAATGGTGATGCTCGCTGCGTGTAACCAACCGGGCAAATTTATCAAACGGGGCTCACTTCGAGTTTCGTCTCTGGTCTCTTCGTGTGTTATCTTGTACACTGGCCGCGCATTATCTCGTCACCGAGTGAACGAGATGAGACCTACATGCGATACATCGCGATCGAGAGGAACCGACACGATAAGCCGCACCTGTTACTTCAATAGCGTTTTGTCGATGAACAGTGTCGAATAATCCTAAGCCGATTTTACAGGCGCCGGTCAAAGTCATCGAAGTTCATGATACGATCGTTGAAACAAGCCAACTGCAATCATTTAAAAAAAATATTTGGAATTTTGTTTTTGTTATTCTTTCCGTTATTTTCTCATCAGTTATCGCGGTGCTTTTGTTGACATTACGAACATTTTATGTATGTCATAAGCATTTTGGGATTTTCGCCACGTTGACTTTGAAAGCATCAGCCCTAAAATCATGAAAAATTAAAAATCTACCTTGAGCAGAGCAAAAAACATAAATGTAACGCGAGATTGTATAACAAAGTCTAATGTCGTTCTCGTGTGTTCTACTCTTATGCAGTACTTTTGTTTTAGAAATTTATTTTTCAGACGCGAAAATTAAAGAAAAATTATCATTACAATTTTCAGTCAAAAAAAAAAAAAAAATACCAAACACACTGTAAAAAAAAGTTACTCTTTACAACTCATTGTCAACAAACGTCGGGAAATTTTTATTTGTTAATTTTCCGAAAGCACTATCCGATTCTAGTTTTACAAAGAAAAGTAAAAAAATAAATAAAATTGTCAGCGACACAAGAAATAAAAGATAAAATGTTTGTACATTCAAACCTAAACAATCGAGTTTTTCACTTATTTAACAAAATTATTTTTACGAAACGTCATACTTCAATTTTACTAAATGACTTTCTACTGTGCACATTCCAAACAAAGCTCTTGCGAAGCACTCTTCTTCTCGCGGTAAGCAAAAGTCTACAGTGTGAATAAAAGGTCTTGCGGTACAATGTAAATGCAACGAGAATCTCAGGATTACCCGAAGAGATCAGCGCGCTCGTAAAAAAAAAAAAAAAAAAAAAAGAGAAAAGAGAAGAAAAAAAAACAAAAATGCAGTCACGATAGAGTCGGACTGATCAGCACCGGTGTCGCCGAACAATTGGTTCTTGCGGAGGCCGTAGGTTCTTTGTCCCCGTTTCTCTCAATTGGACAAAGGGTGTGCGAAAACTCGGGGACAGCGAGGGAGAGCGAATGAGAAAGAGGCGCGAGTTCGCTGCCAGCTGCAAGAATCCTAGCTCAACAGTTCGCGCGTGCACGCGCTTTCTTTATTAAGCCCCGTTACAACGGAGTCGTAGAATACAGTGCCGCGCACTATAGAGCGTACTATAGAGTGGATATTATTGCCTACGGGGCCATTGCCGTCTGTTAAATAAACAAGGCGGCCTCCCGGCCTTGCCCGCTCGATTTATCTTTCTCTCTGTGTTTCCGTTAGGGCTTCGAGAAAATCATTCCGTTCATTACGACCTTCCTTCCCGATGATATAAAACCATCGAATTACAATTAATATCGTACACGTGCGTGTTACTGTCGTTTCTATTAAGATCATTTTTTTTTTTTTTTTTTTTTTTTTTCTCGTCGGAGGACAATATTTTCCGTGCTAAATTCAGATTAAGATTATTGAATGTTAATCGGATGACAAAATTTAATGAAACTCTAGTAAAAATTTTGCAATTTTTCGTACAGTCCTTGGGACGAGCAGGGAACGAAATTCTCGAATTATTGTGACTTATTAGTTAGAGCATTTGCAGCTTTGATAGAACGATTCGCGCCACCTTACCGAGACTTCATATTATTATTATTATTATTATTATTATTATTATGTATTTATTTTATTATTTTATTTATTTATTTTAACGGGGACTAGGCCCTTGATAATATGATGTACGCGTTTAACATTAGTGTAAGTATAATAGAAAATATTAAGTAAAATAACAGATAATAATTCCATCTAGTAAACCACGCATAGCGATCGAAAGATTCTCCCACAGCTGCTTTGAATTTCCCATTATTATTGTTATTATTATTATTGTTGTTGTCGTTGTGATTTTTCTGCAAAACATTATACGCTAATGTAGATGAAAATGATTAAAGAGCATATGGCAAAATATATCTAAAAATTGCATAAATCCTTCGCGTTATTTGCGAGTGTCAGAACCAGTAATAAACGAAAAATTCTCCTTCTACCGTGACTCATACGCATCGGATAGGTTTGACGGAAAGATTCGCCTGAGTCTGCGAAGCTTTTTCTCTAGCTTCTCGTTACCGCGATTACCACGAAGCGAGACACAGCCGGTCAATACTCCCGATCGCAACCGAAGCAGAAGGTCGGTTGGGCCTGTATAATTCGATTCTCCGTTCCGAAGCAACGACGCTCACAAATTCTCAGAAATTTTGCCTCACAACCGAAAGACCCAAAGGTCTCCTCTCACTTCGTTGCATCCATCGGTCATTCAATTTTTCTTTTATTTTCTAATCACTTAAAAGTTTGTTTTTTTTTTTTTGCAAAAGCTTTCAATCCGCCGCAGTTAAATGTTTATCGTGCCATAACACGCATGCAGCCAAACGCCGGTATTCTCTCGGCAGTGACCGCTCTATCATCGCCGCCGAACGGACTCCCGTGCCCTTCACGATGCCTCGCAGCACGCACGCATATGCTTTTGACGTTTCCCGTCCGGTGTTTGTGTAAATTCTACACCGCACGCTCGCTGCATCGACTGGTGTACAACAAACGTCACGATCGTTCGAGCATCGAGTGAGCTTTACACGACAACGATAACGTAGAAATTTAATCGAAGATTCTTGAGATAAGAGTTCGAAGACCAGCGGACAAACAATGTTAGTCTACGCTCGTTCCCTTCACGAGGGGTAGCTTGAGATTCGTTTTTGTTTTCTTTGGACAGAAAATGCACCTAAGGTTTCTCGTTATTTTCGGGCTGTTTTTTTTTTTTTTTTTAAGCATCTAATTATACACTTCGCAAGGAGGAGAGCGAGGATTTTCGTCTCGCACGATCCGGGACTCCTGTGTCACGGGCGAACCAGCGGCCAATGATCCGCTTCGCTCTACCGTGCGTGATATACTACTGCTGGGCTGTAGGAAGCGAGGAAAAAAAAAAAACTCACCTCCGTACTTTTCCGTTTTGGGTGTTGCGGTCGCCATTATTTTATTCACCCACCGCTGTTTCACGTGCACACAGTATGTCACGCTATCTCACCATTTTAACGTACGAACACCCTGTGAACTACGCACTAGACGCGCTTTAAATCTAATGTAAACCCGACGTGCACCGCTACATTTTCGTTTGTCAACCATCTTCGGGGCGAGCGCGCGTATCGCTCGCCATCTGGTGGACGATACGGTGAGGCTGCGGCAAGGACAAGCATGGCCGACGGGGCGCACTCTGGTGCAGCCGAAATTCACTTTTCACCTCGTCATTTTCGCGCAAATTTTTTCCATCGCCTCGGAGTTTGATAGCGCTTGAAGATTTCGTCGAGGGTGCTACGGTGACGCGCGTACGATCGTCGTCGGGCGAGAGTCACGGTGAATATATCGCTTCGCTATCGAGTTTCGGGAGGAATCGGGGAAAACAAGACAGCTGCGAGCAATGCGCAAGATCGATCGGAGCGCCACGAGAATTCGACGTGCTCGTGACACTTGTCGATAAACGAAAAAAAGAAGTAAAAGAAAAGGAACGGATTTCGGAAGAAAAAAAAATCGACGGAGAAATCCATGCTCTTTTTTATCTGAGAAAAATCGAGGGAGTTTATTTTCGCGTCGAGGAACGCGCGATGTTGTAGCACTCGAAGTTCGTTCAGCGACGAGAGACGAAGCTATGGAGGACATTCGGAGACTCCGAGGATGCAGACAGAACTATCGTGGAGTTTGTGGATTAAATAAAAAAATGTAAAGAAAAATTATTTAAATTAAAAAAAAAAATGGGAAACTCTATGACAGCGCATTACGAGACGGCGCAGAAAACTGGCACTCTCACGCTCACTAAATGCAACTTGAAGAAGCTTCCGCCGAACATCAACGAACTCTTCAAGCATCTTCGGACGCTGGATATTTCGGAGAATCATTTCGTCAAACTCTCGGACGAGATCGGTAATTTTACGCTGCTCAAGCATCTGAACGTTAGCGGGAACAAGCTGACCAGTTTGCCGGACGTTTTCGGCGCTCTGACGAAGCTGGAGAGCTTGAACGCGAGCTCCAACAGCATAACCTTTCTGCCCGATTCGCTGTCCAGATTGTCGAACCTCAAACGGGTCAATCTCTCGGACAATCGCATAGCGGAGTTTCCTCTCATGTTCTGCGGACTGAAACATCTCGACGTTCTCGACGTGTCGAGAAACAAACTGACATGCGTACCTGACGCTGCGGCGGGTCTTCACGTCATAGAGCTCAATCTCAATCAAAATCAGATATCGGCGGTTTCGGACAAAGTCGCCGAATGTCCCAGACTCAAGACTCTGAGACTCGAGGAAAATTGCCTTCAGTTAAATTCCGTACCGACGAGAGTGCTCTCCGACTCCAAAGTGTCGACTCTCACGCTGGACGGAAATCTCTTCGAGATTAAGAAGCTGGCCGATTTGGACGGATACGATAGTTACATGGAGAGATATACGGCTGTTAAGAAAAAAATGTTTTAAGATCGCTAAATTGTATTTTTTTTGCTTTCTCGTAGAGGAAGTTTTGTTTACAAGATTTTCTTTTATTTGCAATTTTTTGTCATAAACAGTATTTATACCAAGTGGCTCTGGTAGTCAATCTGTAAAGTTTAAAATGACCGCGTAATATTTGTGTAAACTCTGCGATGGGTTTTTACGTCGTAGAGCTCTATCTCAATCAGAATCGGATATCAGTGGTTTCTGACAGTCATCGAATGTCCTGGACTCAAAACACTGCTGGTCGAGGAAAATTGCCTTCAGTTAAATTTTGTACCTACGAGAGAGTTGTCCGGCTTCAAGGTGGCGACTAACGCTGGATGAAAATCTTTTGGAGATTAAGAAACTGGCAGATTTGGACGGATAAGAGATTTACATACGAGGGATAGACAGCCGTTAAGAACAAACTGCTTAAGATCATTAAAAAGTTTTTTTTTTGCTTCCTCATAGAGAAAGCGGAATTGTTTGTTTTCATGAAAAAATTTGTTTCCGAGGTTTTTTTTCCTTTTGCGATCGCCGATGTTTATACCGAATGGCTCCGGTATGCAATCTGTAAAGTGTAAAATGACTTGATAATATTTGTGTAAACTCTGCTACGATGTGTTTATATTAGAGTCGATGAGCGGAGATTTTTCTGTAGATTTTATGTAGCGTATAATTTTTTTTTTTTCCGTATGTTCAATACGAAGCACCTGCATAATATTTCTATTGTACAATAAACATGTCTGCCGCTGATGTAGCACAGAACGACTGCAAAGTGTACCAAATAGAACATAATATATTATGTATTTTTATCCGTGTAATAAAATTTTGATGTATTTTTAAATATCTATTTTATAATTCAATTTTTTAGCTATCTTCACTAAACTCCAATGAATAAGATCCTTTAAACATATTTGAAAATGATTAAAACCAATCTGTGAAGGGGTTTTGAGAATTTCGGTTTTTTCGAATACAAATCTTCAGAAGACAACGGGAACCAAATTTAATTAAAAAACTGAATGTACTTGGCTATACTTTATCCACTTTTTGAAAAGTAGGACCAATTGATGTAAGTCTGGTGTTTTACACCATGTACTGGATTCAGCACCGCTGTCCCTGCAAGAATTGTTTATTGAAAAATATTAATCATTAACGTGGGCAGCTAAACGCGTAGGAACTTGAAGAAGCAATTTTGATATTGCAGGAATCTGCGACGGCATTGGCGCGCAAATTTTCGGCAACTGCATTCTATGGATCAAAAAATTCTAAAGTTCTTTTCCTTCGATTTCTTTGTTTTCTCGACGCTTTGCTTATGACCACAAGCGATGCTGGATGTATTTATTATAACTATCGAAGCAAAAAAAAAAAACTGGAATTCTAGCATAAAAATTAGTGATTTAATTATCGAAACAGGACTACAAATATACCGGCAAACACGGACATAGATTCACATAGATTTCATTATCGAATGCAAATAGTTGACATACTGTTACGAACTGTTATCCGGGAAAAATGGCTATTTTATGTTTTTTCTTTAATACTAATTTTTCGATAATAATCGAAAAATATTAATAGAAATATTAGTTGATAAAAGTGGTAATAAATAATAATTGAAAATTATTTGGGTTTAAATCCAAATTGTCCGGACTTTGTTTGAGGTATTAAAATTTGCCATAAAAGTCCATAAACAACTGCTCATTCAAAGCCTCCGCGTCAGCGCCGAGTAATTTACGATCCGACCTATCGTCTCATAAATGACTGAATAATAAATCCCAAATGCATCATATTTCTCCCCTTCGAAGTCGTTCTAAGGTGTTCTCCCTCTCGCCACACTCCCTTACTCGCACTCGCAACTCTCGATTTCCTTGCTCTCAACAGTCGTCGAGTATTATTTGCTCTTAAATCCTAAAACATCGGGCCTTTAATTGTCCTGTTACAACAAACTTCTGCAACAGCAGCTTTGTCGATTGTTTATGTTACGTCTACCCAGAGAATGGGTAGAACTCGCCTCAGGTACGTACAGTTAAACCTCAAAAACTCCGCCTTTCCGTAAGAATTCTCGCCGACCAATTTTTAACAACTAACAACTAATCCATACATTTGCATTCTTCTGTGCAGTCAAAGTCGATCTTGAGTTCGAAACTGAAAATGCAAAGTCAGAATGCGTTTTAGGCCATACGCCGGGAATCTTCTACTATTACTTTGCGTAACAAATAAAATGTTCTAACTCATAATAAAGCGAGAGGCAGACTTTTGTCGTACGCCTCGGAGTACAATAAAATCAAGGATTTATTTGCATTTACACAGAGTATAAAGCCTATATAAAGTTATTATCCGCATGCTTCATTTTTCATCCTGTGCTACACAAAGTTTCTCGGCAAGTCGAAAAAACGAAGCCTCGGGCCTCGACTCTCAAGCGTCCGTCATTGCTCTGTCGAGCCTTAGATCCGGAGTGGTCGGCCTGACGAGCGTAGTCTCTCGGCAAGTGTTGCCAGTTAAACATGGCTGCCGGGTTAGTGCATTCGAAATTACAATAGCCACACGATGACTCCGAGCGTGTGGTTCCCGAGGAAGGTGTCGCATCCGATCGAGTGTCGATAAGTAACGTCTAAACTTTCATCGGGTTGATGATCGTCCCTCGCGAAGAGCCTAATCTCGTCAATCGACGCGGGGCGATCTCGACGACATTCGGGATTTTGCCGCGCGCGCTTTAACTTGCGACGGTAAAGCTGTGTCGTCCGTCCGTCACTGGTAGTAGCAGCACGACCACGGACAGAGAACCGTGGCGGGGCTCTGCATGCTCGCCGGAATGGCCGTTCCCGACTCCTGAGGAAAATGAGGGATAACGCAGCGGTGCTTTCCTGAAAAAAAAAAAAAAAACACGTCAGCCTGGCCGTTACAAGCCAAGGTAAATGATCGAACATAAACACGAGTGGACGCGAGCGTAAACACCGGGCCTCGATTGCCATCGTAATCGACACACCACGAGATCTAGTTTTCCCCTTTTTTCCTCAACGCGAAAACGAGTAAGATCCAGCATGAGACAAAACGTCGTAAATAGGACCCGGTGGTCTCGCGAATTCCCGGGGGTGGTTCTTCGTCTATCGCGTCGAGTCCCGAGCCGCGATTGATCGGCTCTCGCGGGAGTTTGTGCTTCGATATTCGTCTCGGTACCCTCGAAAAATCATCGATGTCTCGTATCGTCTGACTGGGGAGCAAAAAAAAAAAAAAAAGGGGGCAGAAAACGAAAAGAAGTAACGAAAATTGACGACGCGGCGGGGAGATAACAAAACGCGTTACGTGCGAATCTTGAAATGTTCGC
Organism: Amblyjoppa proteus; assembly: GCA_963922035.1. Lineage (NCBI taxonomy): Eukaryota > Metazoa > Arthropoda > Insecta > Hymenoptera > Ichneumonidae > Amblyjoppa > Amblyjoppa proteus. Next base: position 14,691,633 of record OY998228.1, on the reverse strand, counting down.
GAACGTGACGAATCTCTGTGTACTTCTATCGGTGCATTAGTCGTTTAACGCCGTGCGTGTTCGCTGCTCCCGTTTTCACAGACGTCGAGTGTGAACTGGTTTTTTAATGAGATGCCGATCATATGGGCGTCTAGTACACACGGGTGAATCTAAACGACTTTAATTTACAAAGACGACAGCCCCGCCGGCCTCTCTGAGGATTAAACACGCTCCAATTCCCCCGGGACCTACCCGAGGCCCGAAGTTTGTGCATTATTTTTTCCGCCTTTTTTTTTTTGCGAAACAGCGAGACACCCGTCCCCCACCCTTGGCTCTCTCCCTCGATCTCCCGGGCTCTCCTCTCTCTCTCTATGCTACCTTTTTTTCTCGGACCGTTTGCGAGTCTCCGGAATGGCATGGAGGGTGTTCTCTACTCAATTTCGTCGCGACGTTTTTCGGGACTCGGGACCGTCGTAACTTGAGACCACGGTCTACCTCGACATCGACTCCCCTCCGCCCCCGCGGCTCTAGCCTCAGAGAACGCGGCTTCGCGGAGGTAAAAATTCATCGGGGTCTTTTTTTGTTTGCTTTTTTTCATTCTTTTTTTTTGTATTCGACGAGACGGTTTAAACTCGTTGGCAAATGAAAACGATCGAATTTGCGTTTTTTTTTTTTTTTTTTGGATGATAGGCATTTTTTTGTTTTCTATGTTTTCGTGTAAATGCATTTGAAGAAATGTTTGTAAATGCATTGGGAAAAATTTTTGTGTTCTTTCTGTTCGAAGCTGCGAGGATGTTGGAACCCGAGGACAGTCCGGCTGTGCCGGACAGCACGACCAGGGAGCAGCGTCTGGGTTTCTCGCACGGCGAGGATGTTCTGCTGCAGCACAAGGATGGAAAATATTACCTCGGTACGGTGGTCCAGGTCGATCTTGTCAGGGAGAGATGTCTGGTAAAATTCTTGGACAACACGTCGTCGTGGTCCTCCGTGAAGGAGCTGACCAAAATGGCCATGCCCGACTGCGACGTTATGTGCGTACTCTGCAAAAAATCGCAACCCAAGGCGGACAACGACATCATCGTTTGCGACAAGTGCGGACGAGGCTATCATCAGCTGTGTCACCAGGTGCGAATTTCTTCGTTTTTTTTTTTCAAACTAAATATTCACCCTATATATTGTTTTTTTGAAAATTGATTTCAACACATTCTGAAAAACCATTGATTTTTACAAATTTTGAAAAATATTGACTGTGACAAATTTTTGAAAAGCAACTGATTCTGACGAATAAAAAAGAAACATTGAGTTTGACAAACTTTTAAAATAAAAATTGTTTATCTTCCTTTTTAGCCAAGAATACCAAAGGAAGAGGGTGCTGCTGATGCACACTGGATGTGCAAACGATGCGTGGATAGTCAGCCGAGGGGTCGCGAGCTTACGGAGCCAAAGAACTCAATGGTTAAGGCAAACATCAGGAAAGTATGCAGCGGCAGAGACCAGCCTCAACCACCGCCCGAGGACACGACGAAATTGCCGTACGATGTGAGTGGTTTTCGAACGGTCAACGTCTCTCGGTTGGCGCGATACGAAAAAAAAAACACGGTCCTCGTCTCACCATCGGTTCCGATTATTTTAATAGTTCGCACGCGAAACCTCGAAAATAATCGAGTTTCCTTCACCGAGGTGACTGCAACGAACACTTTCCGCCTCATTTGCAAGTAAAAAAAAAATATCGATCTTAACGATGCCGAAAAAATTATCCGGTAAATAACTGCCGAGTAGCACCAACTCGTTGATTGTCATTCTGTTCTTAGAACTATATTGCTTGAATATATAACTTGCAAAACGAAAGTCTACGTGCTGTAACAACTATATTGTTACAATGTCGAGTGAAAACTAAAGTTTGTTTATTGAATTGGCCATTTTATTCGGTAAGGCTCTCTCCAGTCTAGGCACGATTGTTTTAAAGGTGCCGACCAAATTTAAAGACGATTTAGATTTTTATTTGGTAATTATACCGTTCTAAATTCGTTGAGTTGAATTAGCTCCAAAGCCTATCGCGTGCAACGCGCCGCTTGGTACTTCATCACTGCCACCGTCATAATTTTTCGGTTATTCAAATCCTAGAGTCCGAAATTTGCACAGGATGCACGTGAAAATATTTAATAGCCCTGAAGATATTGAAGCCCTGTATGGCATCAAAATTTATCTTTCGCAAGTCTCTTTCAATGCACCGCTTTAGGAACTTCCTAACAGGAAGAAAAAAATGCTTCACTTGTAAAATTTTATTTCCTAAGTGAACCTTCCAGAGATAAGTTTGTGCGATGCAAAATAGCCGTTATAAGTTGATGAAATGTAGTCTCGTACAGATATCTTCAGGGCGATAATATTCGCTCATGTAAAAAGACAAAACAAAAATTGTTCAACCGTTGATTTTAGTGTATTCGTGTCCGGTATTATATAATTTGTCGCGTAACAATGAAACGACTGGAACGTAATGATTTTCAATATCGCAGCCGGAGATGTTGAGTTGGGACGCCCATCATCGAGTGAACGCCGAGCAGATCTACTGTTACTGCGGACTGAACGGCGAATGGTACACTCAAATGTTACAATGCGCCCGCTGCAAACAATGGTTTCACGAGAAATGCGTAAGCTGCCTGACGCATCCGCTTTACAGCGGCGACAGATTCTACGTATTCGTCTGCTCGATGTGCAATTACGGCAAGGAATTCGTCAGACGATTGGAATTGAAGTGGGTCGATCTCGTTCACCTAATGCTGTACAATCTCACAGTTTACAATGCCAAGAAGTACTACGATCTCGACACAGTGATAATACCTTACGCCAATGACAATTGGAACACGCTGCAATTACCGGCCAGGGTGAGTTATATAGCCAATTTTTTCCCCCCATTTTTCTGCACAAGAAAAGGAAAAAGACGTAGTCGTTTGTTTAATTCGATCCATCGTCGAGGCAACTTTTTTTTTCAAATCTGTACAAAAAAGATAATAAACAGATTCATTCATTTGTTTGATTCGATCTACCGTTTAGTACGCCCAGCAACTGTTGCGGCAACTGGATAACATGGTTAACATGGATTACACGGATTGTCATAATGTACGAAAAATTTACGTAAAATTCGTACGTAAATTTAGCAAAATTGTATACGCAGAACGGGTATTACTAAATATAATACACGAAAATGATGTAAAATATATGAATCGGCATAAGAAAAACGTGTACAATACTCGATTTAATATACCAAGTATGAATCCAAACTCTCACTTGAACATAAAATCGAATCTATCGGTTTATTCATAATAACTTTATATACATTGTGATTATATTTTTGTACAGTCTTTTTTTAACGTCGAATCGTGCAAACATAGAATATTATCTTATTCAAACACTTGAAAGTCCACAAATGTCACGGTTTTTCCTCAACAGTGTAAATAATAATAACACGGTATTTCACATCCGTCACTCAACAAAAATACGTTTATGCTGATCTAAATATATTTACCACGTATTTAACATTAACTACCTCGTTCGAATAAAAAATGTTATCACAAAATTTCGGGTTACCTTTTGTAGCACCGAGTAAGAATTAACGCTCGGTAGCAGCAACGATTTTTCAATCGTCTTAAAATTACAGCAAATACACGCACTCATGAATGCCCGTTTGATCACTCGCAGGCTCAAAATATCTCGCGACTACAAAATAAATGAATTTTTTTCAGGTGCGGGACGTGAGTCTCCAGATCCGCAGAGAATTGATACTGTCGATACTGACGAACAACAGGAATAGATTCAAGTGTGGCCGAGAGATAAAGAAACGGACAACGATATGGGGTCTTCGAGTTCGACTGCCACCGCCGTGTCCCGTGGTGAATCTTCCCTCCAGCGGCGTCATAGACGATTCCGTATTGCGCCGATGTTGGGGCGCCAACAAAAGACTGCAATATCTCCCACTGCCCGCCGGGTCAGTAAAATAAAAACAAACTATTCCCGTCGTTCGAGCTTTGTTAAAAAAAAAAAATCAACAACTTCCGCTCGTCGCACAACGTCACGCGAGCTCATCTCCGTCGAACTTTGTTTTTGTTTTTTTTCAGTCCCGTGTGTTTACCGGAAAGTACAAAGCAGCTCAACGCGCTCAAGCAAGCACCTGCGGAAAACGTCGAGATATCAGTTAATCCATCGGACGTTGTAATGCGAGGAACGGTGTATCAGAACACCGAAACCGAGCACAGATCGTGCCCGAGTCCGAGCTTGCAGCCGCCCACAGCGCAGGCCCTGCGTGAAAGGTGAGGCTCTCGATCCTTTTGTCCAACGCTCGTCCCGAGAATCGTCAATTCTCCGAATTATTTCATTTTCATTTACGTAAGAATGCTAACTCTCGTGCTTCGTCGCGCGTCAGGTACAGCGGTGGGGGGTTCGTCAAAAAATCATTTCCGTTCCCGAAATTGAGCCTGCAAAGACGAAGACGATTGATGGCGCTGGGCAGCTCCCGCGAGCGCATGTTGAGAAAACACAAGAAAAGAGAGAAGGGCTGCGTCGTCGACAATACGATGGTCAAGACCCAAGGTGTCCGCGAGGCGAGGTATCGGAAGGCGCGAAAACTTCTCAAGAACGCCATTGCGAAGGTGAGCAATTGATTCGACCTTTTTGTCCCTTAATATAATGGAATTAGTGAATTATTCACCCACACAAAAAAAAATTGATAATTTTGCAAATTCCAAAATTGAGTCAGATTTTATTATTTTTTTGTATGCTATATATTTTCAATGATATATTTACAATGAGTGCTGGGCAATTTCCAATATTTATTGCAAATTTTATTATTCTACTGTCCTTACATTGCGCGATATAAAAATCGCTATATCTCAAAAAAATATTGACGATATCAAAATTCGGAAAAATCCTCTTTGAAGAGTAACGTTCATGATATTATATTTGTGTACAATAATATTTTTGTCATCAATATATATAGTGTGCTATTGTTATTCCAAATTTGTATTTACACCTCAGGTCACGCTCGGTGCGAGGCTTTCGTACGTGCAGGGCTTAAAAATACAAATATTGCCAAATTCTCCTTATCGATTTTTCTCGGTAGCTATAGAAAGAAAATAATCGATATCGCACGTCGTTCGTGTCCTACATTTGTAAACATTTTTCAGAGTAAAACGCGCGGTCCGGAAGTCTCGGATTTGCCGCCAACTCCGCCGACCTCGATATCCGGTCCGCCCACGCCACCGGCCACGACGTCCGGCATTTCGGAGCTCTCGGTGCCCAGTTCCGTGGATCTGTTACACACGCTACCACCGTCGACGCCAGCGGACACGAGCGGCGACGAGACGAGTTCTCGGGGAACTCTCGACTCGTTTATTCCACCGCCGAAGGACTTCGAGGGCAAGAACAATCCGTTCAGGAACCTCAGCGAACTTCTCGGCACGCCCAGCCCGACGGTACCGACGAACGCGTCGAGCAGCACTCCGATACCTTACAATCAGTGTCCGATAACGTTACCACTGCCCTTGACGCCGGTAATATCGCAGCCACCGATAGTCCGACCGGCGAAGCGTCAACTCTCCGCCAAGGATATAATCGTCGATCAGAACGGCCAGGTCAAACGGCGGCGACAACATCGGCGCGGCCGTCCGCCCTCGCAGCCCCAGCAGCGGCAAACGGCGTTTCTCGCGACGGCGAGCAAAACCGCGGCTATACTGCCGGCCCGCAACAGCGAGGTGAAGAGCGAGTACGCGAGAAATCTTCGCAGTTCATTCAACAGTTCGACGAGTAGCACGAACAGCCCGATTGGAAATTGCGTCGATTACGCTCTCAACGGTCGTCGCCTCAGACAACGTCAGAGCAACGAAAAATTAGCGCCGCCCGATAATAACACACAGCAGCAGAAGAAAGGCAGCGTGCCAAATTCGCCAAAGTGTTCGCCGGTGAAACAAAACGCGCCGGACATATCGATGGACGATCTGAAATCTTCGGTTAACATGTACTTCGGTGCGGCTAACAGAATAGCGTCCGGTGAGAAATTCGTCGTTAGAGCTAAGAGGGTAGGCCCGAACGGCCAGATGCAGTATCTCATCGAGTGGGAAGCTCCGAACACATAACGCCTATTTAATTACGAGGGATTAAGGACATTGAACGACGATCATTTTCGTTGCCCGCGGTGTCGATTGAAAAAAACTCCGGCGGCCACCAATCTCGCGTTTCTCAATTTTTACGTTCGGTAGATAAGGAATCTTTGGTACACGCCGAACGGGCTCGGAGAGCCACGTGGACCGATTCCCTCCAGGAGGGTAACCATTGACGGCGTAGTTTCTGACCGCGGAGGGGAGTGGCTCGAACTGTTTTTTTTTAAATCAATATTTATAAATATTTTGAACTTTTTTCAGACATTCCTTGGATTGATTTTTTTTGCGAGACTTTTTTATTCGTACAATGCTTTGGGCAACTCTGACTCGTGATATTCTGTAACTTAACGTGGGAGGGGGGGGGACAGAAATAGAAATGCGAACAAGTTGGTCGCAATCGGTACGGAAGTTTCGCAGGGATTTTACAGAGGCGTCTCTGACCCACTTCGAGTCGTCTTAACTTTCGTCAATTTTTTTTTGGCTGATACTCTACTTTAATATTGACGTAATAACACGCAGCGCGGAGCTAAATCGGTGAATTGCATACGTGTTTAGAAGAAGAAAAAACGAGTTTTTTTTTCGATACTTCATCAGAATTTTCTTAACTCGGGTTGAAAAAAAATAATAGGAGTTTGTATCGGAAACTATGCCGTTTACATTCCACGTGAATCTCCATAATAAAAAAAAATGCGTTGAACGTTCGATGGTTTTCGCGGGTTCGTCGGCATTCGGCGTTGGAAAAATTAGCATGGTTTTCCGGTCGACAGTATTCGTTGCTGGCCAATGAATCTCTACTTTGATCCATACACTTGTTTAATAACCCTCTAAACTTTCGTTGCAAAAGATGTTTTTTTTCTCACAGATTTGTCGTTTAGGCTTTGACCGACAGTGCCGACGTTCCAGCAAAAATCATCGCGTTGACTGTCACTTGTAAATATTGTAGTATAGTAGTTGTCGCATCCACGCCAATGGTTGTGAGCCACGCGTCGCGCCCCTCGAATAAATAAGACGATTAAAAAAAAAATCACCATATCCAAAACGGAGATTGACCGGCAGCGTCTGGGTTTTTACAGATTAAACGATGGACAAATTGCGCGGACGAAAGTCAAAATGGAATTTCGTAGTAAACCGAGAATTGACGTTTGTTCCTCTCACTTAAAAAAAAAAAAAAAAAATGAAAAAGAACGCCGTTGAACGTAAACGACAATTGATTAGTGATTTAGTGATGAGAATGAAACAAATGAGCTAAACGAAGCAGACTAGCACTGCAAAGGTTATTTTTACAAATACAGTCCTAGCGTTAGTCCTTCGCTTCTGCGGATTTCGGTCACTTCGGGATTATTTGTAATCGCGACTCACCGATTACGATTGTTCAGTTTCCGGGATTGAAAATACGCAGCCGTAGCATTGCTCACTACGAACACAAGACTAAAGACGATATACTTACATGTTTCATACGACTTTTCGTTGCTACTTACTCGCGATTCTCCGAGCACTTGTTAACGGAACTGCTCACAGCGATTCAGCCTCGGATCGACAATTTCACCTCTTATAGACCTTCGATTAGGTCTTGCATAACACTTTCGTGATTAAAGAAATATTTTTATCGTGAATTATTGATTTTTGGGAATTTAATTTTTCAAGAAAAAAAAAAAATCCGTCTTGTCGCTTTCGAGCTGCATCGCCGAGGGAATCTCCCAGCCAGAATAATTTGTCGTTCAGATCCACTTAGGTTCTCCCAGAGGTATTGAAAAAAATCCATCCGACTATAAAAAAAGTGCTTTGTTCGATTCGTGCAACGTGTACAAAATGTTGGAGATAAAAGATGTGTATATTTTTTGAAGTAATCCGTAGTACTAAATCAGCAATCATTTGAGATACGTAGATAATATACATACATCTATCTCCGCGTCTGCTGTGTAGAAACTTCGGTCGAAATTCGAGACTTCGAAAACGTCGTTGACTAAACGGATGTATAAAAGTGAAGAAAAAAGAAACGAAAGAACGAGCTATGAAAGATAGCGAATACTCGTGCGACGTTTCACATAAAAAATAGAGCTTATTAGAAAATTTAGAAATAACTTTTTTCTTTCGTTCGCAAAGACGATGTTAAAACTCTGCCAATGAGCTCGACGCTAAGCGTCCGGGGAAACTTGCTTTGTATTCACCTCCACGCCATTATACTCGAAACTCGAAAGTTTATCGTGACCACAATTGATCATCTCGGTATAGTGCCGAGTACATGACAACTTTATTTACAAAACTATTTTAATCGATCATCTTTACAATGATCATTTGGAGAAAAAAAAAAGTTGAAATATTCGTTCGTCGAAGCGGACAGCACAAAGTTTCACGCCGGTTTTCCGAGATCTCGGTGTGTCAAGTGTGCGACGAGCACTCTCGAACGTGTCTATGCGAAGCTGCCAGGTTGAGCAAATTACACGCGTTCATTGATCAACGATTAATTAGTTTTTATATATAACTAATCGATATCGATAGGGAGCGATTTAATGAATTGATAAAACAAAAAAGAAATTGCATTATTGATTCATAAATTCGTCCGAATAAAACAGTGTAATTCACAGTGGCAATTAGAAAGAACGTATCACAGGGTTCGATCGTACAAGGAACCATGAAAAAAATCGTGTAAAGGACAAAATGAGCCGTCACTCATCAAGATAAAGATAAGAAATTTCACATGTAAACAAATTGCGTAAACCGCATTAGATTTTCTATAGATTGATTGTTACAATTTTTTTGTTTTACCTTAAGCATGAATTCTTCAATTGAGAACCGTGTTCATTGCACAATTTTAATTTTTCAATTGCCACAGTGAGAAATTGATTCGTAATTAATTACTTTGTTAATCGTGTTATTTTCCCTCGATCTGGTATCCGCGCCTCTGGTACTTTAGGGCTCGTTAATACGCTATTTATTTAGAAGAAAAAAAAAAGAAAAACTCACTGCGTTTCTCATACTCATAGTGCGACTCGAAAGACCCGAGACTGCGCGTATGTCGCTACACTAGTACAATTAGTTTAATTTCTTTTTTGTTGTTAAAAAAAAAAAGGAAAAGCCCACAAGCATACAACACGGCATTGTAGGGAAGTTAGAATCGAAGGGGGTAGGTCTCGTTCTCGTACATATGCGAGAAATCCATGGTGATATTGTACGGAGAACTATAGACGAACACTGCCAAACTCCTTATTTATATTATAATAAGTACTAAACGAAGAATAATTAGCTATTGCTTTCGCTACGATATAAGCGTACCCCTCGAATCTTTATTACTTATGCAATTCCATAATTACCAACGACGACGACCATCACCGTCAATTGTATTTTCTCGTTTGTTCATTCACCGACACTCAACACGTTGCATTGTTTCGTTAAAATTAATTCGTGAATAAATCCACCCGAGAATGAACGCAATTTCCGTACGTCGAGTACGCATAAACAACAAATCTCGCGGCTGAGAAAAATAATTTTTTTTTAATCATTGGAATTGGAAGGATATATAAACTGCCAGTATCTTATGTAAATATTCCTTTTTTTTTTCTAAATATAAAATATATTAGATATGCGGGATACGCATATTTATACATATACGTTTGTAACGCGATGTTGTGAGAATTTTTGGAGCGAGAGAGTAAGGGCCTGCGAGTGAAAAAAAAGAGAATAATAATGCGAGTGAGTTAAATGAGTGAGCGAAGATGACAAAAAAAAAAAAAAAAAAACAAAATTGATTGAAAGCTCCGGCGTTGAGAAACTGTAAGAAAGCTCAAGCGCTTCCAGTGGACGAGGCTGTGTAGCGAAGGCTTCGTTCAGTGTGCCCACCGAAACTATTCCAAAAAAAAAAAACAAAAGAAAAAACCGTACATGTCTCAATCGTGCTATTAGGTCCGCGTAAACTTTTTATAAATATTTAATTTAATCAGGTATACGAAATTTTGAACGCGGAGACCGGGGATACGGCAAATTTATTCTCGTGCGTCTTCCGAATTATTTTCGATAATTATTATTTTCTTTTTTCGGTCTATTATCGAACCTACTATTAGTGAAATTATTATCGCCTCGTAAGTTTTGTACATAAATTTGTCTGAACAAAAAAAAAAAAAAAAGAACGTTTGAGCGTTTCTTCGCAAATCTCGATCCGAAAATTAAAATGATTTTTTTTTTCTCATTCTAAATTTTCGTGGTTAAACCGTGTACATAACACTTAATCGTTATATCAAAGAAACGATCGGACATCCGGAGTTTGAAAAGTGAAGTGAAATGTTAAAAAAAAAAAAAAAAAAAAAGAAACTCTTATACTTATAGCCGAATAAGTGTGAACGTTTACTGGTAAAGTTCGCCCATCCCGCCGCTCCACATTGACCAAATGCATTGTACAAAGTGAATTAATCGCGAATCACCGGCTTATCGTTATACTATTTATCCCCCGTAAAATCTGATAATTGTTTAATCGCAAAGTCGTGTAACGCGGAGGAATGTGTCAAGGAGAATTGTCGATCGTCCACTGTATCGCGCGAAAGATAACAAACAAAAAAAGTCTACGACTAAAAAAGAAATGGATCGATGAATGAGTGAGAGCTATAGCGTGTATAGGAGCCACGTAGATGATAACTGAACGAACATTTTTATGTTTATAAAGTAGACGAATAGTTTTTACTCGTATAAATTATGGTTACGAAGTAAGACTAGTTTTTTTTTTTTTTTTGTTTTGCCCGGAAAGCACTTCTTTCAACAAGCAAAAAACTGGGATTGAGGTGATAAGAAAAAGAAAGATTTTTTTTTTTTTTTTTTATTAAACGACAAACAAGTGAGTTTATCGACGCGTCTCGAGTCATCGCTTCTAGAAGTCGTGCTTTCGAATTAAACGTTATTCTATTCAGCTTGTGTAATGAGACTGAAAAAAAAAGAAGAAAAAAAAAACATAAACATTATATCATTTCATCCGAATTCTCATTTTCTTTGTATTATTATATTTTTCTTTTCTTTTTTTTTTTTTTTTTTTTTTTGGGTGTAATTTGCGTTGCGACTAGACTGTTCGCCGGTGGGCCGAGAGTTTTGTACACGTTATATATATTTTCTATCGGTGAACAAAAAAAAAAAAAAAAAAAAAAACTCGCGATCAGTCTTCTGCGGTATTGCAATAACTGCCAAGAATTCTAGTTGGTTTCATCATTCCCTTCGGATATCTCTCCATCGACTTCCGTTAGCCGTATTCCTCTTCCCATTCTCGCTTACCGGAATGTCCCACTCGTCTCTCAGTCCTCGTGATTTATCATTCGATAACGCGCACGACGGTTCAATTAATTCTCAATTAATTGATCGATCGATTAATCAATCGCGATACCTAAAAAAATGAATTAATTCGTTAAAAACAAACATAAAACATTCTGAAAGAAATTTGTTAATTTCAACATAGCGTATCACGTATGTGTTAACTCTGATTTTCATGAAATTCTGTCGTTCGAAATCCCCAATTTATCGCTGTTTAAGCTGTACTGTTTTTATTTTTTTTTTTGTTTTCTTTTCCCGTTAAGTTATACAATTATGATGCTGTGAAAGATCGAGCGAATGTTGTTAACGCAAGTGTGTCTGCGAGTATATTTGTTGAGGCGTCAAGGCGTACGCCTTGGACCATCTAAGACTCGAACTCCAGTGGCGATGTGTACAGTTAGCACAAGAAAAAAAAAAAAAAAAAAAAAATTTTTTAAGAATAAATTCAAATTTTCGGTATAATAAAATAATAAATGAAGTAAAAAAGAAAATTTTTCAAATTAATATTGGAAATTGAAGAGCAACGGAACGAGTTCCTCTTTTCACTTATTTCCATTGTATCCCGTATGGCTGAACGGTGGATATAAAGTTTCTAGAATGTATGATGAATAATAATTAGGTAAAAAAAAAAAAAAAAAAAAAAAAGAAAAATAACGGTCGACGAGTTTTTCTTGGTCCACGGCAGTTGTCGAATCGAACGAAATATCATAATTTACGTACGAGATATTTCACTTTTGCGTTGAATGATCCTTACATGTAATTACGATTAAATGAAAATTCCCCCCCCCCCCCCCCCCCCCAATTGTGAGACCCACTTCCCCACTCCCTCATCCCGCGTATGCAAATATGAAAGTCTGTAACGAGTTTTTACATACTTACATACTACTACTATGAAGTTTATCGTAAAACACGAAGTAACAAGATAGTAAAGATATCTTAATTATTACGATGATGTAAATCTGTGTGATGACTGTAAAGTATCCGTACGATTTTTTTCGAATGATAATAAACGCAAAGGCTATCATTCCATTACGATCTTATATTCTTAATGTTTAACAATTCGACAAGTTGCCCGTTCGAGCAGTCTCGCTTCGATGTTAATTAACATTTTCTGCTTCCCCATAAAGGAAACTGTGATCGATTTTTTTTGTTTGAATTTTTTTTTTTTTTTTTTTTACAATTTTTTTCCTACAGGTGTGTGGATTTAATATCAAGGATGGTTCGCACTGACTTCAGCAATAATCTATAATTCGTTTCAGGATTGAGCTGGAAGATTGCGCATCTTATGTTTCGGTCTATCATTTTCCCGTGTTATGTTATTGTTTTACAGTTTTTCTACATTGAGCGTTGGTGTTTGGATTGTTTTTGGTTTAAACGAGCGCCGTGCAATTTATTCCACTTACGTCTATGAAATTCCTTAATTCAACAGCAGCTCACGTTAGAGCATAACATTTTTTTAATTCTTTATTGAATCACCTTTTCAGTTTTTTTTTTTTTTTCATCAGTTCTGCTCTATATGTTGATTGTTCGTGTGTACGTGTTAACCCTTTTGAATGACGGTGTACCACAGGTGATCCACCTTTTTGAATTCAGAAAAAATGCAATAACCAATCGATTTATTTGGAACTTCATAATTATAAAAATAAAAAAAAATGTATGCTTCGAGGGGTGAACTACGAAGTCGTGAACGATGATTCATGTATACAGATGTTTAATTTTTTGTCTTGTCCATGTCTGATGTTTTCGTTGAGTGCTTTTACTTGGCGTGTTGGGAATGCCTTCAATAGTGATGCACGCAGGGCATTTTATAGAGCAAATTTGTAGCGCAATTTTCTAAAACATTTGTTCAAAATTCTTCGAATTTTCATTAATAAAAAATTTGTGAAACGATACACAATGAAATACAATAGAGTCAATTTTTTAATTTCGCTTTGATCACGTCAGCAGATTTCTTTGCAGCTTCCAGGTGGTCAGGCAATCAATGAACAAACTCCTGCGATCTTTATTATTTAGCTTTTTATTTTCTTTTATTGCTATACAATTTGATTGTTGTGTAAAATCTGTCGAAATATACTAGAAGTATCTATGCTTACGTCATTAGGGAGTAAAAAAAAAACGTGGAAGCATAGCTCAGTAGAACAGAACAACAACCCTATCGTGAATGTTAGATTATCTTTATTATTACATCTGTTTAAAAGACATAACTTATTTATAAAAAAAAAAATATGGGAAATAGGGGTACGCTGGGCTGAGGGGGCTTGTCGGGGGGGGGGGGGGGGAAATAGGATCAAACGTATCTTTAGATTCCTTATATCGTAGTTAATACTAATAAAACTCAGTACTTTTTACAAGTTACAAGGAATAACAAATTCTATTATCATTAATCGGAGTTTTTCAACTTACGCAATTTAACTGTAAATACTACAGTATATCTTAGTTCTACGGCTGTTTCGTTTGTTCGTTTTATTTTTCCTATTGTTCTTTAACACAGAGTGATTGGGCTGTCAGAGAGCAATCGTCTTTTTAATTGTCACATTAATTGTCAATGGTCGCTTGGATCGGTCCATCTTTTTTTTTTACGTATATATCTGTCCTACGTATCGATACATTTTTTTTTATTTTTAATAAACTTTCTTTTCACAAATGGACGCTTGTATTAAAGTCGAAGAGAAAAAAATTTCGCTCGTCTCACTGGTCTCAAATTTCTTTCACCTTTTCAAGAATCTCGCGTCGTTAGTGTCCGTAAACTGGGACGATACATGAGAAAAAAAAATGCTTTGCTCGGTCATGCGCGAAACAAAAATGTTACTGATTCTGAATTGTCCGATAGAAAATATATGGAGGGAGGAAATTGCGTCGAGCATTGGTCCCTTGAAGCTAACAGCTTCATTGCACCACTGTGTAACCAAGTATTGCATTAAGAATAATAATTGTTCGATAAGTATCCCTAATGCAACAAAAAATCACATGATTATACATTAAAGTTACGGAAAAATTAATAATATAATAGATAGAAAAAAAACATAATTATTTATCGTATGTGGATCATCTTACAAAAATTAGCGAATAGTCGATTGTTCTTTTCCTACCAAATATCGGCTAACTTATATACGGTATAAAAAAAAAAGAGAGAAAATGAAAAATATGTAAAAACAGTTTGTACAAAAATCGAGAGAAAAGATAATATAAAAGTACTCGACAGTGCGTTTTTTTAGAATGAAGACAGTAGCAGGACGAAGTAGAGTCTATTTACAATATTATTGAAAGATAAGGACGAGAAAATCTGCGACATCAGATGTTATTTTCTTTTTCGTTACTTTTTTTTTTTTTTTTTACCGGGACTTTCGTTTTATCCAAGCAAAATCGCGAGTCGCTGTCGATGACTCGGCGAATTATTATTTTTTTTCGCGTAACACTGATTTATTGCAAGCGCAGTCGAAATCACATCCACATACTTTAGAATAGAACCTTTTCTCTCGCAACAATCTATGTCAAATATCGATTATGCGTACTATCGCCCCTTATATTTCGTTTTTACTTCACTTATAAATCGTGTTTTGCATTCGGTGAACGACAATCAGAGAATTCCATTTTCGAAGCCTTCTACGACATTAACTTATCTCCGAGAGAAATCTCATGATTTTCATCGTGGAGCGTCACGGAAAAATAAACAAACAAAAAAAAAAGGTGAAAAATAAGAAGTGTTAATAAACGAAGTAAATTACGCTACGCTGTTAGTACCGAGATTCAAAGTTTCTTTTGTTTCCGTAATTATTATTTAGTACCCTTTGTTCGATGGCAGTCAGTTGAGCTGAGAGCGGGAAAAGAGCCATACATAATTGGAATGTCTGTGTATGGAACGCGTCGCGCAACACGCTTTGCAGGCTACAACCCTCGAATTCTCTGCACTGCCGTTCGACCTCTCACAATTCCTTTTCCCCTATCTTACAAAATTATTATTAACTAAAACGATCGTCGATCGTCATTGGTCACATCGGGTCACAACACACTTTCATTTTTGTTCTTGCGTTTCGGCGTAACGCACTATTAAATTTTCTACAGATGCGTCTTACCTACACATATTTCTTTTTTTTTTTAGTCAAAGGCACAAAATACTTCGATCTCTTCGAATCATCTCGCATCGCGCTGCTATTGACAACTCGATTCGCGGATACGAAAAATCATATATATATATATTTTTTTTTTTTGTTGTTAATTATCAATATCCGACTTATTTCCGCTTCGGCAGTGGCGGTTGCGACGTCGCAGTCGACCTCTTTTTTCAGAGACAATTTTCCTATGTATATAATTAAATTGTTCATCCGCTCCTTACATTAAACATTTCGTCGGTGTTTCTTCTTTTTTTGTTGATTTTTTGTTGTTGTTTTAAATAGAAAATATTACATATCATAATTTACATACTACAGTCGATCACCGTCAAATACAATCCCGCTGCTGCGATTCTTCGTTATCATCGAATCATTCATTTTTTTTTATCTCACCAAGTCGATTTTTAATCTATTTACAATAACTATATATCGTAGTTAGCAAGGTCGCGTTCCCTTAAATTTCATTTTTTTTTATCAAGTTAATTATTGTCCATCGCTGTCTCTCTCTGTCTTATTGGCTTTCGATTAATTTTACAATCGGCGATATAGTGGCAGGTTTCTTCACTCTGGCAAGTCGAAGGCACCATTGATCATTTGAGCTGAACACTTTGCGCTTTTACTATCATTTACGAAGACACTCGGATCCTTTTTATGTATAAAAAATAGCTTAAACCCTTCTCTACACTTCGTTTTGCAATAATAATAATAATAATATTAATAATAATATAATAATAATAATAATAATAATATTAATAATGATAATAATAATAATAATGATAATATAATAATAATAATAATAATAATAATAATAATAATAATAATAATAATAATATTAGAGAGGCACGATTGTCGATTGAGTACGTAGCAGTGTCTCTGATCCAAAAAGTCTTTCATCCAAATAAACAAAATATATATATACCTATATATAATACATTATATATCTGTATACATATATACCCTATACATTATTTAGTTATTTGTTTGTCTTTTTGTTCGTTTAGTTTGTGTCATATATAAAAAGAAAATACTCACTCTCGATGTTTGTGTCAGTGAGATATTTAGTTTAAAAATTTTTTTTTTTCTCTCATCAAACCGATCCCTCATATGTAGATAGCTTCGGAGCCTTTGTTACTTTGGTGCGGTCCACCGGTGGCGTACGCGTTGGGCGATGCCATGCACTCGGACCAGTCACTGTTCGAGTGCGGCGAACTCGACGACCAGTGGCCCGGACTGTCGGGCGACGGTGTCGGGAAGCTCTCCGGCGCCTGCATGAGATGCTGCGGCGTCACGTCGGGCCCGGAGTGATGCGACGGCGGTGTCAAGTACTGGGGATAGTACTGCTGCGTCTGTTGTTGCTGGGAGTTTTGCTGCTGCTGCTGCTGCGCCTGCTGCTGGGCCTGTTGCTGGGCCTGCTGTTGGGCCTGTTGCTGGAGCGCCTGCTGCGTCTGGGCCATTTGCTGCTGAGCCTGGCCGGTCGAGTACGGCAGATTGTCGAAGTCGAAGCCGACCGGGGGCATGCCGCCGTGTTTCTGATGCGTCGCCTGTCTCATCGCCGCTATGTGGGTCGGCGACGTTGGCAAGGATGGTCTGCTCTTCGCCGGCGACGGGGAGCCCATGTAACTCGCCTGCGGCGACAGAGTCATGTTCGACTGGACCGAGTGGGGCGGCGACTGGTTACTGTAAGGAGGCGACAGCGTGTTCACCATACCCTGGGTCTGCCGCTGATGCGGGGCTAGCAGTTGGTCGTGAAAATTAGGCAAACCGTAGTTCGTCGTAAATGTGTCGAGGCCCAATTGCTGAAGACCCTGCATCGTTTGACCCTTTATACAATCCTCGTAGGGCGGGGGCTGTTTCGTCGAGGTCGTCGTGTGACCTACGAGTGGGAGCGCGTTGCTGTACAGACTCGCGCTGTCGTACGGACTCGGAAGATTTCCTTCGGCTCCCTCCGCTCCCTGAGGGATCTCCTGGTTTGGGGGCTGGGCACCGCGCTTCACCGGCGGCTGCTTCTTCACCGACGGTTTTCGCCTGGCCGACGCTGCGACTACTCCCTCCGACTCGGGACTGTTCGGATTACCCCCGCCCGCCTTCGAGCGTTTCTTCGTCTTCGACTGCTTCGGCGCTGAACCGATCACCGTCGGGTGCGTTATCAGCTGCGAGTGGTTCGGTGATCCTGCAATTAAAACAATTTTTTTTTTAGTCATTCATTTAGAAAAGTGAGATATACGAGACTATAATAATCGAAGAAAACGCAGACGGAGAAAAAGTAAATAACATTTTAGCTTCGGGGCAGATGGTCTTCGAAGATTCTCGATTGAATAAAATAAACGTTGGTCATGAATTTTCATTGAACTGAACAAGTAAAACAAAAACAATATTTTCATGATTTGAGATAAATTTTTCAAAAATGAGTAAAAAAAAAAGATATACGAAAGTAAATTCCTTCTTTTTTTTAGATAATTCTTTTACATAATAAGTCGTTTTTTAAGATAATTTTGACTTTCATTGGAGAAAACTCCGAATAAAACAAACGTATCGATTTTTTTATTAAAACATTTTAAAAGAGCATCTTGAAGATTCGAATAAAGTACCAGTTGGTCATCAATTTTCATCGAAGCGAACAAGTTAAGAATGACATTTTTTTTCCTCGAGCTTCGAAGACCCGCTCTAGAATCCAGACCTGTCAAAGCAGTGATATGCGATAAGAGACAAAGCTGCTTACCCATGAGAGGACCATTGGGTATGACCGAAGCCATTTGCGGCGACCTCGGTACGTGATCTTCGAGGAGCCTAAAGATATCGTTGTGGAGCCTCTCGCTGGCGACGTCCCTCGGGAGCCGATCCATGTGATCGGTGATCTCTCGATTGGCGAACGTGTCGAGGAGAGCCTTGCAGGCCTCGAAGCTTCCCTCCCTGGCGGCGAGGAAGAGCGGCGTCTCGTCCTTGTCGTCCTGGGCGTCGCGATTTGCCCCGCTGTTGAGCAGCTCCCTAACAGCGTCAACGTTGTTGACGGCGGCCGCCCAGTGAAGAGCGGTCTTGCCGCTGTTGTCGGCGGCGTTGATGTCGGCGTCGCTGGCGATGAGGGCCTCGACCATTCCCTCTGTGGCGAGTCTCGCGGCGAGTATCAACGGCGTTGTGCCGTCGTGCATCCTCGAGTTGAGATTGGTGGCACGATTTCTGAGCAATATCTGAAAGACCCCAACGGCATCGGCAGCGACGGCCGAGTGAAGGGGAGTTCTTCCGGTGTTGTCCTGGGAGTTCGCGTCGGCACCGGCGTCGAGCAATCTCTTGGCGGCGTCGGCGCGCGCGTATCTCGCTGCGAGATGCAGCGAAGTTTCGCCGCTCTTGTCGGTCGTGGCGTTGAGATCGGCGCCCTGGGCGACGAGATCGGCGATGACGGCGGCGGTGCCGTCGCTCTCGTCCTCCTCCTCGCCGGTGTCGAGCCCGCCGCCGCGAACGGCCGCGACCATGAGGGGAGTCATGCCGCAGGGTCCGCGGACGTCGACGTCCTGGCCGTGCTCAAGGCTGGGCGGGGTGAGGACACCGGCGTCGGGACGATTTCTAATCTCGGCGGCGTCGAGATGCTGCTGGGTCCACATCCGCGGCTCGGTCTCCTCGTAGTCGGTGATGGCGGTGTGGTCGCTGGCGTAACCGGGCTCGATGGCGCGCATGCGCTTCGAGGGCGGAAGATCGGACTCGTCGTCGGACCACTGTTGAGCGCGTCCGTTGCCGACGTCGATGTCCATACAGTTTATCGAGGGCTGTTTGTTCAGGTTCCTCATCTCCTGTCCGTCGGGACAGCGACGAGTCCGAGTTCTCCGTCTGGGTCCGCTTCCGGTGCTGGTGCGCAGGAAGCCGTCGGGGAACCAAGTCACACCGACGGCTCTCTTTCTCTGCGCCGTGACGAGAACTCCGACTAGCATTCCGCCGAGTATGACGATGACGACCCCGATGAAGACGTACTTGTAGTTGGTCGGTGAGTCGGGATACTCGGGACCCTGAGGTCCGACCTCGCCGCGCACCTGCTCGATGGGGAAGTTTCTCGATAGCGAGTGCTTCGAGGCCGTCGCGGCGAGGTACTCGGCCGCCTCGTTCGCCGATGGGAAGCAAACAGCTCCCTGCGTCACCGTGCACTTCCTGTTGTCTATCTCCAGATAAGCCTTGACGCCGCTCTGCCCCTCGGTGTATATCGTCGTCGGACGCCCGAAGAAGTTCGTTTGCATTCCCTGATCGCGCTCACGCTTCCACGGATAGATCATCTTGTTGCCCTGCTTGTCCTCCTTGACGCGCAGCGTCGTCCGCAGCTCGTGACCGATGTCCCGGAGGAAGGCGACGATGTTCGACTGGAAGGTCTGCATGTCCATCCGGACGACGACCGATATGACGCCCTCGGCGAGCGAGGCCGGCTCGCCCTCGCAGTCGAGACCGTCCCAGTTGCACTCCTCGTTGTTGCATCCGTAGTCGCAGAGGCCGTTCGCGTAGTGCTTTCTGCAGTATGCATCGTATATCGGATTGCAAGGCGCCAGTTTCTTCTCGCAGTCCCTCCCGTCGAAGAGGCACTGAGCGTTGTTGCACACCTCGTTGCACTCGTCATTCATGAAGACGTCCCAGCAATTTATCGGTGCCGTGCAGTTTCTCCAAGGATTTATGCCGAGCGAGCAGTCGTTGCCATCGAAGTTGCACGCGTACCTGTTGCATTCCTCGTCGCAGTGATGATTGCCGGATTTCTCCTCGCAGCGATTCTCCGCGCACTTCTTACGCTCCCTCTCGAGGTCGAGATCGTACGGGTTTATCGGCTTCGGCGCCATCGGCGTCATCCTTCCGAAGACACCGCCCGGATAGTTCGGGTCGTAGATCTCGCAATTCTTGCCCGTCCACTTCGGTGGACAGTAGCAAGCGTAGTCGCCGACGAGGTTCTCGCACATTGCTCCGGACTGCTGGCAGGGGTTGCTCGAGCACTCGTCGCGAGCGTCGATCTCGCAGTGCGTGCCGGTCGCGCCCGGAGGGCAGTAGCATCGATAGCCGATCTCCGTGTCGGCGACGCGGCAAGATCCGCCGTTCAGGCACGGCTCGGTGTCGCAGAGCGAGCCGGCGAACTCGCAGTTGTGTCCGTGATAGTCGGCGGGACAGAGGCAAGTGTGACCGGCCTGCTTGGCTGTGCAGACACCGCCGTTCTGGCACGGCGAGCTGTCGCAGAAGTTCACCTTGACCTCGCAGTGGCGACCCATGTAGCCGGGCTTGCAGTTGCAGTGATAGTTGTTGACGAGCTGAACGCAGTCCTGAGTGCCCGGCGATGCGCACGGATTCGAGAGGCACTCGTTGATGTCGCCCTCGCATCGCGGACCGACGAAACCCGCCGGGCAACGACACTCGAATCCACCGACCTTGTCCGTGCACGTGCCGTTGTTGTGACACGCACCGTAGACGCAGTCGTCGACGTTTATCTCGCAGATTATCCCGAGCGTTCCCGGCGGGCATGAGCAGCTGAAGTTGTTGACGAGATCGTGACAGGTGCCGCCGTTCTGGCAGGGATTCGGCCGACAGTCGTCGACGTTCAGCTCGCAATTCTGGCCCTGGAAGCCCTTTGTGCACTGGCACTGGTACGAGCCGACGAGGTCCTTGCAGACCGCGCCGTTCTGGCACGGCGCCGTGTCGCACTCGTTTATCTCCTCCTGGCAGTAAGAGCCCGTGTAACCGTCGACGCAGTGGCAACGGTGGCTGTTGCCGATGTCCTCGCACGTGCCGTTGTTGCATAGATGCTTCTCCGGCACGTTCTTTCGCAGCGAGGCGTCCTTGCACGAGACCATCTCTACGTCGCAGACCTTGCCCGTCCAACCCGGCGAGCAGTTGCAGTGATACTTGTTCTTGTGCTGAACGCATGTGGCGCCGTTCTCGCAAGGCATGTCCGCGCACCAGTCTACGTACTTGTCGCAACGCTGGCCCGTGTAGCCGTAAGGACAGTGGCACGAGTAGTGCTGATTCGCGTCGTCGTGGCACGTCGCGCCGTTAAGACACGGCGAACTGTCGCACTCGTTTATTCTGTACTGACAGTTCGAGCCCGTGTACGCCGGCTGACAGAAACACGTGTAGTTGTTTATACCGTCTATGCACTTGCCACCGTTCATGCAACTACTGTCGGTGCAGTCCTCGTCGTTCGTCTGACAATTTATCCCGGAGAAACCCAATTGACACTGGCAGGTGTAGGAGTTTACGTATTCCTTGCAAACTGCGTTGTTCTGGCACGGCGCCGAGAGACACTCGTCCACGTCCACCTCGCAGTGCTTACCGCTGAAACCGTCCACGCACAGGCAGGTGTAGTCACCGATACCGTCCAGGCAGGTTCCGCCGTTTTGACACGGGACTGCAAATTAAATATCGTTAATTAAGTCGTTGAATAGACAGCAAATAAATTAGTAAAGTAAATACTGTAAATTTAATATTTGTACATATGCATAATACGCGTGTTTCGGTCAAATTGTGAAGGGAAAGATACTGGACAAAAAAGATTTTGAAAAAATTTAGGCACAGTGATAGATCACTGAACAAGGAAAAAATTGACTCTTTCGTCGGAGCTTTTTGAAGAGATACTTTAGCGATAATAAATGAATTACTTTGATCGACTGTTTATAATTTACTTAATGAAAAAAAAAAAACTATCCGCACGATTTTTTAATACAAAACACAGAAAATACCGCTAAATTTCCGTATTTCACAAACTTCATTCCATTAATTTCATTATTTTTTATTTCAAATAACTTCAATCCAATGTGCACAATTTTTTTCAATGAAAAAAAGGTATCCGTGCGTGATTTTAACTCAAAACAATGAAATATAATTCCCAAATCTTCACGCCTCACCAATTTTGTTCCAATTAAAGCATCGTCGCGAGAATGTTAAGATTTGTTATTTCCAATAACTTTACTTCTGTGTATATAATTTTTTGCAATAAAAAAAACCATCCCAACGTTGTAATAATCAAAAAAAAAAAAATAAAAAATAAAAAATTATACTCACAAGGAGCGCAGTCGTCGGTGTTGATGATGCAGTCGCGTCCCTCGTATCCCTTGGCGCAGACGCACTGGTAGGATCCGTTCATGTTTCTGCACGTCGCCCCGTTTCTGCAGGGCGACGTCATGACGCACTCGTCGACGTCCTCGTCGCAGAGTCGTCCGGTGTAGCCGACGGTGCATGTGCACGCAAAATCGAGGAAATTCGACGATGGCGAGCACTTCGCTCCGTGAAGACACTTGTTCGGCGAGCAGGGATCCAATTTGTCCTCGCAGTTTCTTCCCGTGTGTGGAAGCTCGCAGACGCACTTGTAGTCGTTGACGAGGTCGATGCACGAGCCGCTGTTCTGGCACGGATTGTTCGCGCAATCGTCGATGTTTGTTTCGCAATTCGTGCCCGTGTAGCCGGCGAGACACTGGCAACTGTAGTCGTTCAGATGATCGTTGCATATTCCACCGTGCTGGCATGGATTCGAGCCGCACTCGTCTATGTCAACGTCGCATCTCTTGCCGCCGTAGCCCGGCAGACAGTGGCATATAAATTGATTTACACCGTCCTCGCAGGTGCCGCCGTTTATGCACGGGCTGCTCGAACACTCGTCAACGTCGCTCAGGCATCTCGCGTCGTAGTATCCTCTCGGGCATTCGCATCTGAATCCGTTGATAACGTCGATGCAACGGCCACCGTTCGCGCAGGGATTGCTCGCGCACTCGTTTATGTCGGTCTCGCAATGCTGCCCGGTGAAACCCGCCTCGCACTCGCACGAGTACCTGAAGAGCAAAAAATAAAATAAATGCGTTATGTAAGAAAAATCCATTCGTTGATTAAATTCAACTTGGCGCTTCGATCTCAATCGCAATAGTAGGGCACACGGAAAACAAAAACAAATGAAACATTATAATTATCAATAAACTGTCTCGCACTCGCACGAGTACCTGAAGAGCAATAAAAAAAAAAAAAAAAAACGAATGCGTTATGTAAGAAAAATGTATAAATTCATTGAATCCAACTTGACGCATTTGATGTCGATTGCAGTAGAAGGGCAGACCGGAAAATCAAAACAACAAACCCAAAAAAAATATATAAAAAATTGTTATTATTAATAAACTGC
This sequence comes from Amblyjoppa proteus, assembly GCA_963922035.1. NCBI lineage: Eukaryota > Metazoa > Arthropoda > Insecta > Hymenoptera > Ichneumonidae > Amblyjoppa > Amblyjoppa proteus. The sequence continues at coordinate 14,667,994 of OY998228.1, read as the reverse complement.
CTCGCACTTACACGAGTACCTGAAGAGAAAAAAAAATGACTTGTGTAACCAAAATTTATACTCATTAATTTAATTCGATTCGGTTCATTGATCTCAATCGCAATACTAAGTCATACGAAAAAAAAAAAAAAACTAAAAAAATATATAATAATTAATAAAGTGTGGTAATTTCAATCGGAAGAAGTGGACACACGAAAAACTATTAAAAAATCAATTTGATCGACAAAGTTGTCGAGGCATGATCGTTTAAGGCAGGGTGTGTTGGGTAGACGAAAGAAAACCTGACGCGGCGTTGTGGTCGTGAAGTATTTAATTATAGAGCTTTCAAACCAGCGTTGCGTTAAGCCAAAAAGAAGCACACAAATAAAAAAAAAAATAAAAAAATAAAAAAAACACACGCACACAGATAACGAGAGTCCCGTTAATGAATTACGTACCATCCTAGACCGGGCATCCGATTGCTTCGCGAGGGGAAGAGACGCGCGCGATTGAAACAAGAAAAAGTGAAAGGGAGATTTTTCGATTAGTCATAGGGAGATTTTGAGAGAAATCCTGTCGTTGCAGGATAGTTTTGGGAAAGAGAGAGACAAACAAAAAATCACGGAAAGTAGCCGGAGTGATTTCAAACGACCCAGTTCCGTCTTCACTTTTCTGGTCCTCGGCGTGAAAAAATATTTCTCAACAGTGTTCACAAATAATGCAAAACAACGATTTTCATAGGGTCTCGAAATAAAGGAAAGTAAACATTTTCGATATATTTTTCTATGAAAAAGAAATCACAATAAAAATAATATCGCGTTTCAATAAAAAAAAAAAATTTTCATATTTAAAAAAAGTGGAAGCTGTTGGATTAATCAGAAACTGGACCGTTATTGTTGATCACAATAGCATTGAACAAAATTCATCATAAAAATAATACCGCGATTTAAGAAAAAAAATCATATTTTCATGTAAAAAGAATATCGAAGCTGTTACAAAAATCAGAAACTGGGTCGTCATCACTGATAACAATAATGATAATAATTTTAAAAAACATAAAAAAAAAAAATGATGAAAATTTACCTGTTGATACCGTCGATGCATCTTGCTCCGTTTCTGCACGGATTGCTGTAGCACTCGTTGACGTTTATCTCGCAGTTCATTCCCGAAGTTCCAGACCGGCATATGCAGTGATAGCCGTTGATGCGATCCTCGCACCGTCCACCGAACTGGCAAGGATTGCTCTCGCACTCGTCGATCTGCGTCTGGCACAGTCTGCCGGTGAAGCCTGGGAAGCAGCTGCAGGTGAAGGAATTTTCGCCGTCTATGCATGTGCCGCTGTGGCACGGATTCGATTGGCAATCGTTGATGTTAGTCTCGCACGAGGCGCCGGTGAATCCCGGTGGGCACTCGCACGTGTACTTGGCTATGGAATCCTGGCACGTGCCGCCGTTGCGACACGGCGATGAGGCGCAGTCGTCTATGTTTATCTGACAGTGGGAACCGGCGAATCCGTCGGCGCAGGTGCATTTGAACGAGTTTATCAGATCCGTGCATACACCGTTGTTCAGGCACGGATTCGCCGCGCACTCGTCGATGTCGATCTCGCATTGCGTACCCGTGAAACCTTGAAAAAGAAAAAAAAAACAAAAATTATTAGATTTTATACATAAGACTATCGTAAAATTATTTAATATCGAACGATTGGAAGAAAAAATAGAGCAGCAAAAAAAAAAAAAAAGGTTTGTAGATTTAAGAAATATTTCTTTTCACAGAGTGCCCAATTTTTCGTTGCCGAAGAACAAAAAATATTCTAAAATTGACAAGCAAATATTGTGGGCCTTGGTGAACGGGAAGTGTTCAATTTTTTACTGTGTTACTATTAAAATAAGCGTTGATTTTTTTTCCTCGTTTTCTTCGGTTCTAATTAAAAGTTATTAATGTAGCCAAACATAATAGCAGTACTCGTGGTACTTAAAGAAAAAAATCCGCGCTTTTTGTCATAGACAATTCGGTGTTACCAATTGGTACGAAGGCTTCGAAACGAGATTCCTCATTACCAGCTCATCTGTCATCGCGTGAGTAATTAATTGTCCGTCCGGTGTGTAATCGCTCGGAAAGATCTTCATGCATGTATAATTACACTCGAGAATAGCGTCCCGAGTGACGACGAGTGTGCTCGATGAGACGTTGAAAAAATATAAAATAAAAAAGAGGTGAAAAAAAAAAAAAATTACGAAAAAATAAATAAAAACAATCCTTTCGCTCTCCGTCTCGCTTCGATGGGTTTCCGATGTTCCTATCCTATTACGAAGTCGTCTGGCAGCTATTATCCGCGTTATACCCGAGGGGCACTTCTCGACTCGCATTAACCCACGCAGCCTATTTACTCCGAACAGAACATATGACAGAGAGTCTCGAGTCGGGTGAGAGGGAAAGAGAGAATTTACCGAGTGTCTCGCGTGTGTGTGCGCGCAGGCGCGCGGCCTTCTCGTTCTCTCTGTCCTCTCTTCCTATACATCCTCTCATGCATTTGCTCATTCTCTTCGAGGACTCTCTTTTAGCGTCCATCGGGCGAAGAGACGAAGCCGCCGGAGCCGATTTACATACGAATACGTTTAGACGAGAGACGCAGAGGGGAATCTCGCCGGCTGGTTCGTGGCTAACGGCGTTGAATTATTAAACGCCCCGGTCTACCTCGAGGCGGGACCACCGAGTAAATTTTTCAACGATGACTTAACGCCCCATTGTCTTTTCTTTTCGACTTTCCATGTAGCATTTTTCTACACGTTGTACGTCGGCAGCATCCGAGCGATTCGCGAGATCGAGCATAATTTAACGCCCGTATGGGCCCAAAATAATCTTTTAGTGTCAACTTTTAGAGTTAACTTTTAGAGTCAACTTTTAGAGTAAACTTTTACAGTAAACTTTTACAGTAAACTTTTACAGTAAGCTTTTACAGTAAACTTTGACAGTAAACTTTTACAGTCAACTTTGACAGTCAACTTTTACAATCAACTTTTACAATCAACTTTTACAATCAACTTTTACAATCAACTTTTACAATCAACTTTTACAATCAACTTTTACAATCAACTTTTACAATCAACTTTTACAATCAACTTTTACATTCGATTTTTACAGTCAACTTTTGAAAAAGTGAAAAGGAATGCAAACAGATTTTTCCTCTTAAAATCGTGCGGGAATTGAGCGTGAAAAGAAAAAAAAAAAAGGATTCGTTTATTTTTGACACGACTGAAAGTCCTCGCGGATACACTAAGTAGCTTCCGCCTCGAGGTTCGCGCGGCCGCCGACCGGCGTAAAAATAAAGCGGCAGCGAGAGATCCTTCGATACACCGAGATTTATCTCGATGCGAATGCGTAGATCGCGCATACACGCGGGGACAAAATCCGGCGGATCCTTACGCGGCAACGAAAGTCCCTCGAAAGGCAGGGAGTAAATTCGACAACGGAGTAAAAAAAAAAAGGGGAAGTATCCGAAGGGATCGAGGAAAAGGGTTCGGCTCGATCGTCAGATCGAAATAAAAAATCGAGTGTGCCGCAGCGAATGCTTCGAAAAAGGCCCTCGAGCTTGGACCCATGAATCGTTTCTCAGTCCCACTGAATTCCCCCCCCCCCCCCCCGTGAGCCGAGTTTACGATGCAACACGACCCAGATGCAATTTACGGTTCACCGGAATTCTCCGGCCGCGGCCTCTGTGTATGCCGGACCACGAAATCCCTCGGGACGACGACAATTTTACGCACTACGCTTCATTTAAACGGCAGAGAGCGCCGCTGAGAGGAATCGCCGGTCTCCACCGTGGGCCGCGCGCAGCGACTCGTTCTGTTCGAGTCACTCAGTAGGCGGAGGTATTCGTAGCATGTAAATAGTGTATTCGAGAGTGGATACGTTGTTCATGGATATGTTGAGAAGAGAAATAAATAGTGGTTGTCCGGTCGGTGCGCCCGAGACGGGAGGCGAGGCACGAGAGGAGCGAACGAGAAGAAAAGAACGCTTGAGGTCTCGAAGATCGTCCATAGAAGTCCCTTCGCTGTCCCGTCCCGTCGACCGAAGTCGAGAGGTACTTCACTTTCCATACGGCGTTCACTCACGAGCTTCGCTCTTGTTCGAAGCTCGGTTTCTCCTCGACTCGCCTCGAGACACATACATTTTTATTATTTTTTTTTCCTTCGCCGGATTGTTCATCAATCTTTCGAGCGACGCTCTCGTTCGCTCCGAGACCGATCGCTGCTTAAACGTTACTCCGGACTGTTTGAAAAATTATATTTATATTTTTTTTTTAAACTCTTCTCAGGCTTGGATGATCGATGGGTCGGATAAGCCTCTCTTTTGTTACGTTTATCTCACTCATTTATTTTATTTATTTTATTTATTTTATTTATTTTATTTATTTTATTTATTTTATTTATTTTATTTATTTTATTTATTTTATTTATTTTATTTATTTTATTTATTTTATTTATTTTATTTATTTTATTTATTTTATTTATTTTATTTATTTTATTTATTTTATTTATTTTATTTATTTTATTTATTTTATTTATTTTATTTATTTTATTTATTTTATTTATTTTATTTATTTTATTTATTTTATTTATTTTATTTATTTTATTTATTTTATTTATTTTATTTATTTTATTTATTTTATTTATTTTATTTATTTTATTTATTTTATTTATTTTATTTATTTTATTTATTTTATTTATTTTATTTATTTTATTTATTTTATTTATTTTATTTATAGTAGTTTATAGTAGTTTCCTTTTGTTTTATTTTCTTTTGAGAAAATGATGAGTTTCGGGTTATTCGGGATCGACTTTAAGGGTCCGAATTGGAAAGTTTTCTTTTTTCTCGCAAAGCCACTTTTTTTTTTTTTTTTTTCTCGGCCACGAGACCACATCCGGGCGTTGAATTAATTGACTTTAATTGGTGAGTCTCTTCCGCGCCGGAATCGAGACTTCCGGCTCGGGCGCAGCAACTGCTCGTACCGCGTACGTGTTTCACCTAAATAATAAAACTCTCGATTGTCAGGGTCCGTGCGAATTTTTGCAGTACGCTTTAGCATGACACTAATTACACAGCGCGTGTATGTTGCATTCTCGCGCGAGTCATTAAGACCCGTTCAAATGGAACTTCCGGTCGAACAATGTGCACTTCCTAATAATCCTCATTCACGGAATCAAGACCGCCATTGCAGTTGCTCCTCGAAGGATTCACGAATAAAACACATTGTATCGCCATACAAAAAAAAAAAAAAAAAAAAAAACAAGAAAAAAAAAGAAATGAATTACAATTTGTGTTACCGACCGACTTTCTTTCACATGGCCTAAAAAAGTCTTCACGAAATTCGGGCTTCCCGGAGATCCACTTTCGGACGGCGCGACCGCAGGGCTAACAATGAAAAAGAATCATTGAGTCCTCGGAAAAAAAAAAAAAAAACACCTTTCGACGACTTTCTATTTTTTTTTTTGTGCTCCAAGTTCCCTTCGAGTCTGTCATTAGCGAGTTTCTCGCTAACGAGTCAACGCCTACCGCATATTGTCCCCGTCGATCGCGACCGCGGCAACACGCTCTCGAATCGGGCTGAGGATGCAGGTAACTCCGGTAGTACAAGACCGGTAAAGTCTCGTTAGTGTAAGTGCAGCGAGGGTATAAAGACAGGTTGCAGAGGCGGCCCTCGATGGGCCAGAAGAGTGGCCGCATCCGCCCTTGCGCACTCGAGCGAGCGCCTCGGCAGGTAGGAGCGGAGAGTCTCGATTAACTATGCCGGTTTCGAGAGGCGTCTCGACGGAATCGTTTGGACGATGCTCCGCTATCGGGCCGAGCTACCGAACGCGATGTTGTTTCGGATCTCGCCGAGGAAACAATCGAGAACTGTATTAGAACGGGAGCGCGTCGAATCCCGATGTGCACTTTCGAAACGTTCGAGAGCCGCCGATTCCGATGTTGCATTCCGCGCGCTGCACCGCTCGGCGGAACGGAGCGCGGCTCTCTCGCAAACACTCCCACGTTGAGAGGATCCGGCGATCGATGCTGCACGCCGGACTCTATCCGAGCTCTCCCGTGTTCGGATAATTGTAATCTATTGCCGGAGGTTCGTCGTCTCCCTCGCGCTCTACCCTCGCACTCGACGGCGTCTTCGGCCGCGACTCTAACACGCTTTGATAAAGCGTAGCCGAGCGTTTGTATGCAACGAGAATATCGCCTCTCGCGGACGAGCTCGCGAGAAGAGAAAAATGTATTTAATTCGAGACGGTGTATTTAATGCTCGGTGAAATTCGCCAGACCGAGAGCTTCGATGGGGTGAAAATGTGGTGAATCCGGTGGAATTTAAAATATGAGGGGATTCGCGGAGGGAACTCCGAAGCGTTGTTTCCTCGATGGCGACGATGAGAAATCGCAGTGATCCTGTTTTGGGCGAACTGGGCGGCTCGGTTTCGGCGAAATGTTCCGCTGCGATAGCGCTAATATTTTAAGTCGCGAGTTATCAGTAAAATTGTCGCAATCGTCCATGGCAATATTCTTGGGCAATTTATGTTCTCTGGTCTGGTTAACCGACACGAGACAATACGAACGAATACATAATGAATTTATGATAAATTTATCAAAAATATTGAAGCGCATATTTCTATTTTTTTGGCGATTCATTAATTGAATGTTCTTTGCGTTTACATTTAGCGTCAACATTTATTTTACGCTGTGAGATTGAAAAATCTTCTTGTACATAAACTGTATATATAAACTTTTGACGTTTCACTACTACCGTAATGAGTGATCGTCGATTTTTTACTTCACGTCATCCTTTTCAGTTGCAAGATATCCAAAACATTTCATTTTTCATAATTTCATTTTTTTTAAAATCATATCGAAATATACAGTGAAATCTCCTGACTGGTCAGATAACGAACTATCGATGACTTTATTTTCCATTTCACACTACTTTAATGTCGCCGCGTGAACAATTTTTCGAATAAAATTAACGAATCAATGTTGGGCGAGGTCCGATCGGCGGACACGATCTCAGCGGCTGACGAGTCTCGCGATTGCTCCTTTCAATTTTCTCTCCTCTCGAGTTACAAATCGATCGTTTTGTATCGATCGCCGCGGATCCTGTAACGAGTTACTTTGCTCGAGTTCCCGGCGTATCGATAATACGACTGATGGCTCTAGGTGGTAAATCACTCCGGGGGGGGGGGGATGTATAGTGTAACAATTACCTTGAATGCGGTCGCGGACCCCTTTGATAATTCTACGTGAGGCTTCGCGGCTCTCGTTGATCATTCTACCAATAATAATCCGAGCTGGAGATCCAGCAACAACGATCGAGCCCTATAGCGGTAAATTCGCACAGGCAATGCTCGCATATATATATATATATATATATATATATATATATAAGCTATTAAATCCGAACGCGAAACTTCGCGCAACGTGTGTTCGCTAAATTGGGTATCGAATAGAACAATAAGAGTAAGAGTAATGATCGATGCGAGCGAATTTCAAGGGAACTCTGCCAATCGTTTATTGCACTCGCGCATCTCTGCGCGCGCAGAAGCATGCAGCGGGGTTTGGTCGCGGCGCGTATAGAAATATCCGGAAATGCAAAACCTGGCGCGAATAGATCGAGCGAGGGGCAAGGCGAGCCGTTGGATCGTAAAAGCGCGAGAGGAACGAGTTGCACAGTGAGCGTTTGTATTCCATTTCAGACCGCGAATGCCACCGTGCTGAAGGAAAGACCCGTTTCGTACGATCGTCCGGGAGGGATTCTCGCTCTCGCAAAAGTTAAACTAGCCACTGCGTAAAGTGGGCACGAGATAAGTACACACATATCCTATATAGACGACAGGAAAACTACTTGAACGCGCATCGTTCAAGAAAGATGAATATTATACATAAATAATAAGAATAATAAAAAATGATATAAAATGAAATAAAAATGAAACAAAAATGAAATAAAAATGAAATATTGCTGCCGAGTCAAAATAGATAAACATTTTTTTTCGATTTAAAAAAAATTACCTTGCTCTTTGTATATCAAGCTCATGACGCTATCTATACGTTCTACGAAGAAGGGTTGGAGCTAGAGCACTTTGTAGATATTCGCTTGAAACACGATCGATCAACTCGCGGTGCGATCGATCACGAGGGCGGTTCTCGCGAGCTCCGGGACTTTTCATCGCGGTAGCCAATTAATCCTCGCGTAATTGAGTCTCGCGATCTCGGTGCTCTCGGTCTCGCGCCGCGTGGACGCCCCGTGAAACGGGACAGGCCGGAGAGCGATTTCGCCTTTCCTGGTTTTTTTTTTTTCTTTTAATTTCAATTAGCCGACGAGAGCTTCGGAGGGCGAAAAGGAGGAAGGAAAGAGCCGTGCGTTTGGCTGCGGGACGACGGGATCGAACCCGGCCAATCCCACATCGGACTTATATGCAAATGTCGACTCCGTCGCAGTGGTCTTTCTCGTCCGGACTAATTACGGTCTTGTCGTGTCCCTCCATTGCGAGGCGCACTTCGTCTCCAAAGATTTTCCACGCCGATGAAATCCTACGCACTACGAAGAGCGCCGAGCGAAATAGTTCCAGTTTCATTGCTCACCCGTTCGATGCCCATTCGAGTCCCGATAGACCGATTCATACGCGATTTATATTTGTCGCTATATAAATTTACTCGAACGATTGCGGCGCGGCGCGGTGGGGTGCGTTAAAAAAGAGAGGCAGTCAGCATTTCAAGGAAGCTCGGGAGAAACCGCATCCAGAATGCAATTAACGTCCGATCGGGGCGTCGTTATCGGCCTCGATGAGACGCAATCTAAGGAACGAGAGTTCGGAAGCGACAAATAGAGAAACGATACGGGAATGCGACTCCGTAGACTCGTCAGAGTCACCATTCCTGTTTGTTCGCAACGCGTCCTTCGAAGGTTTTTTTTTTTTTTTTTTTTTAAAGCTGCTCTGCCGGAAACTCCATATTCTTATAGCACTTAATAATTCCTGTGCGGCGAAACTTGTTTAGAAAAAATACATCTCCAGCTTCGATACTGCGGTTTTTAATAGGATGTTTATTATTTTTTTTTTAATAGGTTTTTTTTTTTCATACGTGCAAGCCGCACGTCGAAAGAGGTTTGTATGCTTAACAAACCTTTCATGTCACATCCACAATTTTTTTTTTTTCTTACTAATTTTCGAATTTTTCCTTGATTGGTAATCAATTAACAATCAAACCAATCAATTGATTGTAAATTAATCGTTTCTTGTGACTGAAAAAAATGGTAAAATTAACAAAAAACAAAAAAAAATGCGGAACTGTGCGAATAATGTTTTTTAAACGTCCGAACGTTTTTTTTTTTTTTTTTTTGTATCGAATAACAAACTTATCGATTATCGGTATTGTTTCTCGCGATTTTTCTAAATTGACCAACACATTTTTCAAACCTAACTCGTAAATTCGATATTTGTTTCGAGATTTTTCTATACATTTTTCGATAATGTTTTTAACGTCAGCAAATCTTGTTCGAGTCCCATTGCTTTCACCTATCGCGCAAATATTTCCCACATCGGAATTTAAACAAAATAAACAAAAAAATAAAAAAAATAAAAAAATTGAATGAATTGCATAATTCGATCGAGGGACCCGATGCGAGGTTTGGCTCGCACGGCTACGCTCGGTGGGCTCTGAATAGATGAAAAGAGAAAGAATTCGCAGGCAACACTTCCATCGCGGACGTATCGTGCTTCCACGTAGCGTAGGTATGAGAGCGTTATCCTTTCGCCCGCTAATCACACGGCGTGGCACATACGCGCCGATTTATACACCCCGTGTGCTCGAGGGGGACAGAAAACGTGCGGGCGCCACACCCAGGTCACAGGAACGAGTGTGTTGCACACACCCGTTGGAAACTTCGCCCGGAGACGAGAGTTTTAACGTCTCCCGAGAAAGAAAGACTTCCAGACACACACACACACACACACAATCTAAAGTTTATATACCAGACAGAGCACGGGAACTCTCGATACGTTATCGCTAAAGATCCTCTAGTCAGGCGCAGCTGCTGTTGCATGCTGTGACTGCTGGCGCTTCGTCTTATATACCTCGCGCTCGAGAGATCCTTCGGCGAGCTCGTTCCCATTACATTCATCTACGGCAATGTATATATGTATATGTATATATATATATGTGTGCATGCATGTATCCCAGGACAATCCACGTATATGCACGGTGCACCAACCTTCCAATTCCCACCCACCGATACGATTAATCATTCACTCTGGTATTTAATTTACGTCGCTTAATGATTTTTCATTTAAGCTCCTTTTCGGTGTAATTCCATATAGAATTACACCAATTTGGATATATTTATTGGTCCTTTGAGAGATGCTGTAATATTTTTTTTTTTTTAGAGTTGGAAGATTACATTACGTGATTTTTTATTTCAGTGTTTATCCTCTTTTCAAGATTTTTAACCCCACGAGCATGATTTTTTTAGAGTGAGAAATCCGGATGTTGATTTGGATCGGAGCTGGGTAAAGTACTGAAAAGTACTTAAAGTACGAAGTACTGAGTACCGCGGGTATTCCGGGACGTATGCATCTAGTACAGTGGCCGAAAATGAAAAAATCTTGATTTTATGCATAAAAAATCGTATTTTTGGGATTTAAAGGGGAAATAATGGGTCCGGAGTAAAATAATTGTTATATTCGTGTTCAGCGGGAAAAAATACGTCGAATATAGCCTTGAAACAAAAAAAAAAAATCGAGTGAACAACGATTTTTCAATTTTTGAGCAATGCTCGAGAAAACGTCGATTTTCGTGATTTTCAAACATCGATATCTCGGCTCCCAATGGAGCTAGGAAAAATCCGGGACGCTCGTCGTGTTCTACGAAAAAAAAATACACAAGATAAGGTCTTGTCCGGAGTTCTAGAAGCGTTTTATCGGGCAGCTTCAGTACGTTGAAAAACACGAAAAATGGACTCGAAAGGGGTAAACCTTGCAATTTTTTGACGAATTTTTTTTTTGTTTCTTTTTTAAAAATGAACTGCCACGTATTTCGATGTATTTTTTGCTCGCTGAACACGAATCCGCTGGCTTTTTTGGGACCAAGGTACAGTGAGACATTGAAAATCTCGATTTTATGCACGAAAAACCATATTTTTGGGTTTTAAATAGAAAATATTGGGCATAAAAATATTTGAGCATTACTTTCTCTCTGAGGAAGCTATGCTAAAAATTGTACAAGTACTTTGGTCTTAGTACTCAGTGATAATACTTAAAGTATCGAAAAGTACTTTGATACTTTGATACTTTAAGTACCGAACAGGTACTCATGCACTTTAATTTTAAGTACTGCCCAGCACTGATTTGGATTAAAAAGATCCGACAAATCAATATCAAACCGTCACGTATGCAATATCAATTTGTTTGGTAAATATCTTATCCAGCGAAAGTGATTCGGGTCGTCAAGTTAGTAATGATCCTTTTGAAGCTTTGTCGTCAAATATAGATCAGCCTCACCGTAATCTCCTTAAAGAAACGCTCGATCAGCGTAGGCTATCAGTTTCATCGATCAATCATAATTTTTCAATCAACTTTCTAATCAGCCGCACTCTGATCGTTGAGATTTATTTTCAGGAGCGAACGATCTATTTTTTTTTTTTTTTTTTTATTTTTCTTGGTCGATCATCAAACTTTTTTTTGCCTCGTAAATCAATCGTTTATTTTTCGTATAATACGCCTCCGCGTGTTAAAAAAGTCGAAGAGGCGAGAGACGGTTGGACCGGTCTCCCCCCGGCCGGTAGTGCAGATCCGCGGTCCCGTCGCGTCGCCAGTGACTTTTAATGAATATTATGCACGCACGCGATCGCGCACTTACGCGACGATAGCTTCCGATCGCCGAAGCCTCCTCGCGAGAGAAGCCACCGAGGGGATCTTAAGGATCTTTCATTGCCCACCCGCCTGCGCACACCGCGGATACATATTCACCGCATATCTCTTCGTTGCATCGTTAGGGAACACCTTTATTCCTCTTATTAACATTATTCCTTCCACACGATCCGTTTCTCCCCCCCCCCCCCCCCCACCCAGGATATTCGTGACTTTCTTATTCTGCGGTGGTGAGAGATAAAGAGAAGAACAAGTAAAAAAATCTTCCGGACAACCTCAATATTTCATGCCAACACCGCAATTTTATCGCAATTCCTTAATGGCGCGGATATAAAAATGTACTTCGCCTAGGCGGACGATTAATCAATAAGCGATAAAAATTGTGTCAGCTGAATTAAGTAAAAGTAGTCGTATGTGCCACTTTTTTTTTACCATCTAAAAAAAATGATGTTTCGCAATTTGTCGAAAGTACTCTTGTCGGTTTGTTTGTTCTCTGATAGGACTTTATTCTTCTTGTTGCCATTATTTTCTTCGCACGATCCGTTCTACCTCTCAGGATATTCGCGACTTTCTTATTGCACAAGTGGTGAGGGATAAAGAGAAGATAAAGTCAAAAAATTCTCCAGACAACCTCAATATTTCATCCCAACACTGCAATTTTATCGCAATTTCATTGACATAGATATAAAAATGTAATTTGCCTAGGCGGACGATTAATCAACATGTGATAAAAATTGTATCGCCTGAATGAAGTAACAGTCGTTCTACGTATTATATTAACCATGTTCCACTCTTTTCCTCCTATAAAAAAAAAAAAAAAAAATCATGATCCCGATATAGAAATGATCGAAAGTACTCTCGTTGGTTCGTTCATTTGCCGATCGACGTTCGCACGAAGCCGAAGCTGGAAGATAACTCACGCGAAACTTTGCTTGTCGCAAAAAGAAGATTTTTTTTTTTTTTTTTGCTACTACCAATTTCCATCTAATCACGTGGCCCAAAATATTTTCAGGAACTCTTCGGAATGCTGGCAAAAAAATGAAGTGAATAAAAAAATGTTGACTTACACGTTCGATGTTGAGTTTGAACGTCGGGACATAATTTATCGCGGCGCTCGAGGGCAATGGCGAGTGCACGTATATCTTGGTCCGGGATTACGAAGACAACGGGTTCTCGAAAGTGTCGAAGATTAACGGCGCGTTGATACCCGGTGAACTTCTATCTCTCGTCGCACCCGGGGTAATCGTTATGGGCGTGGCGAGCAAAGAGCTAAGCTCGTGTTGCCGGCAACACTTTACTGCAATCTCCCACGCGACTCGATTCCCTCCCCCTGCCGCGAGATGCATTACCGCTCGCGAGGGGATTTACCGATATCGCGGTATCGCGGGCCGCGGGAGGCGAAGGAAGAAAGCCAATCGAAGACGCGGATGAAAACAAGCTCGGTGAAAACGTTGACAGCTCTCAGCGAGATCCCTTCCGATATCTTTCACCTCTTTCGCGGTGGATGTTGCGCGGCTTATTCGTCTAAGACGATTTAAAAAGAAAATCAATTTTGTTTTTTTTTTTTTTTTTTAAGGATGGTCGTTTAAAAATTTTAAGCGTCGATACTTCATTTGACGGCACGATTTTTACTTTCTTTCTCTGTTACTTGAAGGAATTTGACAAAAATCTTATAAATATAGTGGTTTATGCTCACGAGCTCATCGGGAGCTCTTATGTAAGTTAATGCACTGATCTATAATTTTTAAAAGTAAGTTTTATTCATTAAGTCCAATATAAACCTTCGATGCTCTGAGAATCTTGAAATGTATCGGAAATGTTACCAAAAAAAAAACGAAACCAATTTCTTTTAAGCAGCTTTTTTTAAGCATTCTCTTTTTAATATTCAGAGCGTGAATACTCGATTAGATAGCACGATTTTCGTCTTCTTTCTACATCACTTGATCAATGAATTTGACGAAAATGTTACAACCACACTGGTGGTTAATACTCATGACCTCACCACGAGCACTGATGTAACTTAACGCACCGACCTACAATTTTTCAAAATAACTTTGAATTAACTCCAAATCAAATCTCTCAATGAGAATCTCTTAAGGCATAAAAAATTGAGTCCTAAAAATGGTGATCTCGAAAAAAAAGAATGTCGCTCCGACTCCGTTTTGGTGGCCACTCCTCTCATGATAAATCTCGCTCGTTGCTCGATTGTGCCGAGCCACGGCGATCTCGCAAGTGGAGCAGCGAATGCAAATTTCTCGTGTAACATAGCTGACTCTTCGGCAGTGGAGCGCGATCGGTACGACATAGGCGCACTGTACTTTGTGCAGCGGTCGAGAGACTCGCCGAGGGACCTGAGAACGTGGTACGAGCGACGTTCTCTTTGCCGCTGCTGCTGCGGTGTATCTCGGACGCGGTCTTGCACGCTGGTACGTACAAAGGATGAGGAGGAGGAAGGAGACTGCGATCGGACGGCGGAGCGACGGAGAGGAGAGAACGTGGGTGTGGTCCAGAGGAGTCAGCGCGCAACAGCGTCGGAAGAACGAACGGTCCCCGCATCTCCCGATGCATCGGGCGTCGATGCAACTGCAACCGCGGAGAGGCCGCGCGCTCGCAACGAGATGCAGTTTGCTGAACTCTGCTCTCTCTCTCTCTCTCTCTCTCTTTCTCGCTTGTATCCTTATCCTCATGGACTTCGTAACCTGTATCCGAGCGAGCACGGGGCGTGCTGCGCCTCACTTTGCGCATGATTCCTTAAACAGACGACGACGACGACGACGGTGAAGACGACGGCGACGACTCGGACGGCCCTTCCTGGAGTAACGGTCCGCGCCGGCTGTTGCTCCTGGTACCGTAGCGCTCTGTGGAGATCGAAGCGAACAGTCCAAAGATCCATCCGACAGAACAGATTGCACCCACGTGCGGGGTTCTCTCGCGCATGGTATCGGGCAATCGGAGACTTGAGCATTTCTCTTAATAAATCGAAGTTTAGGGAAAATATGGGCGCTTGAGATTTTTAAAAAAGATTTCGGAGTGAGATTATCGTTTCTGAGAAAGTCTGGGGAATTCTGAGAAATTCATTGAAGGGTAAAAACGGAATTTGTAGAAAATAAATAATCCATTGTGCAAAGATGTCTTAATATTTTTCGGGGGTCTGACGTAAAATATTTTGTACCCCTATATGACATTCTTCTTCTGACGATCACTAATTGAAAGAAGCGTACAAATTGCGCAAAATGCTTGGTTGACAAAAAGTTTGTCTAAAAATATTCCGAACAGGGCATTCAACAAAAAGGCTCATTTATCAAAAAAATAAACATTGTTTGATTTCAATAAATTTTCTTTGATTTTGATATCTGAGTAAAAATTCATCGGTGTCGCGTTTCCAATTTAACTTTTCTCGATATTTGGAAAAATGCGAATTTATCCCGATCGCCCCATTATTTCTTCCAACGTGCAGTGCACGTAACACATCCGACTGCGGTGTTCCTTTGCTTCACCGCGGCAACCTATGCAGTTTCGAGGCTTTTGCAGCGATTGGTTCGCGACGAAAAGGCCAAGCCGCAGTTGTCGGCATACTTCTGTCCCTTTCCGATCGCCTCGTTTTTATAGCTTCATTGCCACGGGGTGGCCAATCATTGTTACCGCCGACGGGGTTGTCTCGGCTACTTAGCTCTGGGTTAGTTGGGTCAGTTGTTTAAATGCCAACGGCGGCACTAGGAGTGCTACCTTCTTATCCGCGCGCGCACACACACACCGAAGCTCGGAGGCTGTGGCCCGAGGCGCGAGGCGTATCGATCGACAGATCGATAATGCGCACTCTCAGCTGGAATCGCCTTCCCAAACAGTCTCTCCCAAGATCCTTTCGATAACCATCGTAGATAAAAAGCCTATCAATTTTTTTTTGATCATTATCACAACGAAAGGCGACGCTTTTCTTTAATAATAATTACAATAATCATAATAATAATAATAATATAGTACCATAATAAATAATTGTATTATTATTATTATTATTATAAGCGTTTATATTTTTTATCCCTCTCGACAGATCTCATAAAATGTATCGCCGCTGTCCGGTCGAGTCGTTGGTCGACGGGGACGACAATGACAAATGGAAAAGAAGAGACAAATAAAAGAAATAACGAAACGTCCGATGGCTCGACGTTAATCCAATTAAATCGAAAGTTTAATCAACACGCGGGCTGCCAGTGCGCTCTGTGACAGGCGTCTTGGTCGAGCCCTCGGAGACCGACTGACATCGGATTCTCCGCGGTAATAATTGGCCGCTTCTCTCGGATTCTCTCTCTCTCCGCCGATCCTATCGGCAAATCAAATATACAGCCTTCGGTTTCGGCATTCTTATTTTAAAAAATTTTTTTATTTTTATTTTGTCCTTTATCCATCGGTGATTTTGTATCTCGGCAGCAGAAGGGCAACGCGCTTCTCGGGCGATCTCCGCTGTGGGACTTCTGTGTCCGAGACGGATGTGTCGATCGTTACCCGCATGGAGTTTTCCCGTACGACGTTAGTCCTGTCGTCGGTGGAGCGCGGCGGCTCAATTAAAAATTATAAAAGAGCGAGCGAGACTCGGCGAGACGGGTGCGATTTTTACGGGGCACGGAACTCTCTGTCATTCGTTCTCGTTATGGAAATTAATTAGTCTATCGTCTATCTGACCTTGTCGTTGGGTCGACTACACCGCGGATAGGAACTAGGTTGAACCGATTTTTTTTTTTTTTTCAACTCACCTGTAACAGAAAATAAATAATGGTTGTGGTTAGAGATGAAAATCAAATTGTGTCCCTTAAAAAAAAAAATTCTATATCAGTGCATGTATGGTATATATTAAAGAATAATTCTTTTTCACGCGCGAAAGTACATTTCGAATTCATTGCTATAGTGAATTCCACTCGAAGAAAAAGCGAGACAGTGTCGAGGGAAAAAAAGTTGAGAGAGAGAAAATTAAATAATGAATCAGCGCGAAGTTCGCGAACGGGAAGACGAGCTGGAGGCGGAAGGTTTTCTGCTTCAGAGCTCCGTCGAGCTGAGGCAAATAGTTTAATCCTGAGCAACAGGAGAGAATCTCGATGATTCATCAGATCGACGTCTAGATTAGCCGGACGAGCTACATAGAAACACACATAAAAAAGAATCAAATGAGAAACTTAATATGAATCTAATCAACGCGAAGTACGAAGACGAAGACTAAAAAAAAAAGTCTACAGAAAATCTTTAAGGAAGGAATTACGGGTCTGAAGATTTGCCGGACGACGAGCGCAACGGTGGAGGAGGGAGAAAATCCTAGAAAGATAAAATAAGAAAATCGATGTAAATCTAATCCGCGCAAGGTTAATAATAATAAAGAAAGTAAAGAAAAAAAAAAAAAAAATCCGCTTCGAGGCTCAAGCAGCTCTAGAAAATCTCGGGGAGAGGCATATCGGGTCAGAGTGTGGATTTGCCGGGCGTGTTCGCCCGTCCATTCCCGACCTTCGGCCTCATCTCTTCTCCTCGCGGCTTTTTGCTTCTTGTTCTTCATCGTCGTTTTCCTCGCCTCGTGTGCAGCACCGCCGGGCGTCGGGCCGTTGTGTACCGCTATTCGTTCGTTTCGTACACGTTCCCGAGTCTCGTTGCGGCAGTTCCTTGGTCAGGATGAAAAGCACAGCCGAGGGCCGCGAGTGCGAAAGAGATGAGCGCGAAATGGCATTGGTAGCCTACATACCACGACAGGCAAAGGCGCTCCCGAGCGAACTCGAATGGATTATCGTGCCATCATTCCCTAGTTGGTGTATATACACGTATAGAATTCACTCCAACGCTAGCGGCGGTTGATACGGCTCGCGGCTGCATCCTCTCTCGTAACGAGAGTCCACCGCACCGGGAGTCTCCGGTAGTCGTGCACCCACTAACAAAGATAAGACGATCGGTCGTTCTTTTCCCTCGGCTTGGAAAATAAAAAAACGTTACCTGAACTTATCGGACACAAAAGTTACCTTTTTGTGTCCGATAAGTTTCTTACTTCAGTTCGCAAATAAAGTTTTTTTTTTTTTTTTCAAGCTTCTACTTGCTATTTGGTCTAAATTGCGTATCTGGTGTAAATTGTAATTGCTATTTGGTCTAATGGCGTAAAATTTAATGGCAAAATAGTGTGGAGTAATAGCTATAGTTTCATTAACAAAATAGTAAAAGCTTCTGTAAGTCGTGCCATACAACTATATTTTCTTTTGTCAAAAAAGATTTATTATTAAATAGTTTCATAGTTATCGTAATCAATGCTTTTACTATGGAGCAAGTGTGTTTCAATTAACCTTTTTTCCCGTCGAAATTTTCATTTTTGGAGAGAGCTCGGCAGTATTTTAAATACTTGATGTATTTTAGGTATTTTAAGTGCTCGAATACTTTTCTGCTATTTTAAGTACTGTTCGGGCTCTTTAAATACACTTTTGCATCTACTCCATATTAGGGCTGTACGGTTAAACGAAGTACTTACAAATGTATTTTAAGTACAAGAAATATTTTGTATCTTAAATACATATAGCATTCTGTATTTTGTATTTTTAGTATTTTCGACTATTCTGCCGAGCTCTCTTATTAGACAATGTTTTTCAACGTCATTGTTAGACAATTTTTATTCTCTGTCAACGGGTCGACGTTAAATTTCTCAGTTGATAAATCCAATTTCATAATCGCCGGAGGATCTCGTGTGTGGTAAATCTTCGAGTACGTTGCTCTCGAGTGCGGAATGAGTATGAGTTTGCCTTCCGATAACATTGCGGGAGGAACAGTGCGAGCATGATGCGCACAAGCACGAGTCGGGCTCATTCCTCGCCGTCTGCTCGAGGATCTTTTTGAATGGTGATTATCGTTCCCGCCGACACACAACGAGACATATAAATTACAATCGCTTCGAGAGTAAAGAGAACCGGACTCGAATCGTCTCTCTTCATCTGCCTCGTTCCTCGCGAGGCAATTCCTCGCGTCTCCGGCGCTCCTCTCCGTTCTCCGCGAGAGTATTCGGTTTTCCGTGCTGCCACGCCGTAGAAGGGGGCGAGGATGGACGATCCTGCGGATCCAGGAGCTGAACGGACACACATACATATCGTGTCGCTCCCGCAGCTTCTCGCCTTCCGTGAACTTGTCTCGATGCCACAGGTGGTGCAGGTGTTTCGCTCCGCTCGCTCCAGAAGCCGGATAACGTTCGACTTAACCCGGCAGCGCGAGAGCTCGTGTATAATGCAACCGCATAACCGCCACGCACTACGCAAGAATTTTTTTTTTTTTCTCCTCTGCGGCAGACTGCTCGAGAGTAAGGCAACATACAAAAAAAAAAAAAAAAAAAAACGGCTACTACGTGTACAATCTCACGAGTGATTATTTCTTTTCTTCTCTCCGGGCGACCATCAGGCGCACATCTCGGTCCCGCAACACTTGTTCGGTTCCCGTATCCGAGATCTCAGTCTCAGTCTTTTGGGCAACGAAAAAAATTTGAGATTCAGTACTTAAAATGAAAAATGTATTAATGTCGAAAATTTTGATACCTAAATCGTTGTCGTTAGTATAAAAAAAATTCTGCGTAACATCCTGTGCCTCGGTCAATCCTCATCTCTACATTCGTTACAACATATCGTTGTCCCTATTAAGTGGATAAACGCGTTACGGTGACAAAATATTCTTGCCGTCTCAACGAATTTTTTTTTTTCTCCCCGTGCGTGCTAATCGGCTTGGTCCATATTGGCCACATTTGCCCCGCGAAGATTGCCAAAGTCGGTGCGCCTTTATTGCAATGCACACATTCAATGGCACGTTCCGCGAGGATTGCCTTCGCTCGCAACGCACGCGCCCGCTGAGGGCGGGAAGCTCGAAGGAGAATCATTAGAAACTCGCAGGAGAAAAACGTGAGGATGCTGAGCAAACACGAATTAGGGATAACGACAGGAGAACGAGAGGGGGGAGGATAAAGGATTATGCCGGATGGTCCGCGGTGGGGTCGAGAACGCGAGACAGCGATATATCCGAGCATTAACGTCGTTAACCCGAGAGCGACGTTGTAATAATGGCCTCTTCCGCGTCTTTCCTCGATAATTACACCAGCGTCGTCTCGCGCGCACTCGCCTTCGATTTCTGCACTCCTCCTCATCGCCGTCCTCACGGGGTTCACTTCTTTACTTCGCCCGAAAGGTTCCCGGCTCGCTCCTCCTGCCTCTTGATCACACGGACGGTTTGAGGTTTGACCTCCCCAAATTCGAATGCGTTAAATTACACACCTTGCCGTATATGCAACTGCGCGGACGGTAATTGTAACCTTTCACGGGCTGCGCTGCGATTCGTTCGCGAAACTCTCGCGAAAATCGCCGATTTTTTTTGTTTTTTTTTTTGTTTATGGGGCAGGATATGAAGTTGCTTTAAAAAGGAAGACAATACTTTTGGGTGCGTTCCGATGTCGTTGAACGAAGCTTTAGCGTTTTAAATGCAGATTATCTCCGTTGAATGCTTGAGGATAAACGCATGTTTAAATTAATGGCTAATTTTTAAGGCGTCGATGATTCATCGACGAATGTGGATCGCATGCGCCTATGGTTGGATGCATTTATTTTTACTTTGCTGGAAGATAACAAGTGTGAATATCTTAAATTATTTTTTTATGACATACTTTGTTCATTCTTCAGCGATTTTCAGCTCTATTGAAGTGCACATTAGAAACGGCTAAATTAAGTGTTCCGAAATTTGTATTGGATTCTCTCGCAAACTATGAGTTAATGCATTATCTTTAGATGCTTTAAATATTTTTCCATGACGATCCATTTGCAATCTTATCCTTCCAAGAGTTTAAATGAAGTTTGCACAATGTTATCGTTTGTTATAAAAATTATATTCCCAGAATGGGATCTTTGGTCGATCGTCAACTTTTTATATTTTCTTCTTATCGACTCCCTCCTACCTGGAGTGTATTTATATAGACAGAATTGAGAGACTTTCGTCTTTCAACGACGGCCAAGGAGAGTTTGCAGTACTGTTTTTTGACGTTTTAAAGTGCAACTTTGAGAATGGGAAGAAGGGAATAATCTTCCGGGTCTCGTCGTTAAAATCGTTTACGACCGGTAAGCCTCGAGCGAAGTCCGTTGGATCGAAAGTGAAGAGAGAAAAGAGGAGTTTTACTCGGTTCGTCCCGGCAAGAGCCCGATGAGATAGTGGAACACGCAGAGAGGAGGCAAAACGGCGTCAGAAATGCAGAAGATGAGGACGCTTTTTTGCGTGGCAGTTAAACGCCCCGACGCTTCTTCTTCATCTTCCAAACGCCTCTTGTATCTTTATTTCTCCATCGTATTTTACCCAGCTACTTCGCAAAGAGGATTTCTCATTCTCCATTAAAACTTATCGCGGGTAAAAGTGCCCGGCAAGTCTCTTCCACCCTCTCGCTCAGCTAAGTAGAGTCGTCGTCCTTTTATCGACCCTTCAGCGCCGGTCACTCTTCGACCGTACCGATCGCAGGCACTTTCTGCCCGCACTTTGCGTCGATGCAATTCCAGGAAATTCCACGAAACCTTTCATTGAAATTAGCGCAGAAATTTAATTGGCTCCTATAAATCTTTGTTTTATAAACCCATTTTCTGGCCTCGCATGGTCAATTATCTTTTACCACATTTTCAACGAAGTCAACCGATTAACCCTTTAACGGTCAGACGGGAAATGGCTTGGCACTAAATTGTAAATTTACGGTATTTATACGGGAGAAACATCAAATTGATTTTTCCATCGGTCGATCTCGCTTGCACGAACGTGCTGGAATTTCCGCGCTTTAACAATCACTAAATGGCTTCCTTTCCAGTGACCTTTAAAAGAGTTGATTCATCTCACGGACCTCTTTTTAATTGTATTTGCAGATCAAACAACAAATTTTAACAAAAATTGTTTACGTTATTTTTGTCCTTCAATTTTTGAATACCAACAAGGTACGCGAATGACTGTAAAATGTAACGATCAACCTTACGGAGCAACATCTTAGGCGGTGCAAAAAAAGTGATAAAAAAATGCATATATTGGTTTCTCACTCAAAGGAAGTCGCAGAACTTGTAGCTTTCTCCGCCGGTTTCAGAAGAAACCTTCCAGAAGCAAAGCTATGGAAAATAAAAAAATTCACGTCCGAACTCCCGTAAGCGAGTACCGAAGAGCTCAATGAAGACGCCGAGGTGTCCGGGAGAGGGCACTGTAGACCTAACGAATGTGCAGGACTACGGCAGAAGCTGCGCTGATAGGCCCGAGTCGAAGGGAAAAAAGAGAAGCGAGGAAGTGATCGGCCCGTTCTGTATTACTGTATACACCTCCACGTAGAAGTTTCCAGCGACGACCCGACCTGACCCGGTGCGGAGCACGCGCGCCGGCTCGCAGGCGGTGTGGTTATACACCTAATGCCACACCGTATACAAGACTTTTCTCCGCTCATCCCTCGGCCCTCTTTCGCTGTTTCTCTTCCTCGCCAAAACCAATCAAGCGCGGTTCGGAATGTGGCGTGGCCGAGGCGAGGTCTTCTTTTACATCGGCCTCCTCGTCCATCTCATCCTATTTTCTATCTCCTCGACTTCGTCTACGTTTTTTTTTTTTTTTTTTTTTTTTTTTTTTAGAGTCTACGTCGGTTCAGGCTGCAGTCGCGACTTGCATAGAGTTGCACTCTAGGCTCCTCGCGGAAGAATCATCTCTCCTCTCCATCATATCCTCTGCTTACTTCTCACCTAACTAGTAGCGCATTACGCACGCGTGACTGCGAGTGTGTCGTGCGTATGTGCGCATGTACTTGCTGCTTCTGCCGCGGTCGCCCGGATGGAAACCTTTCAGCTGGAACTGCCGAAGCTCCGAGCTTGGAGATGATGAACACGACGCGATGATTATTATTATTATTATTATTCCGAGGGTTTTCGAACCAAACGGTAAAAAAGGATTTGAGACTAGAAATAAATTTCGCATTCACGAGCGCCCTCAATTTCTTTTCATGCTTATTTGGCTATACTTTGCTTGACAATATAACTTTGGTTTTTTTTTTTAATAAATAAATTTGACAATTTTTTTCGTTAAATATATTGTGGATTTAAAATGGAAAAATAGTTCCGCAGATTTTCGAAACAAACGATGAATAAGAACTGTACACTGGACAAACATTTCTACAGAAGCATCCTCGGATTTCTTTTCACATTAACTTTGCAATTTTTTTCTTACAAATTTAAGAATTTTTTTAGGTAAAAATATTGTTGATTCAAAATGAAATGAATAGTAAAATTAGCGAACAAAAAATTGTCGATCTTTGGGAGCGAGAAGTGTTCGAATTTTACTTCGAATTGCAAGCGCGGTGACCGAACCGAGTTAATCGCTTCTTGGTTAAAGATGGATTTTCGGCTTACCGACCGATCATTAATTTTATAACCTTCGCGAGAAAAAGGTAAGATAAAAACTCCGATCGCTCGCAAGTGACCGCGATTCGGGACGATCGATCTCGTTTAAGAATCAACTCTCTACCGATCGATTGTAATGACGAATGTCCGAAAAATCTTTATGATTCTTCATACTCCAGAAAACCGTAGCGCATAAAATAAAATGGTCCGTCGAGCACGAGTCCCTTCTCGATTAAATTTTTGTTATCGATCGATTATTACGCTAATAATAATATTTACGAAAATTACATTTTCTCCTTTCGATACCGATCGTGCTTTTCACATCGCGAAGTAAACATCCATCGACTGATTATCATTATAAAATTCAAACAGCCCAAAAAAAAAAAAAAGAAACAAAAAATTCTGATCAAGGTTTCCGATTTTTCGTTTTTTTTTTTTTCGTTCCGCAACAAATCGTGACTCCAAAGCCTTCGAGCGCGAGCTCGATATCGCCGCGAAGCCCGCTCTAAAATTTGGTTACCGGGCAAATTAAGTGTGCAAGAAAGCAAAAAAAAAAAAAAAAAAAAACGAAAAATAATTCTGGGCGTTACGAACACACGTCGGCGTGGTTGTACGATAAATTCTCCGTTACAGCTCAGCCCCGTGGCATCGACCTCTCTCGCTTCGGGCATCGAGGACCTCGCCTCCTTGTACTCGCTCGGCCCTTCCTTATTAAGTATACACGGAGACGAGTGCGAACGCAATTTACGAAAGGGCGAACGTTGCTCGCGGAAGGCCGCGGGAATCGTTCGACGTTAAAATAAAGGATAACCGATGGAGAAGGGAAAAAAGAACGAGCGAACGAAAGAATGAAAGAAAGGAAAGAGAGACACGATGCCTTGCTACGGAGTCTGTAAATTTGCTGCACGAGCGGCAGCCGATACGGAATGGAGAGAAGTTCCTTTTTCGCGGAATACCGGCCGACACGTGGACTGTAGAGAAGAGCGGGGCGAAATGGAACAGGGGCAAAACTCAACTTTTCAATAATTTTTTTTGGATCCCCTGTTTCGTCCCAACAATAAATCCGGATTTTCAACACCGTTTTGCCCCACCTACCATCACTGCGACCATCCAAAAGTTATTGAAATTATTCCGTTTTGTCCCATTATTCCGTTTTGCCCCACACACAGAAAAATAATTTATTTGACCGCCACCGTTTATTTGCTTTAAGTAAAATATTCTTTTGATATAAATACATGTTTAAATCATTTAGGTAACTATTTACTTAATTAAAATAAATATTTAAATAATGTATTCATTCAATGTTTATTCAATCATTTAATATCCAATATTTAAATCGTTAACTATTTACTTAATGAAAATAATTATTTATTTAAGTCAGGTAAATATTTTACTTAAACCAATTAAACGGTGACCGTCAAATAAATTATTTTTCTGGGTGCACTTTCCGATTCTGTCCGGCTCTCACCTACAAGATTAGCGGACGGAGACGGAGAAAGTACTGTAAAAAAAAAATAAAAATAAAAAAGTCAACTTCGAGAGAAGGACTGAAAGTGCTCGAAGCTTTCGGCCGAGATGCAGAGAAGAAGGGCGGAGGCAATTAAATAATTGGCTCATTAAGCGGCGGTGCGTTTTACGATTCCCGGCCCGGAGTCGTCGGAGCCGAATCGTCAGATAACGCGTAACGGGTCGCCGTGACCGGCGAGTTTCGCGGACTCGCTCGCGCGTGGAGAAAAAAAAAAGTTGCCAAGAAATGGAGAACACGGAGAGAAATGGGGGAGTGCGGAACAGCAAAAGTATCTGCCGAAAGGCTCGGGGAGAAACGAGGAGTTCCTCGCGTTTCCTCGCGAAATCGCGAGTATCTCGGGGCGTCAATTAGTCAGGCGGCATCTAGAACGATAAATCTTTTTCTCCGGAAGGCAAAGAAAGAGAAACGGGGAGGGCCACGGGCGAATTTACGATCGGTTCTCCGCTCCTCGACCGGTCAACCGGGAGGACGACTCTTTCTTTCTTGCTGCGCGGCCCGCTGTCGATCGCGGGCTTCCGATCCGATCACCGGCCAATGAAAGAGAAGTGAGATCGATTCGGCGAGAGGATACGTGTGCCTCGACGCCACGGATATGGGGATTCGATGAATAAAGTTAAGCCGCAGGAGATTTATCGGACAGTCAAAAGTCAAATGAACTCACGGTACTGAATCGGAATTGAGTGAATTAACTTTCTTTTCGAGTATTTTCTTTCTTGTCAAACGTGCCGAATTGTTTATATGCGGAACGAATTTATTTCGTTCCGGGGAATTTTTTTTTTTTTTTTTTTAATACGGAGACAAGAATTTCAATACGCAAACGGTAGTTTTGAAAAATAAAAATTGTGAAGCTGTGTAAGGTTTTATTTTTTGAAAAAATGTGCGTCACTTTTTGAACGTTTTGAGCACTCGGTGATTTTTTTCTAATTGAAATTCCAAAAAATTGCAACTGTGCATCGAGAATTGGAAAGTCTCTCGACTGACGTATCGGGACTTACGCTCCGAATCTTTGAGATCAGAACAGTTGATACCTCAATTTATATTTCGAAACTTTGGTCCGGAGGTAATTTTAAGTATAATCTCTCAGCAAATGAGGGGCGTTTGCTAATTGTATCAGGAGTTACGCTCCAAATCTTTGAGATCAGTGCGGTTAATATCTGAAAATTATATTTCGAAACTTGGTCCCGAGGTCGTCTTAAGTACAATCTCTCAGTAAACGGGGGCCTTTAATAATACGCTTTACCTGCGGCAGCAATTTTTTATCTCACCAGAAAAACAAAACAAAAAAAAAAAACCTGAATTCTTTACCTCTCGTTTCCGGTTCTGATATTTCCCGTTTCCTTGCGTAATACTTTTTGTTTGTTACAAATAAAAAGAAACTGTTCACTCGCAGAACGCGAAGCGCCTGACCCTTTCGAACACTTCTCCGGGCATGATGATTGATGACGAAAGCACGGGTAATTACCGTGGACGTTTCCGAATACTCAGCCACGAGTACCGGCTCTCGGATATTGATTCAATTATCGAGATTAATGGTGCAGAGCGTTGCTCTGCCTCTCGAGTGTTCTTCCCCGGCTCTCGCCCGAATGATTTATCGTGAGACACTCGAGACAGAAACGGAGCATTATATTCCCCATCGGGCACGATCGCTCACGCGACATTGTACACGTTCTCAGGATATATTAAATTTAGCCAGTTGGCTCCGCGACTCGAAGCTCTCTCCTTATTTACCATTTTTTTTTTTGCGTGCCAAAAAATTGCCGCAGGGCGAGCCGACTCGCGACGCTCGCATCGCAACCACGCCAATTTATTTTTTCCCCATTAGCATGACAATGCGCTCGAGCCGCGAGCGACAAGTACCCCGAGGGAAACCCGAGTGCGGCTCTTGCTCTTGATTTTTGGCTCCGGATGACAATTTCGTCGCCGGATGAGATCGAGACTGTTCGGCTGTGAGTCTCATGCGACGTTTCGGGCTTAGGATAAATTAATGCAATTGGCTCGAGGCGTCAGGAATTTTTTTTTTATAGTCGTACGAAGACTACTTCTTAGGGTGTGCCAAAAAAACTCACAAAAAAAAATGTATAAAAATCCAGGAAAATTAAAAAAAAAATGCATTAAAAGCAGCACATATCTTGTATTAATTCTAAACGGCTAATTTACTGAATCTTAACGATGTAACCGAAGGTAAATAAATTGCGGCTGCTAAAAAAAAAAAAAAAGAAAATTGAAACCGATTCCGTTCGCTCTTATGTTACAGCTCGCTCCGATACGCGACGAGCTCCTTTTTTCGAGCCTCCGTGTATCTTATCGCATTACCATAAAGTTCAATGTATCTCGGAGGGCTCGAGCCGAGGAATCTTCGGTGAATCACAACGAGTCTCGTCCGGCAGGAGCTCCCAGTCACGCGACACAATACTCCTCTTATTGTGCATTTTATTTTCGATCCGGAAGGTGGTGATCGCGATTATTTTTCGACAGGACGACGCGCACTCGATCCCCGAGGTCCGCCCGAAAAAAAAATTTAGCTCCCATCTCCGTCGGGCCTTCCCGATGGCGATCCCTTTGCCTCTTCACTGTCGTTTGCGAGAGCCGCCACCCCCTCCTTTTCTCTATATTAAGAGCATCGCCGAACGATCGCGATAAGCTGGACCGAGCGCCGAATTCCCGACTCTCGACAGGGCTCTTCCCTCTCGCCCTCGAGAGAAATCCAAAAAAAAAAAAAAAAGAAATCCCTGGCGTGCAAAGGGATAATTTTAACGAGCTCCAATCGG
Source organism: Amblyjoppa proteus (assembly GCA_963922035.1). Lineage (NCBI taxonomy): Eukaryota > Metazoa > Arthropoda > Insecta > Hymenoptera > Ichneumonidae > Amblyjoppa > Amblyjoppa proteus. The sequence continues at coordinate 14,640,444 of OY998228.1, read as the reverse complement.
TCGCCGAGCGATCTGGCGCGACGTCTCGATCTCCGCCTGGAACTCGCGAATCTCAATTTTAATTGCGTTCGTGTTTTCTCCAGTACCAAAAATAAAAAGAAAGCAAAAAAAAATCAAGATTTCGTCTCCGACTATAAATCCGAGTCCCTTTAAATCCGAGATCTTTCGTTAAAATTTCAATCCCACATTATCGAGAGCTACGTAAAATTTCTTAATCTCGCCTGCGAACGCACGAGCGAGCCCGAAGACAATGCGCTCACGATCGGGAGGCCGAGGGCTGAATAGCGAACGATCTGGAGCGTTAAAATTCGTTTTGAAAATAAAAGCGACGCGGGATGAATTTATCCGATCGAGAGGAGTCGTGGTAAATAAATTTCAGTCCACCCCCACATCGGCGAGCCCGAGAGCGCTCTCTCCCTTCCCTCGAGAGACCGGGCAGGCGAGAGCGGTATCGGTTTGAATATAAATTCAATGAATAATCGTATGGTTGGCGAGGGAGAAGACGAGTTCCACGGTTGGATTTGCGCCGGTGGTGAGAGACGCCGTGTGGACCGGTATGGGCGTGTTGTATCCGAGCCGGAGAGGCCGATGCGAGGGAATGAGAGAGGGCTCGAGAGCGGCTTCGACGGCTGATGCACGTCGGGAGGGAGCGCGAGGAGATGCTGCGGTCTCTCGGCCGCGGTAGCCTCGGGACATCACGAGCTCGAGGTTCTCCTCGGCATCTCCTGTGCCTTTACTGAGAGGGAATAAGAGAATGAAGAGAGAAGAGAATGATGAGAAGGGGGTTGGCGAGGGGGCGGAAGGAGTTGGGGACGGGGGAGGGAACGGCCGAGAGGAAAGCTGAGAGTCTTTGAGTTTCTTTGCCCCGCGCGCGAGCACTTCGGCGAGCACTTCCTTCGAACGTCTATCATCTGCAGTGGCCTATGTGGTACTGACTTATTCCCTCATCTCGTTACGAGCCAGTACGCAGGCAACACTGTACCGCGAGCGGCGGAAGGGGCAGGATGACTCCGTCGAGGAGAGCGGCACAGAAAAGTCGGAATGCTGCGCGGGGAAGTTGAACGGGAATGTTGCCTCGAGGAGACTCGCGACGAAAAGCGCGCTTGGAGGGAATATGCAGGTTTTTTTTTTTTTTTGTTTATCGACGATCCGTGCAGACTGTAAAAGTTCCCTTTTGGAAAAGTTGTCATTAAATAAAAAAAAAAAAAATTGAACCATAAAATTGCGAGGCACATGTGCTTGAAATTTCGGAAAGAGTTTTGGTAAAAGAAACTTCCAATGTCGTTCATCGATTTTCAAAGATATTTTAACGATGTACAAAAAAAAAAAAAAAATTGTATATTTTGCGCACATTTCTGTACGCGAACGTCAGCAACTTTCTTTTTGTTACTTTTTCGATTTTTTTTTCGTTTTAATATTTGTAATGATTTTTTATATATTTTTAAAATATATTTGTTAAATAAAAAATGTATTGCTATTTATTGTGTGCTAGGTTTTTCCTTTTTGTTTTTTAAAGCAGTTTATGTGAAAACTGATAAATTGATAAGTATAAAGGTGGTTGTGCATTTAGCATACATTTCTGTCGGCGAATATTAGCAATTTTTCGTTTTTGCGAAAAATGTGCGTAGTTGTTTATTTAATTAAAGAAAATGTATTAAAAATACGTTTCGTTGGCAAAATCAATGTTATAATTAATATTAAAAAAGTTGCTGGCAAAAAAACGTTCGTTAAATATACAAACCGTTTGTACTCTGTATGGGCCACTGGAGGGGGGGATTATGGGTTGGATCTGTTTTTTTTTGTTTAATGCCAATAAATTGATAGGTGCAAACTCAGCGACTGCGAGTAATTTTTAAGCTTTAAAATAACCCGTGCGAAAACGATTGAATTTTTACATATCCAACATTCTCGCACGAGCGCGAAGCGTCGTCACCGGGCAATTTCCGCGGCGAGTTGGAAGGATCCACGTTATCCTGCAGTGAAAAAAAAACAAAAAAAAAGGATAAAAATGAAGAGATAAAAAGTAATACCGAAGAGCTGTGTGTGCGTACGTGCCGGTGCGCGGGAGACCGATAGCATCTTGCGAATCCGTGCGAATCGCACGCGATATCGGCCGTGTTACGCCGGCCATAGAGCCGCGAGCGGGTTTTCCTCGTGTGCGAGAGACGTTCACAGCAAGGACTCTTCTTCTTGAGGCCCGCGGGGCCCCTTTAACGCAGCGCACCGTTCTCTCCGACGCTATTCCGCGAGGGTCCGAAGATCCTGACTTCAAAAGCGGCGTGAACGTCTCGCCGTAACGCACGGGCATGTGATGTGCGTTCATGTTGCAGCTTCTACTGTAGTTATCCTTACCTACTGTTGCAGCTGCGCACGAAGCTCGACTCTTTCGTACCACGCTGAAGCGTCCGTCCGAGTGGAAGCCGCGCGATGCCTGATTAGGCCGATATTACTGTGTCGAGTTATGGCGTTGAATAAAACGCCGCGGAGCAATGGCATACCGAGTCGAGGCCTTCTCACTTCGCGCAAGACGTCGCGGGATGAAACTATTGTACCCGCGTTTCCATGCTTGAGCTTGAGAAACTTGCTCCAAGCTCGCCGAAAAAAATATCCTTTCACAAGCCCGATGATACTTGCGTGACGTCAAATTTCATATTTGGCGAGTCTTTGGCAATGCATTGGCTTTGGGAAGAAAAACAATCGTTGACATGCAGAATTTTTGTTCAACAAGTGAACTTCAGCGAGCTATTTAAACTCGATAAAATTTAGGGTCATCAAGTTTCGGCGAGGAATCGTTTCACCTGCCGACATTCGCAAAAGCTGAGCAACAAAAATTCCACGGACGTTCGGATATTTACACAGTAAAAAGGATTTATAATTTTATGAAATTTTTTTTCTCCGCAAACGTTCACAATTATTTTCTTGTTAATTTTACAAAACATGAAAATTTGCATTTACAGAGAAATTCCGTAAAACGCAGCAATGTACTTGGTCCGAGATAAGTTTCGTTTTACTCTTCGAAAAAACAAAAATCGTGAAAAACTGTCCATCTTAGCCCGCGCTCCCCTGTTGCGTACCTACGATACATCCGAGAATCCTACGAGGTCAACGACCTTTTCGCGCCTCGTCAGCTTTCGCCCAAGTCTTCGCGATCGCTTCCGCTCGGTCGCTCTTAACCAAAGTACAACAACATGAGGGTTTCTCGTGCAGACTAATTCTCACGCGCACAAAACGCGCGAGGAGCCTCGCACGGATTCCATACGAGAAATTCGCGCGAGCGATTCCCCCAAGTCCCTACAAGAAGCTCGATTGAGCCGTAACTCGTCGGAAAGCCGCGTCAAAAACTTACCCCATTGCCTCACAATTACAAAAAAAAAAAAAACACAAAAAAAACGGTGATAAAAAAAAATGAATCCGTCAGTGCGAACTCCGTGCGGATGCTCAAATTTCATAATGTATTTTTCGGCCTTCGAAGAAATTTGATCCCGAAGCGGAGTGGGTGGACGGCTTTTGAACCAGAGATAGATGCAACCATAATGGGATTACGACGTTTACGAATGGACGGACTTCTCCCCCGGTGGCGCAGTCGGTATGCACACACGGGCAGAGGTTGCACCGGGCGCTGGGACGCGAGGACGCGCACACATGCGCGAAGGGGTAGGAAGAAGGAGTTAAAGATTAAGGCCACCGGAGTGGTAACGCGATCTCGGTGCGAGGGCATCGCTCTTCGTCTCTTGTCTTTCTCCGTTACCTCGCATTACGCCTGGCTCTGTCTCCTTGGAACTTCTCTCTGCGCTTCTTCTCGTGCATCGCGAGGAGGGAGCCCATGGAGGGAGGGGGCGGAGGGGGGCTCTTCACTCTTCGCGAGAACTCTCACACCCGCGCATTCCCGCAGATACATAACCGTAACTGTGCTGTCGAGGGGAAGATGCTCGATGTACGTCGACTATACTTCGTTTCGTGTGTACATACATATAGATACATATATACGTATATATGTATATAAATAAAGACATAGTTGCCATGTACACACATATATATATATATATAGATGGGGTATAGACATGTATGTGGATACATATATACATAGATGGCGTGTAGCCATGTATGTGGATACATATATACATAGATGGCGTGTAGAGATGTATATATGTATGAATGTGTATAAATGAAGAGATGGATGGTGGAAAAGGGCTGGCGTATGTACACATATACAGGTATGTAGGAAAGAGGTATATAGCACGCAGATAGTCCTGTGCGGACGGGAGAGTTACTCGGGGGCCAACGGTAGTTTGCTCGGGTATAAAACATCTCAATATAACTATAGCGGAAGTAATTTTCAAAGTCACGATAGAGGAGTCTTGCCCTCAGAGGCGAAAGAGGCTTCTGGCCATCGTTTCATTTAAATTACATATTAAGGAGGATATAACGTTATTTTTATTATTTTTTTTTTTTAATTAATTTATTATGATTCTGTTTCATCCTTGTTATTGGGATGGCGATGGGATTTCGATGGGCGATTAGGGAGAGGCTTTGAGTTCGTCCGCGGTCGGTGAAAGAGTCGCGCGACAGACCGCGCGCAGTTTCAGCTGACGACACGTCGTAATTATTGGCTTGATAATTAAAAAAAAATATTTGTAAAATAAACAGACATTTTTTGTAGAATGGACAAGACTTTTTTGTATAATTAATTCTAAAGGAATTGTGGATGTTTGTGGACAAGAAATGTTGTTACCGATTGTAGTGCCGACTTCCTTTCATTTAAATTATGTTTTAAGGATACTTAAAAAAAAAAAAAAAAATTAAACTAGCAGCGATCGCGCGCGTATATCGAGTCTCGGTATTTGATTTTGAATTTTTTGACTTTTATACGCTAAATGTTATTTTCTATGAAAAACGATATACCTGTCGCCATTGATAACCAATGCAGTGTTAATACAACTTTAACCAGAACAACTCTCTAACATGTGTGATTTTGGCCCCCAATTTTTATTAAGAGGGATAAAAAAAAGTATTAATTTTTTAAAAATTAATTTACTTTTATATTCATGTTATTAGGATAGCGATGTGATTTCGATGGGCGATTAGGAGGAGGCTTTGAGTTCGTCCGCGGGGGAGGAAGCGGGAAGTCGCGCGACAGACCGCGCGCGGGTTTACCCGACGACACGTCGTAAGTTCGCGAGCTACACGGGCGAAACACGATAGATAACGAAGAGGCGCGCGCGCGCGCGTTCGAGAGAGTGGAGAGAGCTTCCTCTCGTTCCATCTCGCGCGCTGCCGCGGACCCGGAGAGGACTTTTAATGAGCCGCGGTCGCCGCGCACGGCTATTCTCAAGGGAGATACGATCTCGAGAAGCGACCCGCTGAGGAGAGAAGTTCTTTTACAACGGCTGGAAGCGAAACGCCTTCGTTACAGGACTCTCGGCCCTGGCGGGAGCCCTCGACGTATGGGGACTGGCCGGAAAACAGGGACGATGATTTTTTGTCGGCGTGACACGCGGTGCGCAAGGTCGCCCAACCTGCTCGACCCTCCCCGGCAAAAACTTTCGGCGAAAAAACGTCCGCGATATCATTTAAACGCACGCGCCTCGTTGAGGGATTTTTTTCCCCCCGAGAGCAAACATCGCTGCCTCCTTTCGGCTGTAAGAACTATGCGGATGCTCGCGATCAATTTTTTTTCCCCGCACCACGGAAGTGAACACACTTGGCGGTAGATCCGTGCATTTTTTTCAGATTTTTTTCGATTTTATTTTATAGTCTTTTACTCCAGTATTGCTTAGTGTGCGAAACTGCACTGTTAAAAATTTCTGTTTGGAAATTCAAAAAATGTATATGAAGTTTAATGCATAGACACTATGTGAAATGTCATTGAGACGTATGTAAGAGTATTGCGTTACCGGTATATTAAAAACAATATTATTTGTATAATATTTATTAATTTTAATTAAATTCAAATACGATGTATAATGAATTCTAATTTCAAATAACTTTGTATATTAAACGTGTTGTAAATTTCATAAGACGTTTAACAATGCGAAGATTCGAACCGCGAAACCGAAGTCGAACCGAAAATTTAAAGGCCGATAGGCGGTTGAAAGTCCTCACAACGAGGACCCGGATGGTTGCGAAGGAATTATTATTATTATTATTTTTTTTACTAATTTACCATTTTCCTTTTTTGCTCAACTATTTTTGACGATTCGAACTATTCGAACTGAAAATTGAAAAATGACGTGAAGGCTCATATCTATTCAGAGAAAGCAAGAAAAACGCACGAATATTCCGATTCGCATTCGGATATTAAGATATTCCGCGCAGCACAACAAATTTAATCGAAGCCTAACACAACGTTCATCCGCGATGTTGATGTTTGCGCCTCCGTGATTCAATTTATCCCGGAACTCCGCCTTGCCCCAAGTACCGATTCGGGCCACTCGTCGAGTTGGCGGCCCATCGAATCGGTTTCACGGATCGACGTTGAGCTCCGCTCATCCGCCACTCCACCGTTCTCGCCACGGAGCGTCGTCGAAAATTTCCCTCCGATGACAAATACAATTTACCCGCGGATAATCCGCCAGGCACGTAATCGCCAATGCTCTCAGAAGCCTTCATCTCGAGGCAGCTCCTGCCGCCCAACCCGGCTCTGGCCTTTTACCATAAACCGAGGAAGCGCACGGTAGCCTTGCCCACGCTCGAGGAACTTACACGCGCCAATAGAAACGTACAGCAAAAAACAAAAAAAAAAAAAAACAACAACAACAACAAAATCCGAACAAAGCATCCGCTACTTACCGATAATTACCGAAGGCTTTATGGGAAATAATGGTCCAGCGGCTCCTCGCGAGGGAGCTCCTTAGAGGCTCCTTAAAGCCCGCTGCGGTGGCGCGCGGACACAGAGAGAGACGACCGTATGAAGAGATATGTACGTGCATGCATCGGCCGCCGTGAATATAGGCATGGAATATAGATAGATAGGATATAATGCGCCTGCAGTATAAGTTGCCCCTCGGATTCGCCGCGGAACCAACTACCGTGCTCGCCGAGCGCGGCCACTTCGATAGCGCGGACCGGGTATGGGCAGGCTCTGCAGTTCCCTCCGCGGCATGCAGGTCGCGTAGAACAACTGCCGACGAGATGCGGAGGAAGAGACCGGAGGGTACTACCGAAGATCCTCCTCTCGGAGTCAGGCACATTATCGAACCTCCGCGTGATGATCGTTTTGTTCAGCGGCACTCTCGTTAACTCTCGTTTATGGACCAAGCCCGCGGCCCGAGGCTATCCCTTTATTTCCCTATTCCTTTATAATCTACCCTCGATTTTATTATTGTTTCTATCTTTTCACTCGTTAGGCCGAGCGCTAACGATTATCGTCGCATCCTCGCAATAAAACATTCGCCGATTACGCGCCGGGACTATCGAGTATTGTGATTTTATGACCGAATTCCGGTCGATTTTTTTTTATCGGTTATGGTTTTTTTTTTTTTTTTTTTTTTTTTTTTTTTTTTTTTGCAAGGAGCTTTTCTTCGCGGGCTCGGAGATCGATGCGACGTGCGAGTTTCTGCATCGGGCGTTCACACGGATTTTTTTTTTTTTTTCATATCGCTCGGCAGCGATCGGCGAAGTGCGCGTGGGCTTTTATGGGGATGCGAAATGAACTCGGTCGGTAAAGAAAACTATGTTTTTTTTTTTCTCGAGGATCTTTAATATCTTGAGCTAAACACCAATTAGTAGCGTCATCGTTGAAAAGCTGAGCGGATAATAATTTGATTTTTCTCGGAAGAGTCTAGCAGTCTCGAAAAAAAAAAAAAAAATGTAGTACGGTTTGTTTTACCGATCGAGCCGAAGCCGATCATCCAATGCGAATCCAGAAAAATAATTTTCTTCAACGGGCTTCGGCAAATAAATATTTACTTGGTTTAAATAAATACATATTTAAATTAAAGTATTTATTTAAACCAAAAAAAAAATTCATTTAAACTAAATAAATATTTATTTGCGGGACACCCGTCAAATAAACTATGTCTCTGGGTGTGGCTCGGGCGAAAGGAACGACTTCCGGTGTGCTTATTTTTTTTTTTTTACAGAAGGTCCAACATTTCTACCATCGAGTTTCAAGATTTTGCGACATTTTCGATGGAGATCGATACGCCTTGTTCGAAGTAAAAAAAAAAAAAAAAAAAAAAAAAAAAAAAAAAAAAAAAAAAAAAAACAATATTGCGGATCACCGCGAGAGTTCTCAGGAAAGTTTTATCCGCGGTATCGATAATTTAGCGGACGATCGACGTCCGATAACGGTCGCCGACTGTTCCCCACCGGGTTCTAAGCGGAAGCGATAGCGACTCGTGGAAATAATATTTCTCAAAGGAGCGTTGGATCGAGAGGTCGAGGAGAGGCCCAGCATGCCGCGAGATAGCGCAGCGCGGAGAGCGCCGCGGAGGAAAGAGGCGAGGCGAGGATCGAGGATTATCGGCGGGGCGAAATCTGCATAGGCAAAAGTCGTGAACCATTAAAGTATGCTGCACATATACTCTCCGTAGCTTTATATACATAGAACTATGTGTACATCCACTGCATATACAGTAATCCGCAGAGCCGGCCAATTTTATAGTATAACATAAACCATTTCCTCTTCTCGTTTCCCTCGCCGGGCTGCGGCTTTGGTGTTACGCAAGCGTCGATATTAACCCTATAAAATCGGCGGATAACGCCTAGAATCTCGGCAGGTGCTCACGATTGATGAGAATACCCCAGCAACTCTCTGCACCGCTCTTTGAGATTAAAACAGAAAAAAAACCTCCCTGAGCCGTTGCTATTAGAACCGAGACGGAAGGAGCGATAAGCCGCGAGATAAATCCGGAAATACGTTAAAAACCCTTCTCACCTTTCGACCCTCCAAACCTCCGACTTGGTAAACTTTGTGAGAAATGTTGTACAGTGCAAGTCGTATATAGATATGTATATATATATATATATGTATATAATGTTTCTCGCAAGGATATATGCGGCAATAAAACGTGTCCAAGGTATTCGAAACTTCACGATTGGATGTCTTCATTCGGGCGAGGGATATTTCGTGGTCGAGGTATTTGACGGAAGGCATATTAATTTACGGGTATATTTTAGAGCCTTTGATTACTGAGATAATAGCGATGGCGGGAGGTGCGCGGTCGGTCGTAAAGTCGGGTATTAAAAAAATCAATGGCTCGAAGTGTGTAACGCGCTCTGGGTGTACGGCGGGTATGCAAGCGCGAGATGAGATCTTTGGGCCAGATGTAGGGAGGCTCGTGAAACTTGATACCAAAATCGAGGCGCGAGTGAAGCTTCGTACATTTTTATTACGCTTTCTTTTATTTCCTCGGGAGATACAAGCATGTCGGGTGTAAGGAGAGGCGTTTTACGATCGGCGGGATAGTTCGTATAAATACAAGAGTCAATGAGCATCAATGAATCAGACGAGAAATACATTTGAAGCACCTAAGAAGCCGTACTGGGAGAGCGGAGTAAACCCATTCTTTTCTTTACCTACGTACCAAATCACCGTTTCTGCCGTCTTTTCAATTAAGTTTAGTTACATTCTAGCGACATGATTTATGTTTTTGTTACAAATTTTATTAAGAAAAGGCGAGAAATTTCTATTAGTTATAATTAGTTTGCAACATTTCTGTTCCCATATATAGATATATATATATGGGGATATATATATAGATATATATATATATTTTTAATGACGAAATATGTTTATGGGAGAAAGTTCTAAGTGACAAAAAAAAAGTCCACATTTAACAAACATTTTACGTTCCGAAACGGCCAACGCTTGTTTCTCGTTAATTTTCCAATTTTCTCTTAAGTCGACAATACGATTCGGTTATTAAAAAAAAAAAAAAATCAATTAGGATTATTTGTGGACAAGAGATTTTTCATCATTGCTGCGAGTCACAGTTTTCGGGATACGTGAGTCGTCAAAATTAGCAACAAGAAAAATGAATAATAAAAAAAAAAGAATCTTAGTTCCGAAATTATCGGTCGTGGAGTGCTACAGGATTTTGTTATACCTAAAAAAATGATGAAGCTTTAAGAAATACTTAGGCAAAAAAGAGCACTTGTATACAAAGAACCGGCAAATTTCGTTTTGGTTATAGTCGCAAGAAAATTCAAAGAACATCGACGGTCCGTTCATCCGTCAAATCAGTGCAATTCACTCCGTTCGCCGCAGGGACTGCCGGGTGGCCGGCGAGCCGACTGAGCGGCGAGGTGAGGCGCGAGAAAAATACGACAAATAAAAAAAAAAAAAAAAAACCTCCGAGGACAAAGAAGCGGAAGAGTAAGAGAAGTAAGTAAGAAAAAAAAGGAAGAAATGGGAGCGACCACAGGGCGAGAACGGAAGAATCCTCGCGAGAAAATGATTCGCGCAGAGCCCGTTCCTGTACTCTCTCGAAGCCCTCTCACCGATATCCGACTCGGGCTATCGAGTATTTCTCGCATCGTTTCACCTGTGATTTATGCTTCCAGGAAGGGGGAACACGGCCATATTATATTCTCGCGAACACGACAGTGCTCGAGAGACGATAATAATAACGAATCCTTTTCCGGTGGATTAGGAGCGTTTCAGATGAATCGCCGAGCAAATAACGTAACGAATGGACCCGCTCTTGCGCCACTGTAGGTCATTAACGTTTTGCTGATAGAGCGCAAAATTTGCTTTTCCGCTGCGGCGCGAACACCGCCGGGAAGAGAGTCATTCCTGCTGTGCGCTTAGTCCGACTTCTGTGAGAATCTATGGGCTGATTGTAGTTCACGCTTTTTTTAACATAAAAAACAAAAAAAATTATAATTTTTCTGTGCGTGAAGAACTCGCCCCGTATCGACTAGCGTCGCGCTTCGACGAGCGGCGTACGGAAATTTGTTCGATTCCTTCGTTTAATTCATTTTAATTCGGAAATATTTGCCTCGCAAGTGGACGGAAGTTCGTTTCAACCTTCGGTCAGCGTTGTTAGGCGGAAAGGTACGAGACCGTATCGTTCGCGCGCTCATGAATTATTGAAGCGTTCGCAAATTTGTTTCTTCGGGTGTCGTTCGTCGGCGGAGCGCGCGGTTTGCGTTCCCAGTCCAAGGCTCGGTCCGAAAAGGGCCGACGCCCTTTAGCCGAGACCTTTTTTGGGAGCGCGAGAGGAGAGAACCGAGTTAGTCCGCCGACGAAGGCGAACTATAGTTATAGCTCCGTCTGCCGTTTACAAACTCTCTTTTTATCCTTTCTCGTATTCTCTACGCCGGTGCGACCAACCTCGACGACTGCATTCTCCAAAAGACGAGGAGGGGAGGGGGGAGATCGGATCGAGCGAAACGCTACCGAGAACGATCGGACAAAAGCTACGGAATGATGAGAAATTCGAGAAATCGCGAATACTTTGTGTTGCCTATATTCAATACCACGAACCGGAGGATCGAATCCGGACCGCACATTTTTTATGGTTCGAGGTTTTTCTGTTATAATTTTTTTTTTTTTTTTTTTTTTTTTTTTTTTTTTTTCCAATGGTACTTTAGTATTCCGCACTGTAAACAAATTTTGTTTGAAAATTAATGAACGGTACTGCAAGCTTTTTTAGATAAAGTGTTTCTGAAATTTTAAACACATGTGCGTTGCGATTTGACGGTAAAGTTTTAAGTTTTAATTAAAATTTGTGTAAATTTCAGACGAAAGATTCCTAATTTTAATGTCTGGTATTTTTAATTTACAAAAAATCTATTTTACCGCTCAATTAATGTGAGTAATGTGAGTAAATTTCAAGTTCCGGTACGTTAAAATTACAATTTATTTTCCAAATTGTAAATCCCGTAGGATCTTTGACGTTTTTTAAGTGAAAATCGAGACGCTACTTTGAAGCAGCTGTGGAAAAAAAAACACGAAGGAATTCTCGAAATTGCATTTAACGTATAATATTTATAATAATATACAAACGCACATCTATATGCGATTTATATGCAAATATGTTCTTAAATATATTATAATAAATATTGATTTTTTTCATAAGTGAACGAAATTTAGCAGTGTTTTCTCGATTACTTTGACCGCTACAGAACTGCAAGATATCATATAAAAAATAATTAGATTTTGATATCGCAATTTTTTTCCGTATCCACAAGAAATAACTTCGACAAAATTTCGAATTGCTTTGCTCCGGTAATTCCGGCGAACTGTTCAATTAATATCGTCGATCGTCGGTGTTTGCTTTGCTGCGAAGTCGTCGAACGAAATTCTCCAACAGCGAGGGCACAGCTATAATTACCCGCGTCGTCGCGATGGTTTATTCCATCGGAGTATCTCCGACTCGCAGAAACGTGACGCGCTGCGCGCCCGGATCGTTTAGACCTAAAGCTCGCGTCGGCGACACATCGCGCACGAGGAAACGCAGCTCCGGCGATTATTCGTACGAGGTAGGAAGTCTCTCTCGAGTATATGTATATACGTAAGAGCACTGGACTGTACTGGAGGCAAAAGGTGTCGGCTTAGAGCGAGACGAGCGCGAGGAGACTCCGCAGGAATTTTAACTAACGCCTCTAACGAGGCGTCGTGTCTATGGCCACACGTATATGTACTGCGGCGTACGGTGCATGCACAGATGAAAAGTGGAGAGAATCGGAGATCCGTCGGAGATTTACCCAAGTTCAGGGCCGCCGCCTACGCAGCTCATACCTCTCGTCGGTTCGAAGCTCTTCCCCACGCAGGCAGCTCTGCACGAACGCAGATAAAGCGACCGAAAATACGAATCTCGGACAGCCACGAATAATTAAAATTAAAGGAACACAAACTGTGCACAAAATGTTGACTAAAAAAATTATAGCAATTGCAAGGAAAATTGATTTTTATAAATCTTTCTCGTTCACAATTGGTATTTTCATTACTTCGGTACATACTGTTATTCATCAGTTCATATTTTTTTTTAGTTGCACGCAGTTTATTTATTTTTTATAGATGAGTAAAAAAATTATTATTATTATTTTTTTTTTTAAATCTGTTTTTGTTCTATAAGATCACAAATATAAGACGAGACCTGTTGTTTTAATGGACGCCAGAAGAAAAACTATGGTTTTATAACAACATAAATTGTCAACAATTTTCACATATCTGCCGAGCATTTGTTTCACTCGCCGACGAAGGGTTAAAAAAACATTCGATCGAAAAGATTAAAAAAAAAAAAAATTACGAAAAAAGGAATCCCTCTCGTACGCAACCGCATTATGCACTTCTCTGTGGCCGCAGTTGCATCCGTAATAAAACTCGCAGCCCGCTCGTGCGGTAAATGGACGGACACATGGAACGGAGTGCCGGTACTCGTCGTCGTACCGCCGTTCGTACGCGATGAATTCGATGCATCTCGTGTCCCGCATCTCTTCAGCATATAGATTCGTGAGAAATATACGAGGGAGTCTGTCGATCTCGCTTCGGAGATTGACCATAGCGGCGAGTCGCGACTATCGCGGCCGCGGCGCAGCTTCCATATGTTTCTCGGCATACCGCTATGTAGCTGCGACGAGGCGGCATCCGACTCGGCCGAGTCACTGAGAATTCTCCGCGGCCATTCGATGCCGTAATATAACGACGGAAAAGCGACAAACTCGCGAGACAGATTGGAAGCCCGGCCTTATAAGAGCGGCACTGAACCTGAGGAGAAGCTCTACCTCCGGGGCGCTCGTCTTCGTTTACCATTGCAGCGGCTACCCTCAACATCTGTGTATCCGCGAATCGCGAACATAAATTTATTCGCTCGCGGGATCCGCTAGCGCTGCGCGAATACGATAACTCTTGGGAATTGTGCGGATGCCTGGTGGCTGCAGTAACTCTTAACGAGCGGGCGAGCGAACGGGGAAGGAGGAAAGAATACGAAGTGGGAACGGGAGAATGAGAGAAAATGAGGAAAAAAAGAGAAAGGCGCGCTCTCGGGATATCGAGAGAAAATTCATTTATATATCGAAGATGCGCTATCAACGCGGCTTTGGTACTCGAAGAGTGTCGCTGAACGAGCCCGGAATGAAACTTGACGACCATAGGAGCAAGTCCGATCGATCGCTGATTGATCGATTAATTTTTTGATCCATTCATGGATTGAAATATCCGCAAGAGAATAATCGCTCTACGGACTAAGATTCTTATTATTTTTTTTTTTTTTTTTTTTTTTTTTTTTTTCGTGAGACGAAAAGTTTTGTTGTAAAATCGGTGATTTTTAAAAATCTTCTTCGGGTTCTTTGGGTTTTTTTTTTTATTGTCGGTTGTCTGCGCTCAAAAATGATATCGTTATTATTTCGTATTCTTTATGAATTACTTCTGTAGAATTTACGTGTAAAGAACTGAGGAATTTTTCTCCGCGTGACCGTAAAACGAAACTATTTTAGAGTTGATGTAAAAAAAAAAAAAACATTACACCGCAAAACTTTCGACTCGCGTGCAAATCGGTGTTAACGACCGCGAGCGAGTTTCCTTTTCAATTAAGATAGCCTCCTTACGGCTCTGTCACCTGTTCAATAAAAGCTGCTATTTGCACAACAATTTTAATGAAAAACCATTCGCGCGGCCTGTTATTTACTGCCGAACGATTAATTCCTCGCGATAATAGCTCAGAATCGCTGGACCGTAAATGCATTTACAGAACGTACACGCGCAGCAGAAAGATTTGTACATTCGACAAACGTTTCTTCTCCACAAACACCAAAAAAAAAAATAAAAAATAGTCTAGTTACCTAAACAATTTTTTTTCGTCAACCAACTCCAATTTTTGCAAGAATCAAAAAAATGTCAAATTAACAAGAGAAAAGTAATTAGGAAAATATCTCATAATTTTACAATTTTTTGTTTTCCCTTACGCGACCTGCAAAATGTGTTTCGTCTCTCGTTCAGCCCCGTCAGAAGACAACCGCGAACTCGAGCAGCGCTCGACGACCAGGCCGATGCTCGAGAGCGCGGTGTGGTTTTGTGCGCCCTCGAATTGGCCGTTTCCACTGCACAAGAGAGCCTTGCTCGAGTGCACTTCTCTCGCTTCCATAGAAACCTCTCGCACGGCAAAGCCCTTTGCCGAGCTAAAAATCCGTCCCGACTGCACTCCCCGACTCGAATGCACTTTTAGCGTGCGTGCTCCCCGCTTTCTGCAGTCATATTTGCACTGATTTAGTACGACTCTCGAGAACCAGTTGTAAAAGGGCCATGAGCAAAAGCTGCGTGTCCAATTGACACGGGAGAGACCCTTAAGCTCTGCGCGGCGCCTTTTCTCCAATTGTTGTTTACGCTCGCGTTTACGAATTCTCAGAAGGCCGTAAAGTGTCGCCAGAGGCGGCATCCTTTATACCACCGTTATTAATTAACGTTGTTTTATAGCGCGAATGAAGAAAAAAATTCTGGCAAAACGTGTTTTATAACGACTTTATTATTATTATTATTATTATTATTATTATTATTATTATTATTATTATTATTATTATTATTATTAGGTTGAAATTAAGTGAAGAAATAGTCAATCCTTTTAAATATATCTCCGATGCGTCACTGGAGATCATCCTGAAGATATCTGCGTGAGGTTAACATTAATCAAGTTACAAAGCCTGTGATTTGCATTGCACAAACTTCGCTCAGGCAGGTTCACTTAGAGAATAAAATTCAACAAGCAAAGAATTTGTTTTCCTTCCTAAAGCAGTGTATTCAGAGAGACTTGCCAATGATAAAATGTGATCTTCGCAGGGTCACCGATAGAGGACTCCATCTTTCAAACGGTTCATCGAAAACTGCACCAACTTTGCATGGCATCTTCAGAGGGACGATACTTATGCTCGAGAATTATTTTTCATATTTGTTTTTCGACCCCCTTTTACCAGCCTTTCGAAGTTTCTTTCTCCTCGAAAGGGTTTCTCATATGCAGGAGCGCGCACGGCGTTAACGAGTGTACGTGAGAGGCTACGGATGCGCTCCGATCTCACGTACTTACGAAATAACTAGAAGCCGTTAAAAGTTAAAAAGAAACCCCTAAATTGTGATCTGGACGAGTGCTGGAAAACAAAAGTTCCTTCAATATTCGTGACACGTAAAACAGGAAAGAGAAAAGAAGTATTTCGTAGCCGTTCGGAGCCGGCTCTGGGTCGCTCGTCGTCGGAAGATCCCGATCTAGGAGTTTCTGGTCACGATCGCGCTCGAGAAAATTGGTGCCCGCGCTGCCTACCTGCTGGAGACCAGTTTGGAAAAAGCGAATAAAAGTGACCCTGCGCGACTTTTCAGAAAAGTGAAGAAAAATTTTGAATTAAAAAAAAAAAAAATAGATAAAACGTGAGCGACACACACACAGTTCGTCGTAGTTTCGATCTTTTTTTTTTGTCTACGATCGCCGCCGGGCAATCGTCGAGCGTAGATCCGAACCAATTTAGTTGATGCTCGCCGTGCGCGTCCTCCGGCCACAAATCTTCGTCCAGTTTTCTTATTACCTTCGCTAGAGAGTGGAAACCAGTATGTACGGTTTGCCCCGTGTGACGCGTACGTCGCGGCGAGGGAGATGGAGATAGAGCCGTACAGATACGATGTAGGTTGCCGGAGTCCACGTCAGAGAACGAGAAACATCGGATGAATGATAGGACGGATAAGGGGAGCAAAGGCAAGAGGAGACACGCACCGTAGAGAAGAGGAGGCGAGAGAGACGCGGGAAAGATCGGTAAGGAAAAGGCCGCGTTCCCCGCCGCCGCCGCCGCCGCCGCCGCCGCCACCGCCGCCGCTGCTGCCCCCTCGCTTATACACTCTTCTGAATAAGAGAGAGTCGCAAGGAGATTACAGATAAAGTCGGCCGGCTCTCCGTCGGGGATATCCTCGGAAAGAGAGCCCGGAGACTTCTCTCGGCAGGCGTGTACGTTAATGCCGATAGAATCTCGGCGGGCAAGTCCTGGCCCTCGAACGCCGCGTGCCCGCGACCGCTCCGAATACTCCCCAACCGCGAGTATCAAGTGCAACAATAACTATCGCCCGAAAGAGTGATAACGAAAAATTGCATTCAGTGATAACTCGGCTTTTAGTTGATTTTTTTTTATTAAGGCGGATGTTATTTTTTTCGAAGGAGGAATCGATCGATCTTCGATTCTTTTTTTATGTGGCGAGAGCGAGCAATTCCGCAGATACATTCTAGTTCGACAACCTTTGGGATTATTATTACACTTTTCTCAATTTTTATTCCGCTGGGTAAAAAATATTTTTTTTTTCTTTATTGAAATTTTATTCAATCCTATAAGATAGCCGTTGAAAGATACGGTAAAAAAAAAAACCATCGAAGATAAAACAATCCCTGAACGGCGCTCTAGAAAAATATCTTTGCGATAACCGAGTAAGAAGATGCACGACCGAAAAAAAAAAAAAAAAGCTCAGAAGAGAATAATAGGGAATGAGTGTGAGAGCTGAAAGTATAAATATGCAACTGGAGTGCGCGATGCGCATTGTGCAAGCTCGGAGGACAATGGACGACAGCGGTCCGGAGCGCGCGGTAATACCGATGGTCATCTGCATCTTCGACGATACATGGCCATCCGGTCGGGAGAGTTCTTTTTTTTTTTTCACCCGCGACACGTGCGTCCGTGGACTTTGCGAGTGCGGTGAATTGCAGTCTCCGCTCCGCACCGACTCTAAACCCCCGCGAAGCCGAATATTGAGATATCAAAGCGTCGACGAGCCTCGCGATTTTCTTGCGGTCGAAAGTACACAATCGGCGAGCCGAAGTACAACAATCGTCTCGAGACGGTGTCGAAAGAAAACGTTCGTCGACATAAAAAAAAAAAAAAGTAATCGCGACAAAGAATTATCTTGTTTCTACTCGAGGGACTGCTGGAACACTTTGTAACTCTCTTTTTATCATTTATTTATTTATGTTTATTTTAGTTTTTTTTTTTTTTTTTTTTCTCGTATAGAAATACGAATTTGCGATTTTATGAAAGTTTGTTTTGCGGCTCGCCGGCAAGTTGAAAGTCCTAGCTTGCGACCGACACGGCGGAGCTGGAACGAAGAAACGGCTCGGGATGAGAAAAAAAGTGCTCATAAATATATAATCGCTGTATACATAAATGTGAGTCGGAGGAAGAAGTGAGAGAGGAATCGTCGAATTCCCGAGGGTATCGCCAAAATGGCGTTACGCCCGAGGCCCGGAGGAATCCCCGGTCGCCGGAATGGGCGCGCGGGGGGCGAACACCTGGAGACCTTATAACGCCTTCGCGGTCTTCGGGCTCGTTCTCGGAGACGATGCCGCGGATGAGATAGCATTGTCTCGCGCGATGCTCTCGCTCGCGAACGCGTGCACGGGACTCTCTATGGACTAGCTGCAGACTCGCGAGTTTCTTGCGGCAAAAATGTATCGGCATCGTGCGTGGGGAGTTTGCGCAGGTGCGTTCGTCTATACCGGAGGAAACAAAGTTGTGGGCACCAGCGACGAGTTTACACGTGCGTGATAATTATCTTTTTAGTTTCTTCTTTTTCTCATTAAAATTTTAATATTGGACCGCTGGGAGAAAAGTTTAACGTGATAACTTAAAAAAAAAAAAATAATAATTAAAAATGTTGGCTGGGATTTTTTTTTCCTCGTAGGTTATCGAAATTAGTGAGGCAATTTTCTTTTAACTGGTCCTTTTAAGGGTTGATCGATTTACGATGAAATAGCTATGTTGGAGATGTTGGAGATGCGTGGAGAAAAATATGAAGATCATAAAGATGAAAAAAGGATAAACTGGATAAAAAGCGCTTAGATTTGATTAAATGTAGCCTTCTCGTCTTTAGGGATCTTGGCACATTTGAGAACAAATTGAAATGTTCAATTTATGTATTGTAGACTAAAAATTTAGTCTTGTAGACTAAATGCACCAGCGTGTTTGTAACGATTTTTATGTACCGTATATGGAATTTCGTAAAGAAATTTTTCATAACATTTTACAGTTATGAGATTGAGAAACAGTGCAATTTTTTTATATAATAATAATAATAATAATAATAATTGATATTCGAACTTGTATATTCAACAAGAGTATTTTTTAAATTTTAAATGTGTCCCCGGCTTGTTTTTGCATAAAGGCAGCAGCCCCATACATAAACGTCCCACATATATAACTGCCCCAATTGGCGAGAAGATTAATTGCTCCCTATCTTAAAATTCGGTTTCGCATATTGAATATTCATACCGCGACGCGTTTGGATGAAATCGAAAGCGGATCCGATTTCCTTGAAGCGCATTGCGCTATTTAGTTTGAAGCCTTATACGGATCAAACGTCTCTGGAAGGGCAGTCCTCGCCGTAAAATAATAAGAAGAAAAACAAGAAGAAGTAGAAGAAGAAGAAGAAGAAGAAGCTGGAGAACGCGAAAGAATGAGAGTTGAGATGCCCGAGAAACATTGAGAACAAGCAGCAGCGCGCTGTACATTGAGAAAGAGCAGCGAAGTGGACCAAAAAAGAAAAATCCAAATCTCGCCGACGAGACTCTGTACGGAGTGCCAAAATGGCTGAAGCTTTCGTCTCTCTCGTTCTTTTCTCTCTCAGGACCTCTGCGGGAAGGCAAGATAAGCCTTTGTGCCCGAATAAGCAGGCAAGAGGTTCGCCGTATTCGTTGCTCCCTGGCGAAGCCCGGACAACGGATCTCGTCTGTCTGCTCTCACATTTCGCGAATCCTCCGCTATCATATTTTATATTAAAAAAAAAATAAATAAATAAAAAAAAAGAAACAAAACCCCAACCACTCACGGCGAGCGAATGAGCGAGAGAGCACGGGATCTTGATTTTTCTCCTTGGTTGTCTTTTTTTCTTCTTTTTTTCATCTTTTATTTCATCCTGGCGGTTTATATCGCTGCGCAATGTTATGTCTACCTGCCCCCGGGTCCTCTTTTCCCTTATTTGTTGTTCTTCTTCTTCCTCTTCTTGTTCTTCTTCTTCACTCTCCGTATCGGAGGCTCCGCCGACTTGTTCGCAAAGACTTTAGCCGCGGGTGTTTCGTTAATTGAACAATAACTCCTCACGGTATTGGTGAGGAGTTTGCGCCGAATAAAAGAGGAACATTTTCGTATTAACTCCGCACAAGTCAAATCTTCGATTGTCTGCATCGTAGATGATTAATTATGAATTTTGCCTTGAATTAAAATCAAAATTTAATCGACTTTAATTTTTGCAAGGTTGTACCATTTATAATTAAACGGGAAAGGTGGAGACGCTTATTATCGGTGGCGATCGAGTATCGGATAAATCGGAAAGATTATCGATAATTTAATATTTCTCAATGAACAATGTTTTATATTTTTATTTATGTTCGCTACTTTCTTGCATCAACCTCTCAGCTCGCCTCGGCGAACTGGGCGCTCTGCTCGGGGAGTATCGAAAGTGCGCGGTAAATCGATTATATCGATGATCGAGAGCGGGAGGCGACGAGATCGCGCGCTTCGCTCGACGGGCCGCCGATCGATTGCCGCAATTTCGCCCAGCGTATAACATTTATCCGATGTTTTTAATGCTCCATTTGTTTCGCCGCGGGGTCCACTTCGCTCGAATCCCCCACGACAAGTTATTTCGCGGGGCTCGCTATATCCTCTCCGCGCCGCCGATGTTATTACCTCTTTAAGTTTAAATACCGGATGCAATCATCGAACGCGCTAAGAACTCGGTCATTCGAGAATGAATGACCCGGAAAGCTAGCGGTTATTTCTCTTCGAGAGATACGATTTTGTCCGTCGATCTTCGGGTAACACGCATGGGGAAAAAAAAACATCGGTGCTCGATTGTAGTCGAGGATGTTCGAACTTTAGATTTAATACGAAAGTGAAAAATGAATTTTATACATTTTTTTGGTATACGATTAGCAACTTGCGAGTGCGAAAACTTCTTTAAAAAATCTAAAGTTTCGTTTTTTAACATTACCGAAATTTCACTATATCGTGCGAAAGTAATTTTAGTTTTCTCAGGAAATCGAATTATTGTGTCCTAACACAATAATTCGATCTCTAGACGTGACCGATTAACGAAATCTCAACCCAACATTGATTGGACATAAAAAACCATATTTATAAAATCACAACATTACATTAGGATTAAAAAAATGCTGTTGCAAATTTTTCTCGAATATCGGAAGTAAGAATTGCACACCGACAAGAATGATTTGTTTGCAGGTTGTTTGTATCCGCAAGTATCTACTTAATTCAAATAAATGTTTACAGAGCACCTTTCACATAATTTTTTATCCGACTGCAACAATAATGAAGGTCTTTTCAGCAATCGGCTTAAATTCCCGGAAGCGATCTCACTATTCTTTTTTTTTATTTCGCGGTACCCTCGAGCACGAAAAAGCACATTACACTTCTCAAATTAAATCCCGGACGTAATAACCATTTACCGAAAGAACTCTGTCGTTCCATACGAGGCTGCCGGAAACATGACCGAACTTATTTAATTTTTATCTAAAAAGATATTTTCTAATTTTCCACGCAATTATTTCACAATTTCGAGACTACCAAGACAATCGCCTTCGAGAATCGATTCAGCGGTCGGGTTTCTCTGTCCGGCGGGATGGTTTAAGGGCCTCTCGAGGGCACGAGAGTCGCGATTCAGCGATAGAAAAATGTTACACCTACGGCTTTCCAGACGTGGTCGGCTCGGAAACCCGCCGAGTATATTTCTCGCCGTCCATTTTATTTCGCAATTTCTTGGAAATTATCGATCATCGATCTGCGAGGTAAGCCCCGTGGCACATGGCAACGGAGATATATCGGCCCTTTCGAGCTCCTTCGGACAAGTTTCGCGCCCCCGGTCGGCCGCGCGCTGCGGAGATCGATAATCGCACGCTCGTCTCTCACTCACTCTCGCGCCAAGTGTCGAACAATTAAGGCACGACTTGCGCGAGGCCCTCAAACACCTTATCCACGATGAAGCGGATAGGGAGGAAGGATGAAAGGTAAAAGAAAAAAATAATAAAAAAAAAATCGGAGAAATAAAGAGGGACAGTCCAGGCGGGAGGAAGAGCAACGAGAGTTACCGGGCGTCTCGCTATCAAGATCGGGCGAGCGCTTGTCATCTCGGAAGAATTTACCGGCGACGGAGAGAGGCGCGCGTTACCTCAACGCGACGCTATCGCGGACGGAAGATCTTCGCGGCGCGAAATTTTCGCACATTCCACCGTTTCCGGGCAGTGCAATGCACTTTTTGCGCGTTATGGAGAGTGTTTTTTTTTTTTGGTTTTTTCTTTCATCAAATAAAATACTGTTTTTGTACTCACCAGGCATGCAGACACATCGAAAAGTTCCAGGATCGTCGAGACAGGAACCGTCGTTCTGGCACGGATGGGACTCGCACTCGTTCACGTTCGTCTCGCATCTCGGCCCGGTGAAGCCCTGAGTGCAGTTGCATGCGAAGGAGCCCGGCGTGTTGACGCAGATACCGTCGTGCTCGCATGGTGAACCTGTAATAACATTTTTTTATTTACTTTTTCCTATTGACGATTTGATATGCTTTCTAGACATTTTTTTTTTTTTAAGATTATGTATTTTTAAATAAACTTAATTAAATTGATTAAATGTGTGTCGACTATTTGTAGACGCATCGATCCGATAAGATAGTATTAAGCGTGCAACTGCTCAACTGTAGCACATTTGCTACATTGGCGATGTAACTATTTATGAGTAGCATTATTACTTATGATGCATTTGTGACTTGAATTGTTTCTTGTTTTAATTGTGGAAAAATTCAACGGATTTTACTTTTTTCAGGTACCAAAATTTAAGGTCTCATTTTTTCAGAAGTGACATCGTTTGCATATTTTTATACAGAAAAAGTGTCGACTGGAAAGAAAAAAAAAAAAGAAAATTGATTCGACGGCAAAAAGACTCGATATAATTTGAAGTAACAGATTTTGCGAATGAAGAGAAATAGAGTCAAAATTTTCATGCAATATACGATAAATCGCTAACTAAAAAAAAAATATGTATACATTCTGCGATTCTACATCGCAGTCATTAAAAATCATAAGTTGTTTCCGCCACTGAATGAAAAAACCGTTCGAACGGCGAATAGTTTCAATGTTTGTATTCCATATTATTGGGCTCGAATGCAAAGGGAACAGGTTTCGATGCTCGAATTCCCCGGTGCTTCGTTAATCCAGTTAAGGAGAATCACTTTCTCGATCGGTGATCTTATAAATTCAATCTAGTTGATTTTTCGATTCGCGTTCGATTCTCTCACGGGGCGAGCGCGGACGCTCGTCTCGGCGAGGTGCGGAGAGAAAGAGCCCGGGGTACGAACTCTCACCGACGTTCCTTTAATCCACCCCGGGACTTCATTGATTCCCGCGAGAGCGGGAGAGAGCTCGGGGAGAGCCGGTAGACGCGAGTGATAATTAAAAGGCGAAGGGACGCGCGCGGCATGATTAATGCGGCGGCGAAGTCCGGGTGGACTCCGCGCTCGGCGAGAACCGCCTCGTCCCATGGATCTCCGAGCAAGGAGAAAGACACGGTATGCAATACAGGCCCGCGGAGCGGCGGCGCGCATCTCGCGAACCTCCGAAGAACCCGCGCAATAAATGCATAACAAAAGCTCCTTAATTGGCGCATTCGATCCGTGCCTTCGAGATTTTTTTTTTTTTTTTTTTTTCAAAGCTTGCCACACTGCAGGAGAAAAAATATACTTAGATTCCGATCCTCGGGAGCGGACTCTGAAAGACGGCGAGGCAAAATGGGGACTATTTTCACCAATTTACTAATTAAAAAATTTTTGTTAAAATTGGGATATTCATTAATCAAGTGACATTTTTTTGTATTTTTTTAAATATCGTCGCGGATAAAAAATATGCCGTGTAGAATATTTCACAACTACTTCGGGAATAATCGAATGGTTGGAAGTAACGAATAATACACATATTTTTGTCGATATGTAGATTAAAAAAAAAATTAGGAAACTTAATGAAATGGACGAAGGATAAAAAAAAATTGCTCACGCACGAAAGCATTAATTATAGTAAATATCGAACGATTCATTCATCGAACTGATCGATTGACTTTCAATAGGGCAGAACTCGTAGCGATTATACACGATCGGCGCGTACATATAAAGGCTACTTAATTGTGAACCGGACTGGATACAAGTGCGTATGAGTGCACCTCGGAGAGTCGGGAGATCGAGAATTGAGCGCTCGGAGATCTCCGCGTTTCGCGGGTAAAAAAAAACTGTGAACTAGTGCAACTGTGTAGTTGCGATATTTCACAACTGCTTCGCGAATCATTTAATGCCAGTAATAAATTGCTAATAATACCGGAAAAATATACATATTTTTTTGACCGATAATTGGAGTCTTTTTTTTCCATTTAGGAAAGTTAATGAAGTGAACGAAGGATAAAAAAATGTCTCGCGCACTAAAGCGTTAATTATACTAACTATCGAACGATTCATTCACCGAGCTTGATCGATTGATTTTCAATAGTGCAAAACACGGCCTACGTAATTGTGAACCGGAGTGATAGGAGAGAGCGGGGTAAAATGGGACAAAACGAAATTTCCCAATAACTTTTGGATGGTGGCGGAAAACGGTTTTGAAAATCCGGATCTATCGTTGGATCCGGAATTGGAAAATTATTTTAAATTTTCTTAATTGGAAAATTAAGTATCGCTCGCGCTGTCCCATTTTGCCCCGCTCTTCCCTAGCAAGTGCGTGCGTTTAGTATAGAAATAATTATACGAAATATCGAACGATTCATTCGTCGAGCTTGATCGATTGATTTTCAATAGAGCAGAACCCGTAGCGATTATCCGCACGTACAAATATGGCCTACGTAATTGTGAACCGGAGTGGAAACAAGTGCGTATGCGCACTTTGGAGAGTCGAGAGATCGGGAATCGAGGCGATCGCGGATCTCGGCGTTTCGCGGTTGTACATATGCGTGCACTTTCGTCATACATAGTATAGCGCATTACATCCTTCGTCAACCGTAAATGGTCATACTCGCGATGGCCTCTTCCCCATCGCGATGCGGTTTCGCGCTCGCTCCGGCAAAAGCACGGAGAGACACGCGACGACGAGGAAATTTTCACAGAGTACAAGCCTGCCGTGAGTGTGCGCGGAGCTGCACGTGTATCTGGATGAACCAAGACGAAATCGGTGGCCGAGGACGAGGCGCGCACGCACCTGCCGCTGTCGTGAACGCTCGCGCACACTCGCCAATTATCCAAGATATTTATGGATTTTTCCAGGAGCGGTTCGGTGGTGCGGAGTGTTCGCTCGCTCGACTCTTGGCCCTGTCAAGTACGTGAAATCGGTCGGTTAAGTGAATTTCTTAGATAAAACTTTTTCGAACATTTACTCTTTTCACGATACTCTTGACAATAATAATAATAAATGATAATAATTGTAATAATAATCAATAATTCAAATTATTATAATTATCATTGTAATTATAGGACAGTCGAAAAGAGCTTTACGGTTACTTGTGAAAGACAAAGTTGTGTTAAGGTGCCAAAACATTTGAGGATTGAGAAGTAACTGTTTTGCGACTATGAAATAAATAAATTATAAAATCTTAGGTTAAGAGATCGGCTGATAACGATCTTAAAAAATGTTGTGCATTTTTTTGTTTAATAATGATAGTTATTTTTAAAAAATTGATAGAGTGATCTTTCCCAAAGATCCAAGTGATAGGATCCGAGGTGAATTTATTTTCTTCGAATTTCGATCTCGGCGATGTTATCGAAATAATTTACATCATTATCCGGAAATTGATGCCGTCCGGGCAATGACTTTTTTGCAACCCGTAATCGTAGCCCCTTTGGGCACTTATGCACCAATTCCTATATTTACGTTACAGTTATGAACTTCGGTTGGCAACAAGTAGATGACCTCAGGCTCGAGGACCGATCGCCGCTGCACCGTCAGACACCGGATCCGTTTTCGATTCGAGCATGTGACACACTTATTCGCGTGAATTAAACGCCCCATATGACTGCCGATACAGTTACATCTCACTTGGCAACAGCCCGCGATAAGTATCATTAAAGTTCACGCGATTCGTAAATTCGCAAATGCCGAAACACAATTTAAACGTTATAAGTATAGGGGGAGACTGTGGCAAAATGGAGTATGGCAATATATTCAATCATATCCAATCGAATTCATTTGATCACTCTCGGAAAGAATGGGCTAAAACGGTCACTAGAAAAAAATGTTGCACCTCCCTAAATCGGAACAAATTTAAAAAGGCGGTGACACGTCAAAGACGTATCACATTTCGCACCGAGCACCAATTTTTGCTCGGATTCTCGGAGTTATTGTTACGAACAAATTTTTTCACTTGTAAACCGTCAATGCTATGGCGCTGGACTCATGCGGACCGCCCTTGTTTCTTCACTGAGAAAAATAAAGCGTTATTTGGTACCAAATGTAAAAAATAACACATTTCGAACCAAATGTGTTATTTGGTACCAAATGTGTTATTCGGTACCAAATGTGATATTTGGTGCCAAATACGTTATTTGATGCCAAATACTTTTATTTGGTTGGTACGAACACAAAAGTTTGCTTAAATCAATATATTTTTAATTGTCTGAAACGAATAATCGTTCGATAAAACAATGCTTTGGTTGAGCCAATCAAACAGCTTCGAACGTTTGTCATCGCGACTTTTGGTTGACCAAGCCATTTCCGTTTCTCAGTGTCCGCCGTCCAGCTTTGCCCCCTCCTCCCATACAAAGTATCGCACCAGTCGGAGATCCCGGAGACGAGCTTCAGGTACCGAGGATGCTGACAAAACAGGAGTGTAGCTTCGCAAGTGAGTAACGCGAGCACGCATACCTCGTACATGTAATTCGCGAGCATGTTTTTCCGCCATTGTAATTGGCTCGGAGCGAAAGGGTTCTTCGCTCCGTCTCGTCCGCGTCGTGCAGATGCGTTCTGCCGTCGCAAGAAACGCATTGCGAAGCCGTGTTTACAATGCCGCGAGAGCCTCTCGGTGGTATAGATCGGCGCGCAGCCTTCTATAAAGAATTAAAGAGTTGAATCGCGCGACCAAGACGAGGACGCGGAGGCGGAAAGAAGGCGCGAGAGTGGAAGGCACCGCGCTAGCGGTGCTCGGTAAGCGAGATCGGAGGGATAAAATAAATGTTTGAAGAAGAGTCGACCGAGCCAAATCGAGAATTCTCGCGAAGGATGGACGGCTCGACGACGGCTCGATGAGAGTCGCGCGGCCAACCCCGCGAACGTCTGAGGGGAATCGCGAAACGATTAAAGACGATTTTTCCAAGTACGCCGAGCGAGAACGGTGGCGGGATCGATCGCCATCGATCGATGAGCCTTCGATCGAGCGGCCTATCGATCGCAAAGGAAGAGGGGAAAAGAGCGGCGAAGGAAGGATGAGAGGAGAGAGAGAGAGAGCGTTCCGGAACGCGAAATTACGCTCTCGGGACCGCGACTGCTTCTTCTTGCCGGGAGGAAGGCGCACACCGGCTGGACGGCGGAGGAACAAGGGAGAGCGGGACGGAGATGAGAAGAAGCGTCGCGGAGGAATGAGAGGGAACTTAATCCACCAGAAAATATGCAATCTAGATAATAACAGAGCCGCGGAGTGCATCAACGGGCGAGAGGTCATTATAGTCGTTATTAAACTTAAAATAACGTTTTAGCGTTTAATTAGATTCGTTCGTGTACGCGATGTACCCGGCGGGATGGATGCTTCGGTGGACGTGCGACGTACCGCGAGGAGGCAAATCGCGGGCAAGGCGCATGGATCGAAGCGCGGTCGGCGAAAGGATCGGCGGCGGAAAGTGAAATGGCTCGCGTCTAGGAAACACACGGTTTTCAAATAGCGACACTCGATTAAATTTACTTGCGTTTTCGTTTTTAAGATTGTAATTAGAAGATACATAATTTGCATTTGGTAAAAGACGAAAACACACCGAGTGAGCTAATCTTTCAGGGGTTTTCTGGATTTAAAATCGTTTGGCATTTGAAAAAATGTAAACAATAAAGTCCCAGTTTTTTTTTTTTTTCTACCACATTTTTAATATCGAGTTTATAACTCGATATATAATAGTGAGTTATTTTTACAACTGTTACTATGAGCTATCTTTTTTGAATAGATGTTCATTTTGACATTAAAACTTAACTCTAATATTACACAATGCAAAGAAACAGACCGGGAAATTTATTATATATCTTATTTTCAATGCCCAATGGCTTCTAAATGGATATAACACCTGAAAAATTGAATGATTCGACGTGCGATCCGATAATATATCGACATATTCGACGATTAATTGATCGACCGATTAATTTTTGTTTCTCAATTTGTGATCAATCGGTGTTGAGAGAACAGCTCGATGAAAATCGGTGTCTCTCATGTTTTCGGTACCAGAGTCCACTCGGGTCGCAGCGGGGTGTCGAACGACGTGAAAAAGAGGGGATCAAGGTTCTCTAGGCCACTACGAAATCCGTGAGCTCCGGGCCGCAGGTATTCGCCACCCATTCAGGTATAGTGTAAGCAGGAACGAAGGTGAGCGCGCCCAAGAACTGAAGGTGAGGCCCCCAGGGGTATCGGCTTACTTCTCTCCTACGTATATATAGCGGTCCTCCTCCACCACCTTCATCGTTCCACTTCTTCTTCTTCTCCTCCTTCATCATCGTACTTTGGTTGGCGACGTTGCCGAATTTCTCCCCGAACAATGGGACTCTTTGTTTAGCGGCTTGCAGGTAGTCCCCGTTCCTCACTGCCGATGTAATACTATATCGTTCTTATTTGAGGAAGTGCACCAACCCGTCACCGGACTTTATTTTCAACCTCCTATCGCGAAATTACATCTCTTTCGGCGGACCCATCAACGTGGGCAATAAAAACTAAATTCCTTCGGCGGGTTTCCGAAGCTTATGAGCAAACATACAAAATCCACTTGGGTGAATTTGTTTATGAACAGCAAACTGCAATGTTATGCCGTTTTCTCATACCCACGAATTTCTTGCGCTCCGAAACTTTTGCCAGTAACAACCACCGACAATTTTTGTTGTCATTACCAGGCAATCCATTTTTTTTTGTCACTGCTAGGCAATCCAATTTTTTTTTTGTCATTGCTAGGCAATCCAATTTTTTTTTGTCATTGCTAGGCAAATGCCAATCCAGCGAACGCATTAATCGAGAACAATAATTTTCATAATTCCGCCAAATTCCGTGTCATGAATTTTATTGTTCGAAATATAACTGGCGCATAAAACGTCTTCAGGTTTGTCGTTAACGAATATATTGGACGGAAGACAGATTTTCTGGCACGTTTGAGCCGACTGATTCATCGCACAATTCCGATATTTTTTTTTTTTTCATCCATGGAAAAGAAAAATTCGATCGTGCGCATTTTTGTTTCGACAACAAAATGCAATGGAACGCAGTTTTCTTCCGTACCGACGGAGTGAGGTTTTCCTAATAACAAAAATCGGCAATTCTTTTTGTTCGCCAGTCAACAGCTGATCAGCGAACGGATGAAAACAACAATAATTTCCATCCGGTGAATTTCGTTTCAGGATATAAAAAAAAAAAAAATCAAATACGAAGAAAATATAAGCAATCCATAAAACATCATCACATTTGCGGTCAAAGAACAGACCAGACCGAGAACATATTTTCTGCTACGCTTAACCCGACAGATTTACCGCAGAGTTTCAATTTTTTTGTTTCTTTCAAACCCACGAAAGCCCGATAAGTTAACACGCTAAGAATAATGAGAGAGGCTCGCAGGAGAAAGAGCGAAGGAGAGTGCAGGAGAGTGTAGGAATCGAGTAGCTCGCTCGTCCTTCCGCGTCGTGGAGCGCCGAGTAGTGAGGAGCAGGACGTGCCACAGGGTAATCCGACGCCAGACGTCGGTGGTCCGGTCCGGTTTGCCATGAGAGACGACGACGAAGTGGAAGAGGAGAGAGAGAGAGAGAGAGAGAGAGAAATGGCTTCCCAGAATTTTTCTTAAATTCATAAACGAAACACAAGGCGAGAGACGAGGCAGGACGTGATCGAGGAAGAACGTGAGACTCGGCCGTCACGTGAGAATCGCGTGAAGCTTTAGGATTCACTTTTTTTATTTTTCCACCGTATTTATACATCTCTCGAAGGCTTCAATGTTTATCATTGGTCATTCCCGTTGCCCGGAAATTCCACGTGCCGGACTCGCCCCTCCTAGAGCTTCGTTATTCCCGCATATAATCCAAACGCGGGAGATTTTATGATTTTATATTGTCTTTATAGCGGCGGAGACGGCGCAGTCGTTAGTTTATTGCGAGGGAAGAAAAAGGAAGAGGCTTGGGCCTCGTCGCGAATAAGGCGAAGGCCCCTCGGTAACGCTATCGCGGCCTCCGGCTCGTTGTCGGGAGGCTGCTCTTTATCGTCCGGGTCGTCGTACGCCCGCGGGGTAGGAAATAAAATCATGGAAATAATACGAGCGGGCTATACACGACTCGGCAACGTACACGTCGCTTATACGTAACGACGCGTAAAGAAAGTGAGAAACGGCACGGTGAGGCGGAGGCGAGAAGCGGAGGAGGAAGAGGAAGAAGATCATAGCGAAGGCGGTGAGGAGAGAGTCAGGTACGCGGGTAAGTTGTGCGAACAGTGCCAACGGCGAACGGACATCGAAGCCGCGGAGAGAAAAGCGAGCCCGAGCGTTAATTGTAGCCGCGCGGACGTTAATAACCGATCAGGCGAGAGTTTCATAGCTGTAACGCGTTGCTCGCAAACATATCTCGTCTGCCTACCTTCGAGGACCCTTTATCGCCGAGCGGGCGATCTTCCTCTAAGACTCGTGGCCTCTCGCGGCGTAACTCGGTGGTGTCGAACTCCCAACGGGATAAATACGGGAGCGGAGGGGAGAACGAGAGGCGGGAGAACGAGGTACGCGGGATGGAATAATCGAAGACGGCAATTTGCGACGACCGGTGCCGATGCTGATTGTACGGTATTTATTTTTCGTTCGTTTGGGGATTAACGGTTCTGTGACGGTCAGTTTTATGGGCTCGGGAAATGCTGAGGGGTCGGTTAACATTACTCGGGAGATCGATAGTCGATCAGACTTAAATGTGGAACTTTTTTTTATATATATATGTCGAGTGATGCAACTTCGGTTTAGATGGAAATTATATTTTTCAAGCATTTTGAATTTGACGAGGATTCGAATTATCGGCCAGAGAGCGGTAAAACTACCGGCCACATCGTACATATGGCATGATGCATTACTTAGGATAATTTTAGTTTCAACAATAAAAATAAAAATAAAATTAATAAAGTAGAGGGCAAAATAAGAGAATGGCTAACGTATGAGAAGATCGTTATTTGTGCTGATTGTACGTTACTGATATTTTTCGTTGGTTCGCTGGGTTCGAAGTACCGTTAATGAAGATACGTCATTCATGAAACTTTCTGTTATCAATAACTTTTGTATAAAAACAAACTGACAAAATCTCTATGTTGCTAAAGAAAATTCTGGAGCAGCTAAGACCCGAAAATTATACTTGATCGTTCTAATTCCAGGTACGCGACAAGATAAGTTCGCCACTCTTCCTGACACCGTTCGATATTTTCCTCAGGAACGATCGCCTCGAATATTGCGCGCACTTTCGCCCGAAACTTAAAGCGACACCACTTCGCCCTTTCGCCTAAGTTCAAAGTGTACATTTCTTGAGCGACATTACATTCTCATCCCAACTTCATTTCTCCCAAGGGTTTTTTTTTTCTCCTTCATTTCTTCAATTTCTCCGCCGACCCTTTTTTGTTTCCTCATCGCGGTTTATCACTGTCGGCAGGACCCACGGCTGTGCCCACGAGGAGACCGCGAGAAGGGTCAGATCCCTCGAGCCGAGAGATCGTGGAGGAGGAAGTCGCGATAGCCGTCCCTCCTGTCCGGCGGAGGATGACACGCCTTCGTGGCAAGGACCCCGAAGAATCCCAAAGCGGAAAGGTGGGCCTTGCCCTCGGGGCTCCTATATGGTTATATTTCTCGCTCTTTTACACGCTCTTTGCGAGGAAAAAATAAAAGAAAAAAACCCACGGAGCGAGAGGCCGATGCTGGTAGTTTGAGCGTACGTCCGTCCCGTCTTCCGAGTAATGCGCTTATAATTACACTCTCCTCCGGATCGGCCGTTTCGTTGTCGGTCCTTCGCTGACACTCGATCCGCGCTCTCTGGTAGCTCTCTCTGCTCCGGAGCAAAGGGTTCTCCGTCGGGGACGAGCTCTGCGCAGGGAGGAGGCGGACGGCAGATCGGAGAAGGATGGACACGAAGAGATTCGATTCCGACAGTGCATCTCGCTGGCGACTCGTGTTGGAGAACATTAACGCTACGTCTCTGCAGTCGCATTTATTTTCTCACACACAATAGGGCGAAATGGGACAATGGAACAAAACGCAATTTTCCAATAACTTTTGGATGGTTGCGGTGTTGGTGAGTGGGGTAAAACGGTTTTAAAAAGCCGGATCTATCGCGGGGCAAAAATGGGGTTGAACATCCGGATGGATCGTTGGGACAAAATGCGCAGTAAAAGATATTTGTAGTTTTTACAACAACTTATTGTCCACAAACGTCCACAATTTTTTGTTTGTTAATTTTCCAATCCCACGATCCGGTTTCTAGTTTTACAAAAAAAAAAAAAAAAAAAAATACAAACTAAAATTGTTAATGGCACGGAAAATGTAAGGACAGCTTTGTATATTCCAACTTTAACAAACGAGTTTGTTACTTATTTAACAAAATTATTTTTACGAAACTTCGTACTCCGATTTTACGAAAGTATTTTTTTACTGTGTCGGGCATCCAAAAATTATTAGAGAATTATGTTTTTCCCCTGCTGTCCCATCTTGCCCGCTCTCCCCTGCGTTCACGAAGCGAGCGATAAGGCTCATCGAAGAGCGCTCGCCGGGAAGAAAGCCGAAGAGAAGAAAAAAAGCGAAAGTCGGGAACACAAAAGAAGCTTCCGATTATTAATGAACTGTCTTTGAGCGGAGGAAAGGGGGGCATCAGCGAGAAATATGCCTCGTCCGCTTCCACAGGGGTGTTTTATTATCGAGAGCGCAAAGGCGAACTTTTTACCGGCCAAAAAAAAAAAAAGAAGAAACGGAGACTCCTCTTCTCCTCGCTAATTTTTATTCTCCTCGCTCGGCTCCGTTCATTCTAATTTCATTATAGTAGCGGAACGACCGGGGCATAAATACCCAGCGCCGATGGGACATCGTAAATGGTTCGGTAGCGAGATTAATAATTGCCGAGCTGGAATAATTAATAAGCTGTGTCAACCAGCTGAAGAGCACGCACGACGAGGGACTCGTCCGGCGAGCGTTAACTCTTGTCGCACAGACCATCCTCCGATCGCATAAATATATATGTGTACACGTATAGATGAGTTGGACAAACGCATCGCCTGCCGAGCCCTCGCGTATGTAAGACTTGATGCGACGATCGAGCGTTCGCTTCTGGCACAAAACGAAAAGGAGCCGCGAAAGGCGAATGACAACGATTACGGCCACGAAGTAGTGCGGTGTATTTTTTTAGTTGATTTTTTGTTTGTTCTCTTGCCGCGGACGGAGGGAGAGGAGGGAAGACGGATGGGCGAGGAGGAGGGAGAGGCGAAGAAGCAGCCTGGTTATTAAGGATCGTCCCCGCGGGAGCTCGCAATCGCGAGTGGTGTCCCGGGGCACGAGATTACTCGACGATGATAATAACGATCCGATGCCACAACGACATTTTCTCTCTCTTCGAGTTACTTTATTTTTATGTAGTTTTTTTTCGTTTGTTTTTTTTTGTTTTTTTTTTTTTTTTTTTTTTAAGGAGCTTCTCTTTCTGCGTGTTTTTATTTAATGGCAGGGCGATCTTGATCCTCGTGCGGGAACGTCTTCCCTCTGGCGCTCGGCCGGGAACGGGCCGGGTCGTTGGGAACGAGATCGATTGTAAAAGGAACGAAATGAAAATTGCGAGGGCGTTTACTCTCGCGGACTCGAGATAAATATCTTTCGGTTGGCGATTTTTGTTGTTGTTGTTTTTTTTTTTTTTATTGATTCGGAACTATCGAATGAAATCGGTTCGGTTACGTTTTTACTGGGTGAGAGATTCGATCTTCGGTGGGGGAGTTAACGATTGTCGTCCCCAAGGACGAGTGTCCCTTTCTGGAAAGGAATCTTGGGGCATTGTTCCGGCGGAGAGGAAAAATGATTTAACGAGCCGATCGTGATCATTGTTTTCTATAGGGGGCAGAGCGGAGAGTCGCTTTTACTCTCGAATCGGCCCGCATGAAAGCTCGACTCTTGGAACGAGCTAGAGACGTTTGCTCCAAAAACCATTTTTTGTTCATTTATTGATATTATGATTTAAAAAAAAAAAAGAATGAAACTGCCGATTTATCGAAAAATAGTATTTCGGCTGAAGGACTGCGGTCGATGACCATTAGCAATATACATTATAGATGTAAATAGTGGAAATTATTAGATATTAAAAAAATCTGTCACTTGTTATATATCGTTAATAAACACTACTACTAATAGTATTTCGAAATGTCGACATATTTGTGGCGATTAAAAAAATGATTTTTTTAATTCGACACCGTAAGAGCAGTTTTCACTCTCGATTCTGCGCGCAGAACTTCGAGCCGATGAAGGAATTATTTGACTACTGAGATTTAGGTCAGAGCGGGGCAAAATGGACCAATGTCCTCCATTTCAGATAAGGCTTTCTTGTGGTCCAGGAAAAATTGCTCGAGTTTTGTCCCGCTCTTCTGTACGTAGAAATGAAACAAGATCCTTCGTGCATTTGCTTACCTTGCTCGCATTCGTCGATGTCCTCGGAGCAGTTGAGTCCTTTGTAGCCGCTCGCGCAGGAGCAGGTGAAGGATCCGTTGATCGGGCTGGTGTCGCAAATGGCGCCCTGGTGACAGGGATTCGAGGTGCACGCGTCGTCGAGATGACACAGAAGACCTGCGAGGTGAAAAAAAAAAAAGAATAAAAATAAGAAAAATAAATCACTGCATAAAACATGAATCTCGAACGGGATGAAAATAATTGTTGCCATCTGCGAAACGAACGATAAGGTAAAAAAAAAATGTTACAAAAAAATAAATCTGCGTCCGGTTTAGAGTATCTCTAGGACAAAAGTGTATATAGCTACGGCCAAACATGGTCTCGAACGTCTCGAGCCAAAGAAGGCGATATGCCGAGCGACGAGTCTCGTTTTCTGCCCGCTGTGCTGGCCGCGCTCGCTCCGGCAAAATCTCGCGGTACCTTCTTCGCGCGCGGCGAGACTAGTTATCGCGATGTAGGTCTCGGCACCGCTTTTCCACCGTCGAACAACCGGACGGACAAAGTGAGCCCCGACAAATTCACGACGGGTTCGATAAATTATATACGGAATGAAGCTCTCCCGTGACCTCGACGAAGAAATATTCTCGAGATTCCTCCATCGGACGAGGAAAATCCCGTTAACGGGAACGAGTAGACATTTAATTCTTCGTTAATTGACAGTGTCTTGACCTATATTACTTTTTCGTTCTGCCTTAAAAGTGAAGACAAAAACATTGAAACCTTCCTATTTTTTTTTTTTTTTTTTTTTTTTTTAATGTACGTTGCAAAAATTAATATATTGTTGCAATGAGAAAAAAATTTAGATGACATATGCGGTACAAAAGTTTTCTGCATGTAACGAATATTTCGCGTCCACAATTTTGACCTTCGTTTTGCCATTTTTAATTGCTCGTCAATAAAAGAATGATTAAATTAAAAGGCAACAAAAATGTCGACGTTTGTGAAAAAAAAATATATATTTCTCAAAGTCCAAGCATTTTGTTATTGCACAATCTAAATTACAGTAAGAATCGACCCCACAGCATATTTCTCCGACGAGACTTTTTCTCTGAATTATGTCTCAAAACCATAAAAAAAAAAAAAAAAAAAAAAAAAAAAAAAAAACGGCAAATACAAATAATTTTGTACTGGTGTCCCGCTTATAACTCCACTTACACAATCTCCCGAAAGTTGTTTCTCCATGTGAGCTGCCGTGCATATTTTTCTCGAATATTTTCTTTTAAGCCACCTGCCAAGAAAGATCGTGATAATTCCTCGCGAAAATATTTTATCGACGAAAAACGTCTGTGAAAATGGAACGCTGTCTTCGATAATTCCGTGCGAATCGCATCGCACCGAAGTCATCGGAAAGATTCGGTTTACGAGCGCGAACACCTGTCTCGGCGTGAATGCGACCTCGGTTCGAATAACGATTGGCCATAATAACGCGCGGACAGAGAAAACTCGTTTCTCGACAATCGCGGAGTCCGGCGACGCTGTCGTCGATCTTACCGTTCGAAAGGGACGCGTTCGTCCGAGAGCTGTTCATGTCAGAGAGGATAATACACAAACGCACGTGTGGCTGTTAAACGCGCCGTGAATCCACCTGCGTGCCTGCGCGGTGCTTTACTGCGCAGATCGAGACGAACGCGCATGCGCGCTAGATCGCGAAGTGGACACATTCGCGAGAGGCTCTAATCGTCGCGGAGATCGACTGCGATTTATCTCTTCGCGAAGCTCAAGGGCTTCCAGAAGCTGGACACGAGACTCGACGAACAAGCGCGTCGCGCGCGCTTCGAAACACCGCATAACAAAGTAGCCGACGAGTTACACGCCACGCGCAGCGCGGCGCTATTCGACGAATGCGCGAATGGGCTGGCCATACATTCCACGAGTGAGTGGTCGATTCAATTATTTACGATGATCTGTTTAGTCATCCGCGGTCGCGTAATTTTCATCGTTCAATCGCAATTATCTCGCATTATTTAAATATTTATTAATAATTATAGGAGTTGATTTTTGAGGCTTGAGAGTCGTAAACAATTTCTGTGGCTGCAAATAGTTGTGAATTTATCATTTCAATAGTTGAACATTTTTAATTTCAATACTTGAATTTATCATTTTTTGTTTTACGAAAAAAAGACTGTAGAAATACAAGAGTTTCAAACAAAATATCGGAAATGCGGGCCCTTCCGCGATGCGAATAGCGTAATTTGATCATAAAATATGTAAACAATTTTATCTTACAAGAAAAGTCTAGGTGTCTTTGAAATTGATGGGCAGAGGCGGAGAAATATTTCTATCGCAAGAAATTTCAATAATTTCTCAAAAAATAAAAATAAATTTCAATTAATTACATCAATTTATTTCACGATAGTTATTTTATCAACGAATATTTTGCCCTCGGCGCTCAATATTATCCAGCCTCGTAACTACTTCGAGACATTCGCAGTGACTCTTCACTTAAAATAGATCCTCTTCAAAGTTTACCGCTAGATAGCAAGAATAATTTAAAAAAAAAATAAATAAATGATCAAGTAAAAAGAAAAGAAAGAAAACATCGAAGTCGTCGACTCACCGGTCTTTCCGTAAGTGCACCGACAGTAGAAGCTACCGACGCGGTCGATGCAGGTTGCACCGTTGAAGCACGCGGCGCCGGCGCAGTCGTCGATGTTGACGCTGCAGTCGGGTCCGGTCCAGCCGTTCACGCATATGCAAGAGTAGCTTCCGTGCGAATTTGTGCACGTCGCGCCGTTGTGACACAGCGACGGTCTTACCGAGCACTCGTCAACGTCGAATTCGCACTGAGCGCCGGTGAAAGCCGGCGGACATAGGCACGAGTACTCGTTGATGCGGTCCATGCACGTCGCCCCATTCTGGCACAGATTGCCGGGACAGTCGTCGATATTTTCCTCGCAGTGGTCGCCTCGGAATCCTGCGAAAAAATAAAAAAAAAAAAAAACCAAAAATTAAAGACACGAATCGCAGACGCATGAATCTTCGTTGAAAATGTTTGTACATTATCGAAGAATTTTTAATTACAATCTTTGCTCTTTAACGTCACGTATTTCATTATGCAGACTGCACAAAAAAATTTGCTTTGAAAAATAACAAACAGTATTGGAACTTCTTTACACAAACTGTTTCGCGAAATTTCAAACACATGTGCGTCGCAATTTTAGGGTAATATTTTTATGTCGAATGAAAATTCTCGTAAATTTCAGGCAAAAGATCTGCAATTTCAATATATGGTATTTTTATATTACAAAAAAAAAAAAAAAATGTGCATCAATATTGAATTAATGTAAATGGCTTGAGCAAATATTCGAATTCCAGTGCATTAAATTTACAATTTACTTTTGCAGTGCAGACTCTCGATTTGAATATAAACGAGCGCGAGTCTTATGCTCGCGCAATATTAAACTCCGGAAATGTGCTCATGGCTTTGCGTCTATAAATACGAGTGGTAAATGTGAAAGGAGGCATAGCGAGGCATTTTTTTTGTGTTTTTTTTTATGTTTATAATAATTAAAAAATAAAAAGTTATGCCGAGGAAGTTTCAGACGGGTGGAGCCAGTCGCGGTTGCACCGATGACTTTCAGAATCACCCCTGGATTATTATCGGCGAGAGTCGAGAGGCCGAGCGGGTTCATATTAAGCGAGAAGTCATTAAGGACGCCGCGGCAACGCCCGTTTGACCGGTATTCCGCAGGTTCGATGATCCTGATGGTCGTAAAGAAAGGATATTTAAGATCTAACGCCGAGAAGCGGAAGACGCCGCTGGCCTTTGCGCAGAGGCCGTTGCGAAGCGACGAGGCGAAAATGAGCGGCTAAGCGACTCGCCAGGGAAAAGATATCGACCGTGTCGAATCGATCGATCCCTCATCGGTGAATCTCCATCGTCGTTTCTTTGCGATCGATTTCTTTTTTTTTTTTTTTTTTTTCACCCCCCGTAGCGAGATTCGCCAGATCAAATATTTAGAAGCGGAGCGGAGCAAACGAATTCGCAACGGCCTCGCGTGGCCTTGCGCGCGCCGATTCGTCGTCCAGCTTTTCTTCCATGTTCTCCGGGCTCGAGTCGCAAAAACCGACGTTGAGCAGCAGCGGATCGATGGGCCACGGAGACGATCTATCGAGGGTTCGTCGAACCTTTCACCGGTGACGGAAGTAACAAGCTTCGATTGCGTCGCCGGGACTTTGAATGCCGAAAAGATGACGCAGTTATCGATCGGGCGGGAGAGCAATAGGGTTTAAATTTTTAATTTAAAATAGGGTAAAAAATTTTAAGTTTAAAGTAGGGTAAAAAATTCAAAGTTTAAAATAGGGTTTAAATTATAAATTTATCAATGTATCAATTCTTTTAAGGATTGTGTTTCACATGTATGAAAAATTGTTTCAGTTACCAAACACTTCAATTCAATGCACCTTTCGGTCTTTGAATTTTAAGCCGACAGCAGTCTGTGCAGAAAAAGTTGATCTTATCTCTGAGGAGAGAGTCGATGAAAGCTTGAAATAAAAAATCCTCAAAGTAACTTATCGATCCTGTTAGAGGTGGCATAAAAATTTGACGATGTTTCGCCGAGCCGTTTATTATTAATTTCAACTACAAAATCGAAACGGTCGAGTAAAAATATTGAAAGTATCAATTACATATTTTTCATCAAAGGTAAAC
The DNA here is from genome assembly GCA_963922035.1 of Amblyjoppa proteus. Taxonomy (NCBI): domain Eukaryota; kingdom Metazoa; phylum Arthropoda; class Insecta; order Hymenoptera; family Ichneumonidae; genus Amblyjoppa; species Amblyjoppa proteus. The sequence continues at coordinate 14,600,980 of OY998228.1, read as the reverse complement.
AAATCTTTTTTAAAAATCAATTTTCAAAAAATCTTTTTTAAAAATCAATTTTCAAAAAATCTTTTTTAAAAATCAATTTTCGAAAAATCTTTATCAAAAATCAATTAAAAAATCAAGAAAATTCTTTTAATAATTTTTTCTTTTATCAAAATACAAAAGTCTTCGAAATTCAGATATTGGGCTATTTTTCGCGGTCTGCCGTATGTCGGCTCGGCGACGAGAAATTACGAGTGTAAGTCGAAGGAGCTCGATATAGCCGAGTTGTTTCGCGGTTGAGAACTAGTTCGAGAATCGCCGGTCTCCCGTGTAAGATGCGCACAGCGGCGGGTAATACACAGGGTATATACAGAGGAGGCGAGATAAGGCGCACAGAGGCGTAATTAAGTGGCGATAAAGAAGAGAAGGAGAGGCCGTCGTCGGCTTGGGTTGTGCGGCGATCCGATGTACACCCTCGAAGCGTATCGACAAGGGTTTGCCTCGAGCTCACGGCAGCCGTTGCTTTAATACCTCTCACCGCCTCTCTCTCTCTCTTTCTCTCTTTCTCGCTGTTCTGTTCCTCCCCCTCTCGGGCCTCGAGGAAACGCGATAATGTCCGGCTAATAGAAACCGTACGAGTCAGCGGCACGCGAGTGGTAATTCAGGCGACTTGAGCATAAATGTTTACCACGACGACGCGGTGTGTAATAAGAACGAGGAACATTATCTCTCGTGTTTCACGACTCCGCGTTTCATAAACCAACGGATATCTGAATTAATTATAATAACTATTTGTACTCTCGAGCTCCACGAGCTTTCGATTAAAATCCCTTAAGCCTCGATCGGTATGGAGTGCCATTTTCTTGGATTTTTTTTTTTTTTTTGGTATCTGCGCAAAAAACTTTATAATCGAAATATCGATTATTAAATTTACAATGGGATAAAGCGAAGTCGAATTGAAAAATATTTTATCTATTACTTTAGTACGAAGTTCGCTAAAGATTCATTTTCAATATTATCTTATATTATTATTATTATTATTATTATTATTATTATTTAGATGTAATCGAACATTGCGTATCTTCCAGTAGAAAAGAATATACAAAAACCGATAATAATCGAAATATCGATTATTAAATTTACAGTTGAATGAAGCGAAGTCTATCGACGTGAAAAATAATTTATCCACAATTTTCGCACGAAATTCACTAAGAATTCAAATTCAATATTGAATATACCGTTCAATAATACAATATAATATCATCATGATTATATAATAAAATATTATTATTACTATTATTAGTTAAGTGTAATCTAACTCTGCGTGTCGTCCTGAAGGGAAAAAAAAACGAGCTATCGTCCGTTCCGCAGGAAGCAAGCCAACCGCAAAATTGTTGAAAGAACCTGATAACGAGCGTGGGTGTCGAATTGATAGGGGGAACGAGGGACAGCAAGAGAAACGTTTATTTCGCATTCGGTGCGTCGTTCGGGTTTCCCAATCGCTTCGAGATAGTAATTCACGTGAGAAACAAGAAGCCGTGAAAGCGCGAGAATAGATAACCGTGTGCCGGTTGTGGGACCGAGTAGGATACCGATACCTTACTACCGGCGTGGCGAACCGACTTCCGGTTCACCCTCGCGAGCCGCCTGCGCGATTAGCTCGGGCTTCTGTGCCGGTCGCACCGCGCGAGCTTTTACTTCATTAATTATTATTTTCGCACAGCAATTGCTCCGATACTCGATAATGACGGCGGCACATTTTTTTTTTTTTTTTTTTTTTTTTTTTCCACTCCGCTCTCGCTCGCCCGAGACAGAGCGAGAGAGAGAGAGAGAGAGACTCGCAAATAATTAACGAGAGAAGTTTCACCCGCGCGAACTCAAGAAACACCCAATTCCCGCGCTCGTTAATTGCTTTTTTCACACATGGACGAAATGTGATCGTTCCGCGGGAGCCGCACAGCTAACGAGGTAATGCACCGAGAAATGTGAAATTAATAAGAGAAAGTTTCAGTCAACGCAAAAATTAATGTATCGGCAAAAATGTTGCATTTTTTTTATTGCAGTTTTATTATTATTTACACGTGTTTTACGATTTTTTAACAATAAATCCAATTATTATTCGTCGAAGAATAACTCATTTTTTTTTTTTTTTACACAGTAGCAAAAACTGGACTTTGAGATAACTGCGTAATTAACAAAAAAATACCTTTGCCGTGTTTCGCGACCATTCGAGTTCTCCAAAATTACCGAAGCGACAAGCTAAGTGCGCGAACGACCGAACAGTATCGACCGCAAAATTACGTCGCAATCTTTATGCAAATTGGCAAATCGTCTGTGCACGATATATAACGCATCGAGCATAATGCACGTGTCGGATCGAATGATGTACGGCGTGAGAATACAATCGCTGCATTTGCATATAACATTTTATAACGGACAATCTTTATATCGAATTGAGTTCCAATCGAATTAAAGCCCCTCCCGAGGGAGCTCGGACTGGCGAGGAAATCCGGGTGTGTTCGATAGTTCTGAGCGAGAGTTTCATGCAGTACTCGCTTCACTCGTTCTCTCATACGGAGGCGCACATATGAACCCCTTTCTCTTTCCATCCGTTCATGAGCGAACTCCTCGACGCCTCTTATCGTCTCGGTATCAGCTGTTGTGCCCGTTGATGCATGCCTCTATGGTCGTCGACCATAGTTAGCATCTAATGGCTGGCATAATTTACGCCCATAGAGGGCGCCTTAACTATCGCTTGTATCGGCTCTTCGGCACACACGAAGCCGATTGGCAAAAAGTGATCAATTTATCGCGAGCGCTGGGTTTTTGTCTTTTTTTTTTTGTTTGTAAAAAAATAAAAGAAAGTGTATATTGACCAACAGAGGAGATTTGTTCGAGTTAGCAATGAAGCTGGACAAAGTTATTCAATCTTTTCTCATGCGACATCAGTTTCGAGCGATTTGGAAACTTTAAGGCGACTCGTAGAAGCCTTCCGTGTGGAGTTTTTTTCACTTGTTTCACTCGTCCTCTCATGCGGAGGTGCACAGATGCACCGCTTTCGTCTCGGTATCAGCTGTTGCGCTCAATGATGCATACATCTGTGGTCGTCGACCATAGCTAGCATCTAATGCCTGGCATAAGTTATGCCCGATAGAGAGCGCCTTAACTATCGCTTATATCGGCTCTTCGGCACACACGAAGTCGATTGGTAAAAAGTAATTAATTTATCGCGAGCGCCGGGATTTTTTTTTTTTTTTTTTTCCAAGACGTAAAAAAATTGTATTTCCAACCAACAGTGGATATTCGTTCGACCCGCAGCTGGCGACGAATCTGACAGACTTATTCAGTCTTTTCGTGCGATTTGGAAACTCAGGGCGGCTCGCCGACGACTTCCTCGTGCAGTTTTTGACTTGTTTCACTCGTCCTCTCATAAGGAGGCGCACAGACGAAGCCTTTTCTCTTACCATCCGTTCCTGAGCGAACTCCTCGACTCCGCTTATCGTCTCGGTATCGGCTGTTGCGCTCAATGATGCATACATCTGTGGTCGTCGACCATAGTTAGCATCTAATGGCTGGCATAATTTATGCCCGATAGAGGGCGCCTTAACTATCGCTTATACCCTGCCCCGAGTCCATGTGTATATTACACGTCGTATATATGGAGTGCGCATGCCCGTCGAGCATCCCTCTCTTCCTCCCTCTCTCTCACTCTTTCGTCCGTCCAGACCAATAAACTCTCCATCGAATTTTCTCGCTCTCTCGCCAAGATTACACGATGACTCGGGGGCTTGCTTGGATATCGCTCGTGTGCTAAACTGGCCGACTCGTTCCCTCGACCCACGACGTTATTATGCCGAAGCCTCCGACCTTACTTATAAAATAGTGACATTAATATTAACGCCCTAGGCCTCGCTGCATCTCTCTCTCTCTCTCTCTCTCTCTCTCTCTCTCTCTCTCTCTCTCTCTCTCTCTCTCTCTCGCTCTGTCGGGGGTCGCGAGAAAAAATTCTTGCCGATCGTATAACTCGAGATCACATGTGCCTGGATGCGGACATCGCCCGGAGGAATGCTTTATCGATCTACGGAGTCGGCGCTCCGGCAATTTCCGGATGAGTCGATCGGTGAATCATTCATGGAGCTCGTTTTGTTTTATTTCTTTTCTTTCATCTATGTATATAGAATTGTATCGATGATGATGGTCTGTTTGGAGTGGAGATTTGAAGACTCCGGGGCATCGTAGAGATCTTTGTTATGCTCGTTTTTCTTTTTCTTTTCGGTATAAACGACGTGTTTGAGTGTTTAGATAGGAGGCTTCTTTTTCGGGTGGATTAAATCATTTTTTCGCAAGCGCTCGCGCACTTTTTTTGTTTCGTCGAAATATATTCGAAGATTCTCGTGAAAAGTATTGAGGCTTAAGAAAAGTGCGATTGAAAAAATGGAAAAGGTAAATTTGTGCAATTTAATAAAATAAATTTTACGACGAAATTGTGTTGGTGAAACTTTTTTTTGGAGCACCTTTATTTTCGCCAAAAACGCTGGAAATTACAAAATTTGCGCGCATAGTTTACACATTCGTAAGTTTTGCAGCAGCGTCTGCAAATTTGGGGTTTCGCAGATGGGTTTGCGATTTCGCACCGAAGGAATTTTTTTTCTAAAAACTGCACGGAAAAGGCTTCTGCGAGTCTCCTTGAGTGTCCAAATCGCTCGAAACTGAAGCCGCACGAGAAGAGATTGAATAACTCTGTCAGTTTCGTAGCCAGCTGTGGGTCGAACAAATATTCACCTTTGGCCATTACACACGACTTTTTTTTAATTTAAAAAAAAACGCACCGCTCGCCGATAAATTAATCACTTTTTGCCAATCGGCCTCGTGTGTAACGAAGAGCCGATATTGCGAAGAGTCACAAAAAAAACAAAAAAAAATGAAATAAAAAATAAAAATTGGAAGATTAAAAAAGAAACTTGTCTCAGCCGCATTGGCAGCTTGATCGCGCGGCTCGTGCGTCCGCGCGTTGTCGGCCACCGTAACGAAACGATTCGCGTTAATATCGATATGCCGCGCGGGTTGCCAACAAAAGCCTCACCTCCGATCGAGTACGAACGAGATCGACTTTGTAACACCGGAGCACACATTTACCCGACGATTCGTCGCGCGCTTTTTGCCAACACATCGTTCGCGTCGCGATGTTTTTATTAGCAATTTGTTGCACCGACGTAACGACGGAGGCGGAGGAGAGAATGAACGAATAAAAAATTTCCTTCGAACTCTTCGGTACGTGAAACATTTCAGTGGCAGTTCCAATTACGAACTCTATTTAAAAAGTTGGAGAAAAAAAATATCATAAAACAAGGTTCTTCGATCTGATTGATGGTTAGATCATTAGGGCAGAATTTTTTTAGTCCGTGTTGCAAAAAAAGCTAGAAGCGAATAAGAAATGAAGTCGAAGCGGAAAGGGACGAAGAAGCTTTATTGCACCAATTTAACGGACGGAGGTGCCGGATGGAACGAATGAATAAAAACTTTGCTTCGAACTTTTCGGTACTTATGACAATTCAGTGCCTAATTACGAATTCCATTAAAAAAAAATTGGAGAACAAAATATTATTTAAAAACTTCATTGATCTGATCGATATGAAATCATTGGAGCACCATTTTTTTTTTTTTTTTTTTTTTTTAGTCCGCATTGTAAAAAAAAGAGAGAAGCGAAGAATAAATAAAAAAATGGCCGCAAGGCGGAAGAGGCGAGTGTGAGGTCGAAGCGGAAAGGTACGAAGAAGTTTTATTGCGACAATTTAACGACGGAGATGCCTGGAGGGCACGCAGAAAAATAATTTACTTTACGGCCACCGTTTATTCGGTTTGAGTAAAATAATTATTTGATTTAAATAAATATTTATTTCATTTAAGTAACTATTTACTTACTTTAAGTAAATATTTATTTTAATCAAATAAATATTTTCCTCGAATCAACTAAGCGGGTGGCCGTCAAATAAATTATTTTTCCGGGTGTGAGTGAATGAACAAAAACTTTTCTTCGAACTCTTCGACACTTGCGACACTTCAGTGCCAATCCAAACTGCGAACACTATTTAAAAAATTGGAGAAAGAAATATTACAAAAAGAACCCTTCGATTCGTTTGATATTAGATCAATGGAGCACAATTTTTTTTTGTTTTTTTTATCTTGTCAAAAAAAAAAAAAGGAGAAAAGCGAAGAATAAGAAATGGCCGTAAGGCGGCATGCTGGAGTATGAGGTCGAGGCGGAAAGGGGGCGAAGAAGGTTCGACGAGAAGGGTCCCGCTAATAATGCGTACGCTGATTTCCATAAGCTACGGTCCTCAGCTTCTCGGAAATCCTCTTTCTCCGAGCTTCGCTCCGTCCACCATACGGACCCTCAACCCTCGTATCGTCTTCCTTTTAACGGCCGAAGCCCGCTCTCGCCGTGCCGAGCAAGATTCGCGTTTCGGCGCGAGGACGAACGAGACACGAAAAAAAAAAAAAAAACAAAAAAAAACATCACTCGAGAGAAAAGAAGCAGAAGAAAAGATAGACGGATAGACGTGGGGGAAGCGTAGAGAGCAGGCGCGAGGACGGAGACGATAGTTTATTTATGAGCTAGGGGAAATGCGAGGAGACACAAACGATCGAATGCCTTTTTTTAGTCTCCGGCTCCGAGAATATTGCACATGGAGCCGGTGTTCCGACCGAGAGGGCCAGAAAATAAAAAAAATTAAAAAAAAATAAAATAAAATAAAAAAAAATAAAAACAATGTTATATAGCCTGTCGCGTCTGGTGGGCAAGAGGAACGGCCAGAGGAGGGAAGAATCATCCACCCCGCGCGCCCCTCCGCCTTGCTACTTATAAATCAACGGCGACGGCAAAACGCCAAGGACCGTAATTGCGATTGTCCGTAGGGACGAGGCTTCTTCCTCGACTCTTCATGGGGGGAGAGCCTTCCGATGGAGGACACGAGACCCTGCTCGCGACGGTATTTTAACCGCGGGAGAAATACCTCGATGGCTTCTGGACTTTACGGTAGGTGATGTATCGGTTTTTTCTTCTTCTTCTTTTTTTTTGCCCACTAGCGGTTTTTCATATCGATACAGACTCATTGAAACCCTTGGCAAAGGCCTTTCAACCCTCAAGCCGCACGACAATGCTTGGAGAACTTTCGAATAGCGATAAAAAAAAAAAAAAATTACTTTTCGCACATTATTAGTTTTCTGGTGTGGAAGAGCTGCGCGATAAAAAATTGTATGGACTTGACGAAGGCGCTGTAAAATTTTCTCAGTGATTCGTCCAGCCATTTAAAAGATACGTGGCTTTAGAGAGGCAGCGGGGATATTTTATTATACTTCGACGATCTTAAAGTACACCATTTCTATCAGAAGGCTCGATAAGGAATTACCAAATTTTTGACACCTTGCCAACGGTCGCCATTTTCCCAAAAATTCACTTGTACAAATTTTTCTTCAAAAAAGAAGTTGCATATATATATATATATCGATCGCCCCTTGCACCGTTCACCAATAAACTGATTTATACATTTGTATCTTCCTCTTTCACATTTCTTAATTTTTTAAAATTTTCCTCCATATCCATTTTCCCCAAAGTGCATTATCACGATTTTCATCTAAATAAAAAGAAAGCTCCATACGGATCGACCACCCTCTGCACCGTCCAACAGAAAAGTAATCCACACATTCACATTTTCCAAGTGACGGATAGAAGTCGAGGAGTTTACGAGGGAAAAAAAAATCGGAAGTTTGCGCAGTGGGGGGGGTAATGTTAGGGTGTCCGCTGAATATATACCGCTGTTCTTTTTCCATCGAGCTTACGCGGACGCCTTTCTCTCGCTCTCTTTGAGCGTTGTATTCCCCGATTCCGAACTGCGGGGCGCGCGCGCGCGCGCGCGCGTGTGTGTGTGTGTGTGTGTGTGTGTCTGTGTGTGTGGGTCTGGTCGTACGTACACACAGGGACATCGGGACCGCTACACAGAGGAGAAGCACAGACCATTATCGTTCTCTTTCTCCGTTCGGCTCGGTGGTTTCTGTATCGCTCGATCGTCGGCGGGCTCGCCGCAGCAGCAACAGCACGAAACAACGCTCGAGCAGTGCCTCTCCTCCCGGTCGCGGTATCCTCGTCCCCGTCCTCGTCGTCGCCGAGGTGTGGCAACGTTGCGAGAGCGGGTGTGCGTCCCGAGGGGCCTCACTCTCTGTACAGTGGGGACTGTGGGAAAATTCTCATGCCGCCGACTACGGGAACCAGTGACTATCAATCGCGATACGAATGGAGCAAAAAAAAAAAAAATCATCCCACTAAAATTCCAAAATTTACCGATTTTTTTTTTTTTTTTTTTTTAGGATTCGAGAATCGATAGGACACGAAAAAAGAGTAATTTGTCTTTATTACGAGAAGCCAGTGACTGTCAATCGCGAAAGAGACGAGGCAACAAAAATATCATCGCAGTAAAATTACAAAATTTGTAAAAAATTTTTTGTATGATTCGGGAATCGATGGGAGATGAAAAGAGAATAATTTGTTTTAATTACGAGAGGCCAATGACTGTCAATCGCGAAAGAGACGAGGCAACAAAAATATCATCGCAGTAAAATTCCAAAATTTATAAAAAAATTTTGTATGATTCGAGAATCGATAGGACATGAAGAAAGAACTATAATTTTTTTTTTTTTTTTTTTTTACTACGAGAACGAGTGACTATCACACGAGCGAGAGGCAAAAAAAAATATACCAAAAATCATCGACGATAGAATAAATTATCGATTTCCGATAGTTACTTATCGAATCCTTTACGATTCGGGAATCGGTAGGAGATGAAAACAAAAAAAAAACAACAAAAAATGTATATACAATTTTTCTTTTTCAGATTGAAAGGAACAATTTAAAGGGAGCGAAGGAGACTTGGACGAGTCAACGGATTTTTTTTTTTTTTTTTTTTTTTACAGTCGTTTGAGCACTAAATGTGATTTAAAAAAAAATGTTGTTCTTTTATTTTTATTTTTTTATTTCTTTAAATTCGTTGGAAACGGTATGAGAATCTCTGAGACGGTCGGGCACCGTCGAAGGCCCCGCGATGCCGAGGAGGAAGGTTAACTGCGGACCCGTGCGCCTCCCCACCGAAAACCGAGTAAAGGCACCGGGTGGCCGCGCGGCGAACGCCACGGGGGTGCGAAAGGAAAAATCATTTTGCTGCCGCTTCCGAACACTCGGCGAGACTTTGTGCGTGTGTGCGTGTGTGCGTGTGTGTGTGCGCGCGCGCGCGTGTGTGTGTGTGCGCGCGCGCGCGCGTGTGTGTGTGTGTGTGTGTGTGCGCGCGCGTGTGTGTGTGTCGGTCACTGATTCTCACTCGGCCGTGGTGCGCCCGGGGACCGCAATGATTGCTCGATGAACGTCGCCGTTGATGAAGACGCGATGGCGGGGAAGTCGGGCGAGAAAGTGGGTCTAATTCATACATAAACTGACCCTTGGCAAGGTGTCCGGAACAGCCTCTGACGATTCAATCTCTACCTTCCACCGAAGATTATTCTCGCCCTTTCTCTACTCATAAAACACTTTTTCATATCGGTCAAAATATCAAAGCGTACTTACTAATTTTTCGGCTCTTCAAACGTAAAGAGCTTACTTATGGAAAATCTTATGTAGAATTAAAAATTAACAGTTTCAGTTATTGAAGGATATTGAAAATTTACATCTTCTGAAATTTGAAATCGAAAGTTAGATTGGGACTTTTTTTTTTTTTTTTGAAAAGCATAATGTAAAATAGTTCCGACTTTGAGAAACAATCATTTTTTTCGATCGGCTTCACTTACAGGAAACTCTTTTTGAGACGACTACGAGAATTCGCTGACATTATTTTATCTGTAATGACCCATGCGGATATTTCTAATTAATTTTTTTTTTTTTTTTTTTTTTCATGTCATCAAAGAAATTACACTTAAATTCGGCTTGAACCTTGTCTAATTTCTAAATAGATCCAAAATTGATTAAGTACTTTCGTGATTTCTATTTAAAATGTCGTTGCTATTGAAGCTCAGTACATTTTCATTTTGTTCTTTTTTGCTTCGTCAATTAAATTCATGACTTATTATTAATGGCTCGAGAAGTGAAGAAACCGATTGCGATCTGCCGATTCTCCGCAAGCTTCAAATTACAGTTGCAAACGATTCAACACGTGATTTCGATTGCGAACCTAATTTCTAAGAAAATGAAAATGCCTCCTTACAACAGTTGCAGTTATAAAACAACAAAAAAATTGCACGAGCCTTCCATCCGTTTGATTCGCAAACCGTTATAGAACCGCGAGTCTTCCAGCGTAAGCGGCCCGATCTCGAGTTCCGCAGCTGTGGCGAACGACAGTGTTATTAGCGAGCGGACGGAGTATCAAAGTTGCTCGGCAAAAGAGTCGAGGAGAAAATCGCGAGAGACACATCGAAGCTCCGCTGTATCCGAGCCGATCTCGAACGGAACGCAGCGACGGAAGGTTCCCTCCGCGTTCCCGGCCCGCGCTCTCTCCCGCGGCCGCCGGTGCCCTTTTATGGAATAATTATTTCAACGCTCAGCAGGACGCGTTTAACGCCTCGTTAGAGACAGCTAAACGGTACGATTGTTGAGAAATTTCAACGAAATAAAAATACCGGCACAGAAAATCCTTCGGAAATAAATTTAAGAGAATAATCAAACGGAATAGCACGCACGACCGCATTGCATTAGAATTCGCCACCGTATCTGCGCGCGCATTCCGTCCGGCAAACGAGACGCGTTATTAAATTAATTCGCAGCTGCGAATTTCAAAATAAAATAAAATAAAATAAAATAAAATAAAATAAAATAAAATAAAATAAAATAAAATAAAATAAAAGGGCTGAAGGACTCCGATCGATGGCCCATTGACAATGTCTATGTAATTATTGTTTATAGTTGTGCCAGATATTGTATAAATACACGATGTTGTCAATAAATGCACTTTTACTACCTACTACTAAAATAAAATAAAATCCCATTGAAATCTTGGTCGCGAGGGTCGGAGACGTGCCGCGACCCTCGTCTCTCTCCCGTTAGAGATAGCGTCCCCGCTCGTTTGTCCGAATAATTTGTGAGGTTCTCTCGCTCGGCGATTCCGCGTGTATTCCGCGGTGGGGACTCGCGACGATGAACGGTTAAATCGCGGTATTGGCGGACAGGTGTCGATAGTCCTGAAGCGCGATTTTTCCAGCGGCGGCGCTCGTTGTCCGAGAGCGCGAAGCGACGAACGACGGGCGAACTGGGACTATCGGGTCCGCTGATCGAGCACATGCGTGAACGCCGTTTAATGCCGGAGAGAGCGAAAGACGGACACAAGAAAAGGAGTAAAAAAAAAAAAAAGAAAAAAAAATGTTCTTCCGCAGTCTGTCTTTGCCCGAGACGAGTCCAAGGGTCTCGAGAATCGGGAGTGGTCGAGGACCCGGAGACGTAAAAAATAAATAAAAATCCGGAGAGAGAGAGAGAGAGAGAGAGAGCGACGGAGAAGTATAAATAAAAGAAAGGCCGAGGAACAGCGAGGTAAGCGATAGAGGCACTGCTTGTGTTTAATGCCCGGTTTATCATCGGTGTGTTGGTTCGTTGGAATAAAACGTTGTCTGTTATCTTGCAGGCAGAGCGAACGACCTCTCTTGTGAGAGCATAAACGCACCCTTGTATTACCGAGAGACCTCTTCAGAGAGCTGGCTCTTAAAAGGCTGGCCCACCTACACGCCCGTCTCGCACACATCGCCGACGTTTCGAGGCTCCGGGGAGCCCGGACGATAAGCGCAATTTGAATGGGTAATGGCTCGAGCGGCGCAAGGGCGGGCGAAGGTAGGCGAGGTGGGTCCTACACGGTTAATGACGAGAACTCCGGGGCCGATCGGCCAGCGAGATGCCCGGGGTTGAAGGGTTCCGCGCTCAATACCGGAGCTGCTCGGCTCCTCGAGCGGTTCGTAGATCGGCGCTGCTTACCGGTTCTCGGAGCCGCGAACTCCGCGACAGCGAGATCGGAGAGGACTGGCGACGAGTCGAAGGCACACGAGTTGACGATCCGGAGGGACGGATCGAAACTGCCCCAGAAGTGTCGCTGTGCTTCGACAACCAAATTGGGAGACTTTCTCACCGTAAGGCTCGGGATTGAAGGACGGAAATTGGAAGTCTTCCGACAATTGTTTGCTTCCTCATAGAAGAAGCTTTGTTATGTTCATTCTATTTGCTTTTAGCTGATTAGTTCACTGTGAACTAAATTTGGCCTTTTAAAGTGAAGTGAAAGAGGTTCTCTGATAGCGACGAACGGCGCTATCAGACATTCACTTCACCTTAGCAAACATTTTTGTAATCCGTAAACAAAAAAAGTTGTTTTACGAAACAAACAAACAAAAAAATACATATTTGTAAAATTAACAAACATTTTTGTGAAACTGCATGTCCGTTCACCTACTGCTCCCCTAAGTTACCAACCACTGGAACCGCATTTACCCCAATGACACTGAACTATCTTAAACCTTAATTTCAACAACAAATAAAATTTTCAAAAATTTCACCCTATTTTATAGATGACGACATAGTCGCATACCGGAGCGCCGCTCTCTCCCTCGAGCCCGGAAATAAAATTTTCCAAAATTTCCCTCTATTTTATAGCTGAAGACAAGTCGCATACCGCCCTAAGAGCACGTCAGTAATGTTAACTGGCTCCTTCTCGGTCTTCGGCTCGTCTATTCGTTAATCCCGGTCAGTCGATACCGTCTCGATTCTCGGGTATCTCTCTGCCCCGAGGGGGTTTCTTAGCGTCGGAGCGCTCTCTCCCCCTGTCCGCGAACGGAGCGGAGCTCTCGAACTCGGCGCGGAGCCCCGAGGAGGGCGAGCGCAGGGCGAGCAAGAAGAAAGGCCCGTGTCTCACGAAAGTATGCGGGGATCGCGAGCAGAAAGAGCTCCTGCCCGGGCAACAGGTATAAGACAATCAACAGGTTGTTTCGCATGCCGGCCGTCTGGAAGGCACGCCGCGGCAGCTACGGCCGTTTCAGAGAGATGCCCAGGCCGGTATCGCCTTTCCTCGCCGTCCTCCTCATGCGCCTTGCGAACGCACACAACGTCGAGCCGTTCTCCCTTGCAAACTGTCTCTCTCTCTCTCTCTCATGGGGGCTTCGACGTGCGAGCCGGAGCGAGAGGCGAGGCACGGCCGAATCCGCTATGCGAGAATCCGCTCTCTCGCGGGGAGGGAAAGGGGAATAGAGATGAAGCTAAAAGAATAATGAAAGTCCGAACCGGCAGAAAAACTAACCAGCATCTCCAGCTTATCCTTCGGCTCTCCGCAGCCCCGGCGGAGACGCGGAGGAAAGAACCGGCATAGTTTCCCTCGCAACGGCGAAGAAGTCGGATGGGAATTTTGGTAATCAATGAGACGAGATGACTGGAGAGGAAAATTTTGAAAACATTGACGGGGAAAATAGGATAAGGGAGGGATTAAATACCCGAATGTTGAAACTTCGGAGGCCCAAAAGCCCGAATCGAAATATTCTAACTCGGCACATTTTTACGACAGGTCAATCCACCGAAAGTCTAAATAATCAATAGAAATAATCGTATGATGATTATGGCCGCGAAGGAAAAATCATATGAAATTAAATTCCCGGAAAAGACTAAGTTTCCAAAGGTATGCGACAACTCCATGTTTATTTCCCAACAAACTATAATGTCGATATTCGAAAATTCTATATCGAATTTGAGAACTAAGGAACATTTCGGAAGCCGAATTCCCGAAATTTAGTTCAGACAACGATCACATATAAGAAATTCGGATTTCGAAGAGATTTAATTCAGAAATTTTTAAGCTTTCTGATAATTAAAATTCGGTTTTTGTTGCCGTAACTATTATTTATTGTCGGTTAACTTTACAATCGGTTTGTCGGATTTTCTAGATTTCATTCTATAATATTTTTTTAGTTCGGAATACTGACTTGTCTCTTTGAAAAATATCGGCAAGCGGCATTTTCCGATTATTTCAAGTAGTGTGAAAAAAAAAAATCGAGAATAAAGCCAGTCTGAATATTCAGCATTCGGAACTTCGAGCCCGCCCCCAGGATAAAGCGTAACTCCAGTAAATCGTACGGAGGGTCCCGGATCATCGGTCCGAGTGCCGAAAATTCTGGGCTCTCCGTGTCGGTCCACGCGTATCTCAGCAGTGGTTCAACGACGCGCGGCTCTTAAATTTGTGTCCGGTTCGTACGCCATGCGGGCGCGCGCGTATCGCCGTTAAGAGACTGGCCGACAATGATGTGTGGGTAAAAACATACACACTGGGAGCGAGACAGTCGAACAATAGGGCCGTCATACGGCTACCATTCTTCACGGACAATCAGCGAGGGCCCCGAGAGTGGAGCGAGAGACGGAGATGGAGGTTGCGATTGGTGGTCGGCGAAGGGCTCGCGAGGTCCCCATCGAAGAGGAGAGGAGGACGACGAAGAAGAAGAGGAACCACAGTACACAGTACGGTGTAAGCCGTCCCCTTTAAAAGGACGATCGAGACCCTTATTTACGATTTTGGGCGTGCGCGTAGGCGCGGCTTCTCCTTTTCTCTCTATATCATTTTTTTTGGTTGTTCATTTTTTTTTTTTATCACTCTTCGGTGCGCTCTTCCCTTCTTCGTCAGTGGAGGAGTAACGGCAAGCCGGGCCACGAGAGAGTATGCGTGCATTCGACCGCGAGAAACCGAGATTGGTCACGCAGAGCTGGATCAACCGAAAGCTTCGAAGAACTTTTTTGCTCAGATATTTTTTCAGATTTTAAACAGATATATGTTAGTCGGTTGGGTCGATAAATATTTAATGGATAAGTTGTAAACAAGCTTCAATCGCGTTTTCCCTAACGCATGCGAGTAAAATCCCGCTTTCCGTTCCTGCGAGGTGTGCGCAGAAACGCACTTTTTCGCATGGCGGGCGGAAAAAGTACTGTGCATGTCTTAGACACTTTAAAGGTTCCTAAAGTCCAAAGATAATCAATACGGATGCACGGTATATAGGAAGGTGACTCGTGTCACGATAAAACTGCAATATTTCCTCAAACGTCTTCTGTATTTGAATTACGTGCAATACGGGGATAAATAACTTTTACCTACTACGGTTTATGCAACAAGTAGGCAGTTTTAGCGCGCGGGAGGGGAATCGCCAGATCATTTCTTCCGCTTATTCGTGCGGACAACATTCATTAATGAACTTCTAACATGGACCATTATCGCTTCATGACAACCTTCGAGCTTGCAATCATCGCGTAATAAGATGAGTCATTGCCACTACGAAAAATAAGCTGAACGAAAGCTAATCTCCGCACCAGAATTCTGAGAAACGACAAGCTTGAAAGAACTTTTGTGGAACAGACACATTGTCAACTGCTGATTCGATAGATATTTATTGTATACATGAAAAATAAATGGTTTTGATTGAATTCCTGAGGTATATTGCGGGGATAATAAGAGGATGATAAGGAAACGAAGACAAAAAAAACATCAACAGTTTATTGAAGCAATGCCTTTATTTGCAGCATTGCGCTCGTTCAGTATTGGTAAATTATTCATCGTAATCAATGAGACATTAATAAATCGTTGCAAGATAGATCGATCTTTGTCAATTTGGAAAGATTCATCGTTGATAGTACTATCATCGCCCTGAAGGGGTTGCGTATAACGCTCAAGGGTTTAAAACGGCTCAAGGCCAATAACGTAGCACGGTATGAATTATTACACCGATTCACCATCGGACAAGTCTATCGGACGGGTATTCACGGGTCGGAAGACGGAAGTGGACCGGATGCAGGTTCCCGAGAAACGTCGAATCTTGTGGAATTGGGAAGATCCATGAGCGATAGAATCGTTACCATCTTCAGGGGGTTGTATCCGAAACTCAAGCATTGAAGGCCACCGACTCCCTTCAGAGACATGCTATCAATGTCTACAAACTTGTTGCCATCGAGACGAAGTTCGGCGATGGAGTTCTTCGGGGCGATCCAATTTTCGGGTAGAAATACAATGTTGTTATAAGAAAGGTCGAGTACCATAAGAGCCGGAAGATGTCCGAAAGTTTCATCGTCAATGCTGCTCAAGCCGTTGCTCCGCAGATATATGGCGGAAAGATTTTGCGTATTGCAGAACGACCTAGCGTTGACAAACACGATGTTATTTCCGTTCAATGACAAAGAACGAAGGGCTTTGAGCTCACAGATCTGAGGCACCATCGATAGCTTGTTATTGTCCAATGTGAGATTTCTTAAATTCACGAATTCCATCGATGCTTCCCATGGAAAATAATCGATCGCGTTTCCGGACAGGTTCAGAAATTGTAAATTGTGCGACGTTTCAAGGAACTTTTTACCGATTGCTGCAATCTCATTATTCGCGAGCGACAAGTATTCCAGATTGTCCATATCACGAGGTATCGTGGCGGCGTCGTGACTATTGTAACGGTCAACGCCGAGCGAGCGTATTCCGTTTCCATCCATCGAGAGGTATCGCAGATTCGGCAGCGAAGTTCTGTCGAGGTAGTCGATCGCAGTCCCATCCAAATAGAGATGCGTGAGATTGTTCATGTTGGCTATAATATTTGAAACCTCTCCGCCTAGGCGCGCATTGCCGGTCAGATACAGATGTGTTAAATTCGGCACCTCAAAAGCTTGCAGCCAATAAAGAACGCGATTCTGATCATTCCGTCCATAGTTTTTTAAGGATAGCTTTTCCAGTTCAGGCATGTAAAATGGTAAAAAAGGGTAGTCATTTTGATAGTCCGAGAATGTTTCATCGAGGACCAGAGTTTTCAACTTTGAAAGTTTAGTCTTCGTGAACTCATGGGACGGCACTGGATTCCCGGCAAGATTCAGATAATGTAATTCCGGAAGGCCATCAAAAGCGTCCGGAGTGATGGAACTTATCTGATTTTTCGCGAGATTTAAACACTTTATCTTCGAACTGGATACGATGCGTTTACGAATTCTCTGAAGGTCCATGTCGGAGAGATCCAAATATATATCGTCAGGACCCGTGTCCTCGCAAGCAAGTACTTCCGACAGTTCATCGTCACCATGCGAGATGCCAAGAGTTCCGACACAAAAGAGACACAGAAGTAACTCACGAATCATTTTCCACTAATTCTCGGTACTTGACGAAAAATTCAGTAAAATATTGTAGCTCGAAGCTTCTCGTCAGTGAGACGGTGGTAGGACGACTGTCGAGATCACATGCAGTATCGACACTTTATAGCTTCCTACAGTTCAAAGATAACCAATACAGTTGCACGGTATTTACAAGGGTGACTCAGGTCACGATAATACCATGATGTATCCTGAAATGTCTTCTATATTTGAATTACGATAATATGCGTAAGAATAACTTTTATCTGAGATTTACGCAGCAAGTGGACGAATTTGGGGCAAGAGAAGCGACTCGCGCTGATAACTTCGTCGGCTTCATCGTGCGAACAAGGGTCAGCATTGAATTTCTAAAGTTGAACATTGTCGCTTCATGATAACCGTCGGTTTTGCTATGAATGCATGATACACAGTAAATAATAATTTCGTAAAATCGTATTGGGAAATTTCGTAAAAATAATTTTGTTGAATAAGTGACAAACTCGTTTGTCACTTATTTGAATATAAGAATCTGTCCTTTTAGTTCGTACTTTTTTTTTGTTGGTAAAACTAGAAAATGAACAAATAAAAAATTGAGGACGCTCGTGGACAATAATTTGTTGTAAAAAAGTACAATTTTTTTTTTTTACCGTGTAAGATGAGTCTTTGCGATTGTAAAAAATACCCTGAATCATCTCCACCCCAGAAGTCTGAGAAACGACAAACTTGCAAGAACTTTTGTGGTACACGTGTATTTCTCGATTGGGCCGATAGATATTTATTGCATAAATTAAAAACAAATAAATTTGATTGAGTTCCTGAGACATGTTACGGGCGTAATAAGAGGATGACAAGGAAAAGAAAGACAAAAGAAATCAACAGTTTATTAAAAACCATGCGTTTATCTGCAGTATTGCGCTCGTCAGTATTGGTTAATTATTCGTCATAATCAATAAGACATTAATAAATCGTTGCGAGATAGGTCAATCTTCGTCGATTTGGGGAGATTCATCGTTGATAGTTCCATTATCGTCTTGAAGGGGTTTGCGACCGACGCTCTAAGATTCGAAGTCGTTACCGTCGATAGGCTACTTATTCGTTGGATTAATGTGGATAGGGCAAGAGCGTCGGAAGTGGATGGGATATCGGTTCCCGAGAAACGTCGAACGTAGTTGAATTCGGAAGATCCATCAGCGATAGAATCGTTACCATCCTCATGGGGTTGTGTCCGATGCTCAAGTATTGAAGGCCATTAACTCTCTTCAGCGACATGCTATCGACGTCTGCGAACGCGTTAGCATCGAGATGAAGTTCACCGATAAAGTTGTTCGGAGCGATCCAATGTTCGGGAAGAGATACGATATTGTTGTACGACAGATCAAGCACCTGAAGTGCCGGAAGATGTCCGAAACTTTCATCGTCGATGTTGCTCAAGCCGTTGTTCCGCAGATATATGGCGGAAAGATGCTGCATATTGCAGAATGACGTAGCGTTGACAGATACAATGTTATTTCCGTTCAATGACAAATAACGTAGCGCTTTGAGCTCACAGATCTCAGGTACGCTCGATAGCTTGTTACTGTCCAATGTGAGATTTCTTAAGTTGACGAGTTTCACCGATGCTTCCAAAGGAAAATGCTCGATCGCATTTCCGGCCAGGTTGAGGAGTCGTAAATTTTTCGACGTTTCGAAAAACTTTGGACTAAGAACTGTAATCTTATTATTCGCGAGTGACAAGTATTGTAGATTGTACATATCACGCGGCATCCCGAAGTCGTCGTAACCCATAGAGTAGTCAGCAACGAGCGAGCGTATTCCGTTTCCATTCATAGTGAGGTATTTCAGATTCGGTAGCGAAGTTCTGGCGATATAGTAGACCGTAGTTCCATCCAAATAAAGGTGCGTGAGATTATTCATGTTGGATAAAGTATTTGAAAGCTGTCCGCCTAGGCGCGTATTACCTGATAGATACAGATGCGTTAAATTCGGCACTTTAAAAGTTTTGAGCCAATGGAGAACGTGATCCTGATTATTTTCCCCATGATTTTGCAAGGATAGTTTTTCCAGTCCGGGCATGGAAAACGACAAAATCTCCCTGTGGTTTTGATCGTACCGTCCACCATAGTGATTGTTGCGGTCCGGGATTGGTCCATCGAGGACCAAGATTTTCAGCGCAGGAAGTTCAGTTTGCACGAATTCATTAAGTGGTACTGGATTTCCAGCTAAATTCAGGTAATGCAATTCCGGAAGACCGTCAAAAGCGTCCGGGCTGATAGAACTTATCTGATTTTTCGCGAGATTTAAACACGTTATCTTCGAACTGGATACGATGGGTTTACGAATTCTCTGAAGGTTCATGTCGGAGAGATCCAAATATATATCCTCAGGATCCGCATCCTCGCAAGCGAGTTCTTTCGACTGTTCACCGTTGCCACGCGATACACCAAGAGTTCCGACACAAGCGAGACACAGAAGCAACTGACGAATCATTTTTCACTAATTCTCGGTACTTTACGAAAAACTTAGTAAAATATTATAGCTCGAAGCTTCTTGTCAGAGGGACGGCAGTAGGGCGACTGGTGAGATCGGATGCCGCATCGACACTTTATAAGTCCCTACAGTTCAAAGATAAGGAATATGCTCGCACGGTATTTGCAAGAGTGATTCAGGTCACGATAAAACCGTAATGTACCCTAAAATGTCTTCTATATTTGAATTATGATATCACGCTGACGAATAACTTTTATCTACCTAATTTACGCAGCAAATAGATGGATTTAGCGCACGAACGAACACAAGCTAACCGCGTGATAATTTCGTCCGCTTCTTCGTGCGAACAAGGGCCAGCATTGAATTTCTAAAGTTGGACATTTTCGCTTCATGATAACCTTCGGTTTTGCTGTGAATGCATAATAAGATGAGTCGTTGCGACTGTGAAAAATACGCTGAACCATCTCCACCCCAGACGTCTGCAAAGTGACAAGCTTTCAAGAACATTTATGGTAAACCTACATTCCTCGGTTAGGTCGATGGATATTTATTGTACGAACAAAGAGGAAGTAGCTTTGATTGCGTTCCTGAGATATATTACGGGGATAATAAGAGGATGTTGAAGAATTAACGAAGAAAGAAATAAACAGTTTATTAATTACAATGCGTTCAGTTGCAGCATTGCGTTCTTCAGTATTAGTCAATTATTCGTCGTAATCAATAAGACATTAAACCTTAAATAATGAATAAGAAATTAAATTGAAGGCAATGAGAAAAGTAATAAAACGAAACGACAAAATCGTTGCAAGATAAGTCGATTTTCCCGGATTTCGGAAGTTCATCATTCATCATTCATAGTACGTCAGCGTCCTGAAGGCCTTTTGCGAACGACGATCAAGAATTCAAGGCCAATAATCTCGATAGGTTATCTAGTCGATGGGTCCGTATGGTCCATCGGGTCGGTACGGCGGAAATGAAGGGCATCTAAATTCCCGAGAAACGTCAATCCTAGTGTAATTGGGAAGATTCATCAGCGATTGAATCGTTACCGTCTTCATAGGGTTGTAGCCAATGCTCAAGAGTTCTAGGCCATTGATCCTCTTCAGAGACATGCTCTCGATGTCTGCGAACTGGTTACCATCGAGATGAAGTTCAGCGACAAAGTTGTTCGGGGCGATCCAATGTTCGCCAAGACATACAATACGGTTGTGTGAAAGATCGAGCACCCGAAGCGCCGGAAGATGTCCGAAAGTTTCGTCGCCGATGTTGGTCAATATGTTGTTGCTGAGATATATGGCGGAAAGATGCCGCATATTGCAGAATGACGCATCGTTGACAGAACTGATGGAATTTCCGTTTAATGACAAGGAACGAAGGGCTTTGAGTTCGCAGATCTGAGGCACGCTCTGTAACATGTTATCGTCTAACGTGAGATTTCTTAACTTGACCAGATTCGTCAATGATCCCAATGGAAACTGTTTGATCATATTTCCGGCGAGGTTGAGAAATCGTAAATTTTGCAAGTGTTCAAAAAACTGTGAATCGATAACTTCAATCCCATTATGCGCGAATGACAAGTATTCCAGATTGCGCATATCACGAGGTATCGTGGGGTTTCCACGAACACCGATGTCACTTTCGATCCATAATATTCCGGATGCATCCATGGAGAGGTATCGCAGGTTCGGCAGCGAAGTTGTGTTGAAATTAATGATGTCAGTCCGATCCAAGTAAAGATGCGTGAGATGATTCATGTTGGATAAAATATTCAAAATCTCTCCGCCTAGGCGCCCATTGTAGGACAGTTGCAGATATTTTAAATTCGGTATTCGAAAAGACTGGAGCCAATTGAACAAGAGATCATGATTATTCTCTCCATGGTTTTTTAAAGAGAGCTTTTTCAGTTCCGGCATGGACAGCGGCACAATATGGCGGAGCTCATCGGCCATACCACCGCTAGAATAGTAAGTGTAGAGGT
The DNA here is from genome assembly GCA_963922035.1 of Amblyjoppa proteus. Classification (NCBI taxonomy): domain Eukaryota; kingdom Metazoa; phylum Arthropoda; class Insecta; order Hymenoptera; family Ichneumonidae; genus Amblyjoppa; species Amblyjoppa proteus. Next base: position 14,579,402 of record OY998228.1, on the reverse strand, counting down.
TGTTCAAGAATGGTCCATCGAGGATCAGAGTTTTCAACTTTGCAAGCTTAGTTTCCATTAACTCATAGGTTCGTACTCGACTCCCGGCAAGATTCAGATAATGTAATTCCGGAAGACCGTCAAAAACGTCCGAGGCTATATAACTTATGTTGTTTCCCGCGAGATTTAAACAGGTTATCTTGGGACTGGATACCATGCGCTTCTGAATCGTCTGAAGGTTCATGTTGGAGAGATCCAAATATATATCGTCAGGACCCGTGTCATCGCAAGCGAATACTTCCGATAGGTCGTCGTTGCCACGCGAGACACCAAGAGTTCCGGCGCAAGCGAGACACAGAAGCAACTCCCGAATCATTTTTCACTAATCCTCGGTACTTGATGAAAAAAAAACGGTAAAAATTATAGCTCGAAGCTTCTCGTCGATAAGAAGCTGGTACGAGGACTGTCGAGATCGGCCGTAGCACCGATACTTTATACGTTCCCAAAGTTCAGAGATAACCAATACGGTTGCACAATATTTGCGACGGTGATCGAATATTACGATCAAAAGATTTGCGCAGTTACACGAGGATGCTGAGTCCCGTAATGACTCAGAAATGATCGTCCAATGTGAACTACGATAAAACGCTGATAAATAACCGTTATTTAATAAGATTTCCGCATCAAAGAGACGGATGTGTTGCACGGAAAGCGTATCGCCTGATAATTTCCTCCGTTTCTTCGCGCGATCAAGGGTCATCATTGAATCTCTAAAGGTGAAAGTTGTCGCTTCATGATAACCTGCGGTCTTGCTATCGTTGCATAGTAAGACGACTTCTTGCAATTTGAAAAAATAAGTTGAACTATCATCACCCCAGAAGTCCGAGTAGCGACAAGCTTCCAAGAACTTTTGTCATTGACAAAATATATTCCTCAGTCGGATCAATGGAAATTGACTGTATAAATAAAGAACAAATAGCTTTGATAGCGTTTCTGAGACATATTATCGGGTAATAAGAGGACGGTAAGGAAAAGAAAGAAGGAAGAAAATAAAGTTTATTAAAAACAATGCGTTTACTCGCAACATTGCGTCCTTCAGTAATGGTAAATTATTCGGCGTAATCAATAAGACATTAATAAATCGTTGCAAGATCGACTTCGTGGATATGGGAAGATTTATCATTGATAATCCCAAATGGGCTGTGCACGGCCGGTATAGTAGGGTGGTATCGATTATTGCATCGACCCCTCGGATCAGTCTATAAGAAATTAATCGAACGAAGAGTTCCGAGAAACGTCGATCCTGGTGGAATTCGGAAGATCCATCAGCGATAAAACCGTTAGCATTCCCATAGGGTTGTGTCCAAAGCTCAAGTATTGTAGACCATTGACTCTCTTCAGAGACATACTGTCGATGTCGACAAACTTGTTGCCATCGAGATGAAGTTCGGTGATATGGTTATTCGGGGCGAGCCAATGTTCGGGAAGCGATACAAAATGGTTGTATGAAAGATCCAACACCCGAAGAGCGGGAAGATGTCCGAAAGTTTCGTTGTCGATGCTGCTCAAGCCGTTGTTCCTTAGATATATGGCGGCAAGATGCTCCATATTGCAGAACGAGGCATCGGTGACAGATCGGATCCTATTTCCGTTCAGTGACAAAAAACGAAGCGTTTCGAGTTCGCAGATCCGGGGCACGCTCGTTAGCTTATTGTTGTCCAATGTCAAATTTCTTAAGTTGACGAGGTTCATCGATGCTTCCAATGGAAAATATTCGATCCTGTTTCCGGAGAGGTTGAGAAATCGTAAATTTTCCAAGTTTTCAAACATCTTTGAACCGATAGAGGACATCCCAGTGTATGCGAGTGACAAATATTCCAGATTGTACATATCACGAGGAATCGTGGGATTTTCATAATTATCGTTGTTGCCATTGTTCATGGGCGGTATTCTGGTTCCATCCATGGAGAGGTATCGCAGATTTGGTAGCGAAGCTCTGTCGAAATAATTGATCACTGTCCCATCCAAATAAAGATGCGTGAGATTGTTCATGTTGAGTACAATATCTGAAAGCTCTCCGCGTAAGAGCATATTATTGGACAGATATAGATGAGTTAAATTGGGCACTTGAAAAGACTTTAGCCAATATAGAATGCGATTCTGATCACTGTCTCCATAGCCACTTAAGGATAGTTTTTCCAGTTCAGGCATGGAAAACGGCAGAATCTGGAGATTGGCGACGTCGTCCGAACTATAGTAAGGATAGTCGTTGTGCCAGATTACTCTATCGAGAACCAGAGTTTTCAAGTTCGAAAGTGTAGTTTGCAGCAATTGATCGGGTTTTATTGGATTCCCGGCAAGATTCAGATAATGTAATTCCGGAAGATCGTCGAAAGCCTCCGCGTCCATGTAAAGTATGTGATTATCAGCGAGATTTATACAGGTTATCTTTGCACTGGATGCCATGTGCTTGCGAATCTTATCAATGTTCAAGTTGGAGAGATCCAAAGATATATGGTCAGGACCCGTGTCTTCGCAAGCTGGTACTTTCAAACGTTCATCGTTGGCACGCGAGACACCAAGAGTTGCGGCACAAGCGAGACACAGAAGTAATGCACGAATCATCTTGAACTAATCTTCGGTACTTGACGGAAAAATTTAGTAAAAGAATTACAGCTCGAAGCTTCTCGTCAGTAAGAAGATGGTGAGACGACTGTCGAGATCGGACACAGTACCGACATTTTATACGTTCCCAAAGTTCACAAACAACCAACACGGCTTCACTGTATTTACAAGGGTAACCCAATGTCACGATAAAAAGATTTTGCGCACTTACGCGAGGATAATGAGCTTCGTGATGTACCCGGATATGCTCCTCTATATTTGAACCACGATAATCCGCGGATAACTTTATTTATTAAGATTTGCGCAGCAAATAGACGGATGTGTTGCATGGGAAGCGAATCGCCTGATAAAATCCTCGACTTCTTCATGCGTCCAAGGGTCATCATTGAGATTCCAGAATAGAATATTGCAACTTCATGATAACCTCCGCCTTCGCTAGCATTGCATTCGTTGCGTAATGATCAGTCCATTGCGACTACGAAAAATGAGCTAAACCAATCTCCGCCCCGGAAGTCAGCGAAACGACGATGCATACGAATAACATATCCGCTACAAATGAAAAGGAACATCAACGACGAATCGCGGCGTGAACGTTCAACTGCGACCGGGGCGAAAAATCGGTTTCTCGGCTGGTTGGAGCAACCGGAGGAGTCGCCGACATCGATCCCGTGGGAGACACCCGACGGTGTTTCCAGGTCGACGGCGCCCGATCGCGGTGGAACGGGTTGCGTCAGCGTCGGAGGGAAACGAGCTCGCGAGAAAACCAGTGCCGGGCTGTTGCGGTTCCGTGGATAACGATACCCACAGTCCCCGTCCTCGCCCATCGAAGAATCGAGAACGCGAACGGGAGAGACCGAGAACCCGAAGAGAACGCCGAAGAAGCGGCCCGGAGGGGGTTGGGCTTTATCTCCGCAGCCAAGGACAAGAGGAAGACTGTGGAGACTTTTTAGTCGTGCGGAAAGAAGACGGCCGAGAGACACTCGGGTGCATTGTTGGTCCCATCGGGAGCCCATACAGCATCCGATCGCACTGAAAGATCCTCTCTATATTCGTTATTCCGCAATCTATCGTCCGATTCTCGGCTTCCAGACGGCGCGGATCCTCAATGCGAGGACTGTTCGTTCTTCTTGGCTTTCTACGCCTATTGGTCGGTCGGCCAATCACTGAAAGACGCCGAAGGGTCGAATTTTAAGACATTCGCTTGCACTTAAGATCGCTATTGAGGTCGAACTTAAGATCGAATTTGGCCCGCGTGTGATTTCAAACTTAAAATGGAACTTGATTTCAAACTTAAAATCGAACTTGATTTCAAACTTGAGATCAAACTTAAACATGAAATCAAGTTCGAACTTAAAAGCGATCGTAATTTTGAACTAACGTCTCGAAAACCGACCCGAAGAGCCTCATCGTCCGGCTGCACAGACACGGAGAATTCCTTCGTTCCTCGATGGAGAACCACGGAACACGCGATAAAGAAAGCACAGAGAGACGGAGCTGATAGAGCGCTGACTAAGGGGGCGTGGGTGCGCCCTTGGTGATTTACATATGCGTATTCTATACCTTATTTACTGCGTCGATCATCCTGCACTTTATCTCGTCGAGTGTGTGTATTTGTATGCGTATGGGTGGATGGGTAAGCGAGCGGATGAAGAATAGGCAACGTAGCACATAATACTGCATTCACGATCGCATATACATACATGTATTGCACACTCGCTCTCGTATTATCTTTCTCCTTTTCTCTATCGGAGCCCCGGGGCGACCTACGACCCGGTAAGTGTTGCACGCGCCGCCACCGCCGCCGATGGCATTGACCCTTGACACACGTACTCGTACACTCGGACAATCGACACTTGGGCAAATTGCAACCGAACCCGGAGAAACTCAGCTCGAACGCCATTTCTTCTGATAAAGGCTTTATCTGTTTTCCGAATTGGAAAAAAAATTGTGGATTGGGAAACCTAATTTTTTAGAAGACTTGGTAGTATTCTTGGTAGTACCGATGGCTTTGACTCGACAATCGATACTTGGGAAAATTGCAACAAAACCAGAAGAGACTCGGCTCGAACGCCATTTCTTCTGTCAAATGGTTTTATCTCTTTTCTGAACTGGAAACAAAAAAATGATGTTTCACGAGAACTAATTTTTTTAGAATAGTTGACGGTGTCAAGTATCAAGTCCGTGCACTCGGACAATTGGCTCTTGGGCAAATTTAAACCTAACCCAGGGAAACTCTGTACCAACGCCATTTCGTTTGATAAACGGTGCTATCTGTTTTTCGCATCGGACAAAAAATAATTGTTGGGGATTCTTTTTTTTTTATGAAAACGGGTGATACCAACTTAAGCCTTTTGGAATTACGAATACCAAATATTCTCCATTGGAGCATCGAAGGGGATGATTTTTGTTCCGCGGACCTGCAATATCGATCCGCGGTCCGCGACTTTGCGACGTCGAATAAATTTTGTTCTCTGTGATTCCAACGATCGTCGTTCGCTCGCGGCGCTCGAGTTCGATCGGTCGGGAATTTGCATGAACCCCGACGACGACGACGACTACGACCCGTTCGTTCGCGGGTTGTGAGATTAGGAAGATTTCCTCGCGGGCTTTTTGCGGCGATGAAAAATCCGCGAAGGGGTTACGAGTTTCGCCCGTGGGACCAGCGGAGGCTCGGAGTGGCGTGGCACGAGAGAATCCCCCGAGCGTCAGAGTGGCACAGAAAAGTGGGGAGATATCTCATGGGACTCACTCACCAGAGAGACCGGGCGCGAGAGTCGGCTCCGTGAGATCGTGAGAGGGCGTGTGAATGTTCGACACAGAGAGGAAAGAGCGAGACTTTATTGATACGAACAAGTAAGCCGGAGCGAGGAAAGGAGCCTTGGCAAAAGCCCTTAACTAAGTGAATCGCGGCGAACATAAATCCGTGTAATTTATGCCTCTCTATCAATAAACTAATACCACTGCCACGTTCTCACCACCGGACACATAACCGTTCGGACTTTTCACTCCGAGTTACTTTACAATTGCGAGGGTGAAAGCGGACAATTTACCGCGATTGGACGATAATGCGCACAATTATCCGCTTTTTCACAACAAATCAAGTTATTTTTTTTTTTTTTTTAATATATTTGAAATATATTAAATTCTAGCATATACAAAAATATATACTTTTGTGTATACAAGAACTATAGAACTTACATACAAAATTTGTCTCCACACAAAAAGTTTGATATTATTAATGTATTTTTAAGTATACTTTTTTCCGTCCGAGCAGTCCCGATGATAGATGAAAATTATCATTCACGTTTGTCGATTGGACGATTATCGACTTTTTTCAATCTCCATGAAAATCAAGTTATATCTAAAAAAATATATATTGGAAATATATTAAATTCTTTCATGTACAAAATGTATCTCCACATATAAAGTTTGATATTATTAATGTATTTCAAGTACCCTTTTTTTCCCGTGCGAGCTTTCCAGAAGATAGATGAAAAAAATCATTGGAGTTTGTCAATTGGGTAGGACTTGAATAAACGGCGATCGCGAATAATTCACACGAATATGCGCAAATACCTTACAGTAGCTTAACTTGAAGGAATCTCAATCAAGGATTATTTACCCAAAGCTGCGCAAATATCTCAGGACCTTGAGAGTGCGAAGAAACAGCGGTAGAAGGGTCATCGATAAGCGGCGGATTCACCTCCACGTGCAAAACAACAATACATTTGGCAAGCCATTTCCCAGTCCGACAGCGAAATCTCCAACATCCTCGGTAAAATCGGCGGATCTCCAGCGGATCCTCCAGGTCCGGAGGAGTTCCTCCGACCCGCTTCCTCCTTGCCCCGCAGACTCGTTGCGAGGCAACGCAGGATCGGCGAGGAGAGCGAAAGACGCAGGAGTAAATCATGGGAAGAATATTCCTGAGAGCGAGAGGGCTTCTTGGCCGATTCTCCTGCGGTCCCACTCGTGGAGGCACCTATCGCGAAAAGCCGAGGCTCTGCGGAGCTCCGCGAAGCTGCGCGGAGCTGCGGGGCTTTGAGAGACTCGAACGCGCCGGAGAGAGAGGAGCCGAGGTCCGCGAAGCGGAAGAGGAGATGCGAGAGCGAGCACCGGAGAGCTCAGCTCGCTGGAACGAGAAAAAGCTGAAGAAGAAGCCGAAGAAGAACGTGCAGAAAGAAAAAAAAATGAAGAATAAGAGGAGAAAAGAGAGGAGGAACGAAAGAAAGGGCGAAGGATGGATCGTCCTGGCTGGAGGGAAGGAGACGGCCGAGCGCGGAGCAAAAGGCGAAGAAGAGGGTTTTGGTTCGACATATCAGCCTGCGGTGGTCACGAGTCTCTTTCCCTTGCCTTCTTTTCCACTCGAAGTACGGAGGGCCCCGGCAACCAGTATTACCTATAGTATAGTGGGTGGGACAAGCCCACCTCCAACCCCCTCTTCGCCCTCTCCGTCTTTCGCCTCTTCGTGATCCGGACTCGCTTGTGTTCTCTCCTCTCTTCGCTCTCCCTCGTGAGGTTTGTCTTGCGAATCTTTTGCCACGCTGTTGGTTATTGTTGCTGGGGCTGCGTCGGCCATGGTCTCTTGGGCCACGTTCGGCCGAGCGTCGGCATCGATTCTCGACTCTCTTTCCCCGGGCTCTTGCTCCATGGAAACGCAACAACCTTCTCTCCGCTGGTAAAAGACGCTTGGAGCAGCGAGTCGCGAGTTCTATATGTATGTAGATATATAGATGGATGTTTGTTTTTATTATGTCCTAGGACCAAGGGTCCTCTTGGAACGGGCTTTGAGCAGATTGCAATCAAAGGTATACTTCGATACTTCAATACTTGGAAAGGTATGCTCGAAGTCGTACTTCGAGAAGTATAAAAAAAATAGGAGCAGCCTTTGAGCCGTATAGCCGAAGTCATGCTTCGAAAAAGATAGGAAGATAGGAGCAGCATTTAAGCAGTTTACAATCAAAGGAATACTTCAATACTTCGGAAGGTATGCTCGAAGTCATACTTCGAGAAAGATGGAAAAATGGGAGTAACCTTTGAGTCGTATAGTCGAAGTCATGCTTCGTAAAAGATAGGAAGATAGGAGCAGCATTTAAGCAGTTTACAATCAAAGGAATACTTCAATACTTTGAAAGGCATGCTCGAAGTCATAGTTCGAGAAAGATGGAAAAATGGGAGTAGCCTTTGAGTCGTATACTCGAAGTAATGCTTCGATAAAGGTAGAAAGATAGGAGCAGCCCTCGAGCAGCATACAATCAAAGGTATACTTCGATACTTCGAGAAAGATAGAAAGATAGGAGCGGCCTTGGAACAGCTTACAATAAAAGGTATACTTCGATACTTCGATACTTCGATACTTCGAAAGGTATACTCGAAGTGATATTTCAAAAAAGATAGGAATGAACAATTATTATTATTATTATTATTATTATTATTATTATTATTATTATTATTATTATTATTATTATTATTATTATTATTATTATGAATCCAAAGTGGTGAATATGGACCGCCCGGATTAGGATGTGATTAAACGATATCGCCTGTTGAGAAACAGAAGAGCGTAACTCACATCGTTCTATACATGTTAAATGGTCCGTGCTATAACCTTTTGTTTCTCAGCAATGGATATATGTGCACTGGGCCGTATTCACCCCAGTTATCCTACGAAACTGTACATGGAAACACTACATAGATCCGTATCATAAAGTAAATAATAGGTTTCACGATGGAACAGATGACAACAAAAATTGTGCACAAGTCTCATTAATACTGGTTGCATTGTTGAGCGTGAACGCTCGGTGAATTTCTCGGTGTCTCGAGTTGTTTTCCACGGAGCGAAAGTGACAGTCCTTTACAGGGCAGCCGCCCCGAGGGAACGGCGCGGGACGGCTCGCAAGAGGGATAAAATGAATGGAATAGAGAGGGAGACGGAGGAGGCCGACGCTATTGCGAAATCGATTCGTTTTATCGAGCGGAGCTCGAGGAGTTTATTCGGTGTGAACGCGATTGCTTGGCGCCGCGAGATCTCTTAAACGATCTTGCCATTTCTCGGTCGATTATCGATCCGGGCCTCATCGGTCTCTATGTACTTTAGTACGGAGTGGCTTTGTACATGGGCTGCCTGATTGAACTTCGATATTTGACTTTGGATCGAGGCGGCTCGAATAGAAAATATAACGGCGATTGATCGCTCGATCAAGTCCGCTTTACACTTTGGCTTTTGATCCTTCTTTTTTTTTACGTTTCATTTATTTAGTTTCTTTTTTGACGGCCGCGGCGCGAAGAGTCGCTCCGGGCGTCGGTGGAAAGTTTTACGCTGAAGCACTGACTTGCACGAAGTTCGAGAGCAAAAAGGATTTCACTCCAAGGACGCGTTCGACGTCTCGCATACGAGCGTTTCCAGCCTCCAATTAACGGACGTAGAGAAGAGCCGCGCAAAACAATTTTTTAAAATAAAATAAAATAAAGTAAAATAAAATAAAATAAAGTAAAATAAAATAAATATAAAAACTATCGCGGGACATAAAAAAAATCTCATCTAAACCGGAGATCATCGTGTCCGTTTCGCGCCGCTCCGATACCGAGCGAACTTCGATTCGACCCTCTCGCCGCCTCGCTTTGATACCCGGCTCGCGGATCTTACTCGGCGTACAGAAAAAAAGCGTCGCGAATCAGCCGGAAATTGTCTTCGGGCACCCTTGCGTCTCATTTAAAAAAAAAAAAAAAAAAAAATTATTTCTTTCGCCTCTTTTGCTCCGAATCACGAGACCCGACATTAAGTCTTGATGGACGTGTGTAATAACATACGCAAAGCCCGTTATGAAAATAATATTTAAAAAAAAACCATTTTAATTATAAAATAATCTCTTCCAAGGCTTCCGGTGAAACGAGAAGAGTCGACTCTAAAAACCCGACGCCACCAAGACAACCTACATTATTTTCGAACGAAGGTCGAAAAAAGAAACTTCACCGCTCCGCACACTAAAAAATAATTTCTCAAAATCGCAATACAAAATTTCGTAAAAATACAAACTAAAAACAATAGAATATAAAAATTAAAAAAAAACAATCAGAATACGAAGTTTCATAAAAATACAAACTGAAGTAAAAAGACAAACTCGTCTTCTTAAAGTTTGAGTCTACAAACCCGTCGCTTTATTTCCCGTCTCATTGAAAATTTCAGTTTGTACTTTTGTTTGTAAAACTGGAACCGGATAGTTGGATCGGAAAATTAAAAAAAAAAAAAAAAAAAAAAAAAAAAAAAATGTAGACATTTGTGGACAGCAAGTTGTAAGAAGTACAAAAATTTTTCATCGTGCGATCGACCGATTTTGCCGGACTCCTCGGTCGAACAATCGCGTCCGATTGCATTGACATTGGGACAACGTAAGAGCCGCGTCACGGCACTGTGGCGGAGACAGCGTAACGATAAGACTGAAGGTATTACAAGGAGGCGCAACAGCGTCGTTTCCACCCACGAAGCTCCCGCGGACCGAGGAAGAAGAGTAAGAGCGAGTGCCGGGTCGACCGGCGCGTTCGCGCGAGTGACTTACGTGTCCGCGGATGATAAATAAATCTACGCAACGCATTATGCGCCGGGTTTCTCGCTGTCTCGGGCCACCGTGATTAATGCGACTGGCGCGTACCCTCGCCCGAGTCTCTTTCTCCTCTCTCGTTTCTCTCGGGCATTTCTCTCGGTCCTCGCTCTCTCGAATCCTCGAGTTCTCTCTCCGAGGCGGAGTCTCGCCCGTAATCCGAGCTTGTAGCTCAGCGCGGGCGAAAAAAATTGACCGAAGATATTAAAAAAAAAAAAAAAAAGAAAGTACAACGAAATGGTATTTAAGAAAAAAGTTTGATTAAATTTTTCTCTCAGCACGCGTAACGAATCGTGTGAGGGGGGGGATTGAATCGACACGAGATAAGACCGTGGGTAACGTAGCGCGAGTGTATCAGGAGAGTTAAAAGCCGTGATCCCGGTGTGTGGCCCGGGTCATAAATCCGGATCGAGTAACAGACAAATAAAGATTAGCATTAAAGGCGTCTCTTCGCTTTCCGCTCTGCGGCGGCTCTTTCTCTCTTTATAATTCTCGTTGCTTTATGAGAAGCTCCGCGGTGGCTCGCTCTATGCTAATGGAAAGAGACTACCGGTGTGCCCGCCGCTACCACTCGGAATATTATATTATGTACCGTGAACGAGAGGCGCGCAATCTCGCCACGGTGTTTGCTCTGGGTTGTCGAGGGTGTGTGCGAACGATCCGCCACTTCCTCGGCATCGGGCTGGATATATTCACCGCACGGTTCACGATGGACCGGGTGCGCCCTGGATATACTCACGGGAAGAGAATCTCTCGCAGGTTCGCTCGCCTATTAAGTTGTAATAGATGCATAGAGTCTACGAGACGGGGATATGAAATGTAACCTCGTCGAAAGAGTCCGAATATCGACGTATGCACAAAAATTACGAGGCTACTTGCTTCAAATTTATTTTGTATTTTTTTAAATTATCTTTTCTTGTTCTTTACTTATCTATAATGATCTAAATGTGATCTATAATTATCTAAGCTCGATCTATAATGATCTATAGTGATTTAAATGTGATCTATAATTATTTAAATGTGATCTATAATTATTTAAATGTGATCGATAATGATTTAAATGTGATCGATAATGATTTAAATGTGATCTATAATGATCTAAACGTGATCTATAATGATCTAAACGCGATTTATAGTGATTTAAATGTGATCTATAGTTATTTAAATGTGATCTATAGTGATTTAAATGTGATCTATAATGATTTAAATGTGATCTATAATGATCTAAACGTGATCTATAATGATCTAAACGCGATCTATAGTGATTTAAATGTGATCTATAGTGATTTAAATGTGATCTATAGTGATTTAAATGTGATCTATAATGATTTAAATGTGATCTATAATGATCTAAATGTAATCTATACATGATCTATATTTTACCTACAATTGGTCTATACATGAACTATATATACAACTATTTTTTTTATCTACTATCGAGTTCAATTTTTATATTAAAAATGGAATAGGAATGGACTGTGTCGAAGAAATTTATAAATGCGATCAAATAAATGATAGTTGTTTGCGCGTGTTTGATATTTAAGAGAGGACTGTGGTTACGCGATTACTTCGGTAGGCGACTGAAACTACGATAAATACCGAGGCGGAGGGGGGGGGGGAGTAGTCGGGAGTATTTTCTCGAGTAATGAGAAGTCGGTATCGCGAGCGATGGACTTCGAGTCTCTCTCTCCGTCCCTCCCCCATTATTTAATTATTTCTTTCTTTCTCCGCGGTATCTCGAACAAGTATTGGTACATAGTGACTCGACGCTCAGCACTGCCGAGTTAAACCGTTAAAAACCGTCCGGTAATTAAGGAAGATAACGATCGCAGCGTAAATCGTATGAGCGAGTCGAACGCCGCCCGTTTGCGCACGGCAACGTGCGCATGCGCGGGACCCGCTCCGACTTTTTTTTACTCCCTCCCGCCGCTCCGTTCGAAACTCCGCTCGGTGTCCTCACCGCAGAGAGATATCTGCATCTCGGAAGTATCCTTGGACTCCGGCCGGCTGTGTTGCAGAGTCCGCACGGATAATACTCGAGGGAAATAAATCAGATCGACGCAAAAGTTCCCTCGGCCGAGCGAGGCACACGAGAGAGTACGGCGCTCCGGCCGCGGGAGAGCTCGGGAGGAAAAAGTGCGGCCCGACGAGAGGACACGGGAGAATATGCTCGCACGCCTTTCCCCCGATACTGTGCAACCGCGCGAGCTCGTGTTTATCTTCCGCGTACACCCACATGTGTCTGCGCGAATGAATTTTACTACCGCCAGGCCGTTGCCGCGCGCGCACCCGAGGCGAAGAGGTTTTATCGCCTAAAACCTGCGAGATCGATGCGGTTTTCGTGAAACTGAGGTTTTTTTTTTTTTTTTTTATTTTATATTTACATTTTAAGATCGAACAAATTGTAAAACCGGTATGTGAAAGCGGCGCTCGTTGGCGGGCAATGCTTTTTTTTAGATTTCAACGTCCAGCATAGATACTTTTTGATAAAATTCGTTTATTCATATGATCGTTGCGAAAAAAAGGTCCTGAAATAGAATATAAAGACAAAAATTCAAATAATCGCCAATACTTTATCGAGCCGCATAAAATTCGTGACTTCGAGATGACTTCGAGTTTCGGGGCATTAGCCTCTTTCTTTTCGTTATATTAATTATACTATTTTCTGCTTTTTGCTATATTTTGTTATTTTTAATTCCACTTATTATCTTATATTCTTATATTATTTTATTTCATATTCTTTTCATAATTTTTTTTTATTTATCATTTTTTTTTTTTTTTTGGCGTCTAAGAAATTCATGCACTGGTATTGTGACTATGTCATGGTTTTCTACCTTGTTACATGCTGTTCTCAGAGAGCTTAGGCCTCAGAACACGAAATAAACGAATATCTATCCATCTATCTGTCTATGATGTTCGGAGCTCTCCTCGAGTGTTGAAAAAAAAAAAAAAAAAAAAATTCCAAGCATTCTTTTTCCGAGCCAATGTTTCGTTCCTCGCTCCGAAAAGGGGTCATGCGTATCGACCTCGCGTGCCAGAAAAAAAAATCGAATACTCTTATCGTTTGAAAAAAAAAAAAAAAAAAAAAAAAAAAAAAAAAAAAAAAAAAAAAAAAAAAAAAAAAAAAAAACTAACTAACGCTCGAACCGGTAGATTCGAACTGAAATGCCCCGTGAGTTTCTCGGGTCTCTCGGCCGAGTTGCTCCCGGCGTACGGTTCCAATACGCGGAAATGTGTGCGAGACATTGCGGCCGAGCATCTCCCGGAGTAAAGTGCAACGGCGGTGTAACTGTCGGCGAGGTTTTCGATGCAGATCCCAGCAGTTCGCGGAGTGTGTAACGCAGAGAGATGCGAGCCGGCCGCGCGTTGCGGTTGTTGGGATACTCGGTGGAAGACCTCTCTCCGGTCGATCCGGCGCTGGGCCGGTACAAGCCTCTTACGCGCGTGGGTTACAGAGACCGTTACATCGGATCGGCGAGGGAAATTCCGGAGCCCGCCACCCGCGACTGTGCGGCTCGATCCATCAACTCTTCGCTCGCCGCTTCTTCATTCTTTTTTTTTTTTTTTCTCCCATCTCATCTCTTACGAAAACTATATTATCGTTAATAAGATCGCACGCTCTTGCGGACGGTTAATCACCGAGAGACGGGAGTGTAATACGTGCTTTTCTTTTTTTTTTTTTTTTTTTTCATGTATAATTTTTTTTTCCCTCGAACTTCGCACATTAGACGTACAAATACGAAACTAATAAAGATCGAAATCTACGATAGCCGTAATTGAGCGCTCCATTCAGGATTAACCTAGTCTCTCGATCATTCCCGAAGCAGCAAAGTATGAAAGGCGAATAATTGTTATTATTATTATTTTTATTATTATAATTTGAAGAAAAAAAAAAAAATTCTCACACGTCCCGCTGGCAAACTTCTGACCGGAAAATGCGAGGCTCGAGTAACGCGAAGCTCGGACGCGACATTTCCCACATGAATTTAGTTGTCTTTAGTATCGTAGAAGCTTGAATGAAAAAATTTCTCACGGGAGAATCGAGAGAAAAAAAAAAAAAAAAAACTCTGGAACAAGAAGGTAGCGCTAAGAAATGCTCCCGAAGGTTTTAGTCCCGCATATTCCTCGTATCTTGGGTTTCGGGGTCAGAATCGTGTTCCAATTAGATGGCACCGGAGCCATCGGGTATCGGCGAGTTTTTCCATCCCTTCCCGTCGAATCCCTTCTGTATCTTCAGCGAAGCCGAAAGGATCCTCCGGAGCCGGTTTTGCTTTCCTACCGACCGCGCGAACTTCTCGCTGCGGGCTCTCTTCTAATAAGGCCCGGGCCGCAGATACGACGGAGATTCACGTTTAATATATCGACGGTACGTAATCCATGTGTGCGCGCGCGCCTGGATTTCTCCGGTGGAATTCGCCGCGCAGGTAGGCGACCCCAGCCGCGGATACATCTCTAGGATATCTTTCGCCTAGTAAGCTCCTCCGCCGTGTACACGATGCACGTATTAGTATAACGAGAAGAAACGAGATAAAAAAAAACAAAAAAAAAATAAAGAAATAAATAAATAAAAAAGCGGGAGTCGCAAGAGCGGTCTTATCGAGCTCGCCGATATTCAGGGGAGATCGTCGGGTTCGACGAGCTACCATGCATAATTCCACGGTGCGCCGAGACCGAGTGGAAGTCGAGCTCCGATAGATTAGCCCGAGGGGTGTTCGGCTTTAATTCGCTAATTAACGATATCGCGGAGTCACCGTCTTCGGGTCAAGGTTTATTGACTCTTTAGTTCTTTCCGCTTGTCAAGCTCGCGTTCCGCTCGCCGAGCGGATAAACCTCGAGGGCCGGGTTCACGCTTTATCGCTCAATTTGGAATCGCCAAAAGTTCACTTTGGGGGGGGAATAAAAGAAATGGAAGCGATGATCGTTAAAATTAATTTCTGAGAGTTAAATGCTTGTCTCTCAATTTTAACGCTGAAAGTTCACTTTGTGCACGAAAAAAGAAAAAATAGAAGCGAAGATCTCTAAAATTAATTTCTGAGAGTTAACTCTTTATCGCTCAATTTGGACTATGAATGTTAACTTAGAGGGTGAAAATAGAAAAAAAAATGGAAACGCAGATCTTTAAAGTTAATTTCTGAGAGTTGACTATTTATCGCTCAATTTGGACTCTGAAAGTTCACTGAGGGGGAAAAAAAGTTAACAAATTGGAGCGAAGATCTTTAAAGTTAATTTCAAGTGTTCTTAGCTGTTCGGAGTTTGGAGTCTACGGGGAAGCATTGGTGCTAAAAATAGATCGTGTGGAGGACGGTCTTTAAGTAGTCATAACTAATGAGAGGAAAGTGAAGCGGCAGAGGTGAGTAGACGCGAAGTACATTGTCGCAATTAACGTAGGAGTTACGGTCGTCCGGACGCCTCGCGTCTTCGAGCTAGAGCGATGAGTCACGGGTGCAGCGGGCGGCAGCAACAACAGCATCTCGGTGCAACAGGAGAGTGAAATAAGGCATGTGCAGACTCCGAGTCGACACCTTAACGATTTGTCAACTGTCCTGCTTCCGTTGTCGTCTCTCGTTGTTCTTTCTTTCGTATGCTAAGCTCAGATATTCAGGCTTAAGGTAAGCATTTTTCTGTTCAGTCTAAAGCTTCAAGAACCAAAGATCTATTTTCAGATTTAACCGAAGATCTATTTTCAGAATCACCTGAAGATCTACTTTGAGTTTCAACGGAAGATCGATTTTGAGATTCAATTGAAGATCGATTTTCAGATTTAATTGAAGATCTATTTGCAGATTTGACTGAAGATCGATTTTCTGATTTAACTGAAGATCTATTTACAGATTCATCTGAAAATCTACTTTCACATTGAACTGATGATCTATTTTCAGATTCACCTGAAAATCTATTTTCAAATTCAACTGAAGATCTATTTTCGGATGTAACTGAAGATCTACTTTGAGATTCAACGGAAGATCGATTTTGAGATTCAATTGAAGATCGATTTTCAGATTTAATTGAAGATCTATTTTCAGATTTGACTGGAGCTCTATTTTAAGATTCAACTGAAGATCGTTTTTCTGATTTAACTGAAGATCTACTGTCAGATTGAACTGATGATCTATTTTCGGATTCATCTGAAGATCTATTTTCAGATTTATCTGAAAATCGACATTCAGATTTAACTGAAGATATATTCTCAGATTGAACCGAGGATTGCGAAGAAATTTTGAATTGGTAAAACGAATGGAAGTTCGTGCGAAAAAAGGGGTTGAAGGTTCCCGACGGTTGTATCGACGCAATCAAGGGCAACGGTGAAATAATAAGAGGGCAAGGCAGTATAACGCGTACTTGGTAGGAACGCTTGAGCGGTGCTGCGCGCACAATGCGAGGCCGTTATTGTGCAGCGACCGTTGAGACTTTGACAAGTTTACGGGCGCGCAGGTGCGCAAAGTTGTCGATGTCGACCGTAGAGAGTTCGTCGCACCCCCATCCCCCCCCCCCCCCGCCCCTCCCGCCCGAGTTGTCCTGTAACGAGAAGGCCCTTCGCAGTCGCGAGACTCGTAAATCTCGACACGTTAACGATAAAGCTCGCGGTACGGTGCGATAACTGAAGGAATTCCGTCGGAGGAATTAATGAGCGCACTTGTAAGAGTCCAGATCGATTGCATCGATTGTATTAACGCGCGAGTTGCTCGAACTAAAAGCGGCCTTCAATCGTTTCGGTGAAAATTAATCACGGAAGGTTGGAATTCCGAGCGAATGGATTTCATTAATTTAATTGTAATTGAAAAAAAAAAAAAAAGCTCGTACGAAAAATTCAGTTCAGCATTAATCAGAACAGCGTTCAAGTTCGATCTTAAATTCCTAAGTTCCTAAATAACGCGCATACTCATGTATCTCATACTTTCGTTTTCTTTCGGCTTTTACTCGGTCGCAAATGATTTCTCCCAAAGCTTCTTCATAGTGAAATCGATACGCTAGCACTTAAGCAACGCTCCCATCGTGACAAACTGTTGTAGCAAATTGCATAAAAATCACAAGCTCTAAAAAGCTTTCGTCACCGAATAAAAAACCGAATAAATCGTCGATTCATTCGAGGATTAGATAAAAATAATAAATCAGTGATCGAATAATAATTTTTTGCCGAAATTGAAACTTACAGAAATCATAAAAAGAATTATGGAATTATCGTGCGTTGAATCCGAGCAGGCAAACGCAACGTCGTCGTATAGTCGTAGGAGGAAATAATTTTTTTTTTTTTTTGTTTTTTTTTTTTTCAACGAAAATAAAAAAACCGCCGAGGCGGGTCATAAAGTGAGTAAATCGCGCGAGAGTCGCCTCGTTTATGGGAAAACACGGACGCGCCAAAGTCAGAGGTCAAGCGACTTCCACAGGTTTGACCCCTACGCGGAGGAAACAAACGCTCTTTTACTCCGGGAGGGGGACGAGATCGCGTGGACCACTCCTCCTCGGTGTGCGCATTGCAAAAAGGGTTATTACCGCGGCGATGCGAACGAGAGACATCCCGACGGAGAGGGACTCCCCGTCCTGGCGATACATTGAACCCCGACAGCGCAACTGTTACAACTATCCAAGTTAATTCAACGAGCCGTCCGACTGATATCTCGCTGGGTTATGCGAGAATCGTTTGAATACATTTATTCCAACAACGAGCCTGGAAAACCATGCTAAGTTCGAACTTGCAAGCCCAGAACGCAAGGTTTAATTTATCACCTTGAAGATATCTGCATGACATTGAATTTCGGATTTTGTAAGTCTCCCTCAATGTGCTGCTTTAAGGAAATAAAAAGAAAATTCTTCACTTGTAAAATTCGATTGTCCAAGGGTCGAATTTTAAGACATCAGTTTGAACCTGAGATCGAACTCAAGATCAAAGTCAAGCCCGAACTCAAGGTCAAAGTCAAGCCCGAATTTAAGGTCAAAGTCAAGCCCGAACTTAAGATCAAAGTCAAGCCCGAATTTAAGATCAAACTTAAGTCCGAACTTAATATCGAACTTAAACGCGCAATGAAATTCGGGTCAAACTTCAATCTTAAGTTCGATCTCAAGAGCAATCTCAATCAAGTTCAAACTAGTGTCTTAAAATTCGACCCTAAGTGAACTTGCCCGAACGAAGCCTGTGCGATGCAAAACACAACCGTTAAAACTTGATGAATTTAGTCAGTAATCTTCAGGGCGATTACACTATGACCTTGAATATATCTGCGCGACATCGAGTTTCATCATCGGCGAGTCTCCGTCAATGCAGCGCTTTGGGAAGACAAAAAAAAAAAATTGTTCACTCGTATAATTTTATTCTCCAAGTGAACTTCTTCGAGCGAAATTTGTGCGATAAATCCAACCGTTTACCCGTTTGTGGCAAAGCGAAACCGTTATAAACTTGATGAAATTTAGTCTCATGTAGATATCTTCGGGGCACACTTTGCGGCTCGATTTTATTTTAGTTCTTTATTTTTTTTTTTCTCATAATTTTCCGCCGCTACGGCTAATAAAAACTCGGACTCGTTTAACGTGGGCTGCGTATAGCATGTGCCGCGGGAGTTCGTGACCTCGTCGAGCCATTACGCTCGATCTCCGAGTACTCGACCAACGAAAGGAAAAAAAAAAAGATTCTTTTTTTGTTTTTTTTTTTTTTTTTTTTTTTTTTTTAAGCATCTGCCAGCGCCATAAACATGAAATGATATTGTCCGGTCAAACTCGTTCTCCCAAACAAAAAAAATTCTGAGAATTGTAAGAAAAAAAAAAAAAAAAAAAAAGAACTTTCCCACCCTCGAACGCATTTTTTTTTTTTTTAACTCAAGCAATTTTTGTTTTTTTTTTTTTTCAACTCCGAGCTCCAACGTCCGTGTACATCGTGGTCGGACTTTTGTCCGAGAAGATGAGAAATGATATTTACGCCTACGCGGCGCGCGCGGGGGAACCGCACGGTTGCCGCAACGAGGAGAGCCCGAGAATCCGGAGTGCAGAAACGCCTGCGCAAAGTTGTGCGAAGAGATCGAGGAGAATAATCCAGGCAGCGAGTCGAGGGCGAGCGACGACTCGCCGGCACCAACACGCGCGCCCCGAGAAATTCCGAGGCGTGTAAGAGATCGCGAATAATGCTTACGAGAATTCGTGCGCGACGCGCCGATGCGGGGCGTAAGCTCGGTGTGCAAATAAATAAATAAAGGCTTGATTACAGGCGCGAGGCGCTGAGAGAGAGAGGGAGAGAGAGTCAGTCGAGTGTGCTATCGGCCCGCGCCACAGTGCCGCCGCGGTCAGGTTGACACATCGATATAAATCTGGATTAATTCGAAACCTCGTACGATCCGAATGGCCATTAGCTTCGGTGGAATATTTGCATTTATATTGGCGGCCGCGGAGTACTCGAGCGAGGACGACTTCGCTCCCATCGGCGTCACTCGATTGTACTTGATAAGAATTTTTGTTTTCCTCTTATCGAAATAATATTTATTTTTTTTTTTGTACTTCTTAAGCGAAGCGTGGTGCGAGCTCTAAAAACAGTGTGCGGGCAATGATGTATGTATGAAATTATGGGACTGGGGAAACTGAAACTGATGATCTTTTTAGTGTTTTTATTTACTTATTTTTAGCGATAACAATTTCGCTGTTTTTATAATTATTTTTTTAGGACTTTTAAACAAAAATAATCTTCCTCTCAATTATTTTTTTTTTTACTGATTGACGGATGAAGATATAACGATTGTTGCGATTCTGTATTAAGGCAATAATAAATTAAAGTTCAAAAATTTATATTGAATTTTTGTCCTTTAAACTCGTGATAATGAAAATTTAATACTCTTCACTATTCCAAGTTCAAAATTTTGGATCTCGTGTTCATTCGTAGCTTTGATGAATCTTCGAAATTTTTACAATGCCCAACTCAGGACTAAGGAATTACAATCTTACGATCTCGACGAAATATGATACAGTCGGTCGATCGTTGAGCTGCAGAGTGTGCCGGAGCATTGTTACATTTCGACGTTGCCGTGAACGCATAAAAGCTCGCGCGGTAAAAAATGTTTAGCGTGGAAACTGAAACCGGCTAAGCACGCGAGGGTTACGTACTCGAGGTACGTTACGCGCGCAACGAAAAAGGCGCAGGTTGGTTGGTGTTCCGCTGTCGAGGGGGTCTTTCTCTCTCGAGGCGGCTTCAGCACCCGTCAGCCACTTCCGAGGCTAAGGTCACGTTCACAGCGAAGTACCGCGAGGCACTCGGGAGCCGGTAACCCCCCCCCCCCCCCCCTCTTTCTCTTTCTCCCTTTCGGACGGGAGAGAGTGTGCGACTATCGTGAGCTCGGGCAATGCAAAATCACGCGTCGCTCCGAGGCTACCGTAACTTGCGATAATTCAACGCGGTAAAATCGGCTCGAAAAAAAGAAAATTCCCAGAAACAAAAAAAAAAGAAAAAAAAACTATCGATTATTTTTCAAGATTAATTCGATCAATCGATATTTTTTGTACTACATATTGATTACGAGTTTTTATCGAAGTAATTTAAAAAAAAATAGGTGTTGAACATTTTAGAAAATTTAATCCTTACAATTTGTCAAATTATTCAAGTGAAACAATCACTGCTCAAACGCTGCTGGTATTCGAGAGATATCTTTTATATTCGCTCTTTGTAAACAATAACTCGGTAAGCAAGAAAAAAAAGTAATAATAATAAATCATAATAAGTGCTCTTTGCTAGAACCGTCCAGAACTTCAAAACAGTTGCGTCAAACCGAATGTTTTGGCTTCGAATAATCTACTAGTCACCGCTTCACCGTTTGTTTACGACTTCGAGAGACTGTTTTCTTAACGCACGAAGTCTCAAATATTGATTTTCATCTTTTCTCCGTCATTAAAATAAACAGCGATTTATCGTGTTATTTAAGAATAAAAGAGACTCGTTTAGCCTCTGCCAAGAACTAAATAATGATAAAAAAAAAGAATTGTAGTTCGAGGTACCGTCCAAGCGGCGTTACTTCATCGAGCCTCGACCCGACATTTGCCTAAGAATGCCCGTGCAGCCTGGACCGGCCGGATGGATCACAATGTATCCGAGCTAAATCCGCAGCGCCGGTATTTCTACGGTGCGAGGCCGAACTTCGGCCGTAATAGATTAAAGAAAGTAGAATAGATTATTCAGTTCCGAGTAAGCGTGTACGGTCCTCGGTCTTTCTTACTGTCACTGGGGATGACAAAGATGATCGTGTTCGGTCGTGAGTAGCGCTCGGCTCGCTTGTCAAGCCCCTCTCTCACTGTCTCGCCGTACTGCGAGATCTGGTTCTTGGCTCGTTTATTTAACTGCCCACGCGGCGTGGCTCTTACGAACGTTAACTGCCACTCAGGGATACCGATACTCTCTGCATGCTCTCGAAGCACGCGGCGGGGCTTACACAGTGCCCGGGTAATCGTGCGATATAGTTATAGCCTAACGGTGAGAACAGTACGTAACGCCGTGACAGGAATCTATCACTGTCGGGCGCCGTGCGCGTCCCGTGCGCTGGCTCGGGGTCGAGTGCGGCGCGCATGCGCCGGTAGTCGCGTAGCTGCGGCCGCTCCCCGCGCGGGGTCGCCACTAGAAAGTCGGCGAAACGCCGAGAACTGCTGCACGGGCGAGAGACGGGTGTGTGTGTGCGCGAATAAAATAAGAGAACGGAAAGAGAAACGTGTGACAGGCCAGAAACGTTGAATCCTCGACGCAAATTGCCGACCGATAAATCTTCGTGTATAAATAACAACATGCGTTAAATGAATTATTCCGAGGTTTTGACAATACGTCGAGAATGTGATACGAGCCGAGTGACGAGCCGGCGCGGCTACCGTCGACGGCTCCGCAGCAAGGAGGAATCCGTAAATATCGTGTTTGTTTATTGCGACTCTCTCGGGACGACGGGGCCGATGCGTGAATGGGCGACGGGAATGTAAAATATTGCGCAAGCGCCGCGAAAGGCGATTGAGAGGACTGGGCACGAAGAATCCTACCGTGCGGAATGGAGAATCGCCGCAGATGCGCGAGCTGATGTACGCATGACTGATGCATAAGGACCGTTTGTGAAACGCTTAACGGGCGAGAGTGGATTTGTGGCACTTTGTTTCATTCTCTTTACCCCTTTTACCTGAGACACTCTCAACTCTGCGTTATTGAAAAATTTCTCACGTGTCAGACAATTCTTTTAGTACTGAACGTATCTTGTACTTTGTACTTTCAGTACTTTGCAATCCAATGAACATTTTAGTGAAATATGTTCATTCCCGATGGATAAGAAAAAAAAAAAATTAATTTTTAATTTTTTAAGATCAATACATTGCTCTGCAACATATTAATTTGCAAAGCGTGCCTAAAAGTTTTGTTAATCCGACGCATGCGCACTCGCCATAAGAAAAACTTAGATCCACATGTTTTTTTTTTTTTTCACCCTAGTGAATTTTCCCATGCCTTAAAAATTCGCAACTGTTGATTCTCTTACAGAAACCATGTTGCAAATTTTCGTCCGCCAGCTGTAACACGGCCCGCAGTGCCGAGACTGCGAGCCTCTCGTCGAAGCGAAGTGGGGGAAGCTCACGGATACGTACAGCCGAGCGAGACGAACGATCGAACTCCCGCCTGGAAAACTCGATGCGCCAACGAACTGGCAGAGAGCGGAGGGGGGAGAAGTATAAACACAGGACGTAAGGGCAGGCCGCGAGAGTTCATAGAATCTCCGCGTGCGCGCGCACGCGCCCGTCGAGCCGGACTAGAGACACCGAGAGCAGCGAGTAGGAGAACAAGCCGCGACGGAGAGGAGAGAGACCGAGAAGTTTAAACTCTCGTATTTCTCGCACTCATAGAGCCTCGACCGACTGTCTTTCGCTCGTATTCCTCGGGTAGAAAAACAGAGACCGCGAGAGAGAGAGCTGTGTGTGTGTGTGTCTGTCCGTCCGGCTCTCTCGAGATCTGCTGTTCTCCCCGTGCTACGCACTTTATGCCCGCTCAACGGCATAAATCAGCGCCGAGAGCGCATATAACCACCCGCTCGACTCGCTTCCTCGATCCTACATCCTCGAACGGCGAGAGGCTGCCCGCGACTGCCTCTCTCCTCTGTACTCTACAATGTTATAGAGAGAGGGACGCTGAGGCGTAACGTGTGGGTGCGAGAGTCCAAGATTTGTTGCTGTATCTCCTCGTGCATGTTCGGTATAATGCCGTAAGAATTTCGTACGTGTTCGAGGACGCGGGAACACGACGGAGGAGGAGAGGGACGCGCACGCGGATTCTCACAGCCGAGCCCTTGAATCCCTCGATACCATTGGCCGAAAGGCAATATCCGCGCGCAGGAATATCGCACGGGAATAGGCGAGGGGACTGACTTGTTGCCAGGGCGCGAAACTTTATTAAAATCGAGAGATTGCGATATGTGTATGTATTGTGGGTGAATTTATCAATTACACGCATGCAGCTTTGCGGAACTCTGATCGATGCTGCGAGGAAAATCCCGTTCACTATGCAGGAAGAATTTATTCGAAATATAAAACATTGATTTTGTTTTTTTGAGGATTGTCGATTTCCGGGTTGAGCTTGGACCAAAACGGATCCATCTGATTGTGTGATATATATATATATATATATATATATATATATATATATATATATATATATATATATAGGATGATTTTTTTGCAGTTGTCTTCAACATTTTGCCATATCCGCGAAATGAACCAAAATATCAAACTTGGTTTAAAAATTAATGAGAAAAGAGAAACAATCAATTACGACGAAGTTTGCCTCATGCAGCACGGAGCGTTCTCGATGAGCGTGTAGGTCGTGATAGGAAGCGGCGAGCGTAAAGTAAGTATCGTCCGAACGCAGATATTTGTACATGCTGGGCCGCGAGCGTGCAGATAGGCTTCGCGCCAACGGCGCAACGATCGTACGGCCGAGCTTGAGACACACGTTCTTCTCCGTTGCAGCGTGTATCGAGACGCGGAATCTCGGCCGTGCGATTAATCTATTGGGCGTGCGGTTAATCGTTTAACCGCCTCGCTCGATAGAGCGGTTTCTAATTAGCGGATTGGCCACAGTACGTGTCCGGGGCTCTGTCCACACGCGTAAGGAATATATTCGCCGAACGCACGTCATCGGGTTGGAAAGTTTACGAGAAAATAAATAAACGAGCAAAAAAAAAATTAATTACAAAAAAAAAATTGAAAAAAAAAAAAATCAAAAGCTGCTCGTGAGTCTAAATTCGAAGTGGAAAATATCTAGTTTGTGGACGCGAACCCGTCGCGATTTGAACCATCACGGCACGAGACGTAAAAGCGGGGAAAACTGGCGCGAGTTTGCGTCCGACGGGGAAACTGCTTTTTCGAAAGGCGCGGCTGCTCTACGCAGGATAGTTACGACCTCGTCCTTGCTGCGCTCCCTCCGCGCCGAACCCGGGTCTTTAAACTCGTCGGATACCGCCCCGAGAGCCATCGGGGCCTTGCAGAGCAGAGCGACGGACACCGGTTTTCCGATTGCAACGTTATAAGGACGCGTCGGGCGAGTTCCCCTCCGTTAAAATAACTCTGTCGAATAGGCGAGAGGACAAATAAAAATGAATTCCGGGGAAGGAATTCCAAAGTTTATGCTATTAAGCGTCGCGAGTGGAATTCACGGGATACAAGTATATCGGGTTAAAACTTGGAACGGACAAACAAATCTGTTTCATCGGTAGAATCGAAGTACGAGAGAAGAATAGAGGTCGTGTGAAAAAAAAGAACGATTTCGCGATAATCGACGATTATTACAATTCCTTAGAGCCGTTTAACTTGCGAGAAAATGAAATGAAGACCTTTCTTGCGTCTATCACTTCTACTAGATAGCTTTTTTAAGATCTGTATCATTATTTTTTGATGAATCATTCTTAAACAAAATTCCATTTTTTTTTAAGTTGTTCGTACAGTTACTTCCAGATAAGAACACAATTAAGTTTCGAAGAATCCCAAAGACATTAACCACAGAGAGGGAAAACTAACCATTTAGAATCGAGTAAAAATAAAAATCATTACAAACAAATAATAATTTGACCATAACAGTAATTTGTCATTGCAAATGATAAATCCAATGTTAACAACCCAGTTCCAATCTTCTCAAATCGATCACACGACTCGCGTACTATCTAGCACAAAGAAAAATCGTTTCTACACCCCGCAAGGTTCCCCGCGATAGGCCAACAAGGAAGCCTGACAATTCATGAAACAAAAACGAAGTCGCGAAGTACTGAAAATGTCGCGAAGCTATTAAAATATTCGCGAAGCGAAAAAAAAAAAGAAATATCCACGCCGCTCGGTCTCGTTCGTTCGAGAGGCGGTCGAGAGGTGGGGTCGCCACGGTTGTGGTCCGCCTGGGAAAGAAGATGAAGTATGGAAGCCCAGCGTTGCGAGAAGCGTCGGCAGGGGGCACAGGGAGGGTGAAGGCGAGTCGCCGGAGAGGGGCGGCG
Organism: Amblyjoppa proteus; assembly: GCA_963922035.1. NCBI lineage: Eukaryota > Metazoa > Arthropoda > Insecta > Hymenoptera > Ichneumonidae > Amblyjoppa > Amblyjoppa proteus. Next base: position 14,553,742 of record OY998228.1, on the reverse strand, counting down.
AGGAGGAGAGGTGGACAGGGGGAGGGGGGGTTACCTCGGCAAAGAAGAGGAATCGTAAAGAAGGTCGGAGAGATTGTATAAAACCGAGAAAGGAATAAAGAAAGAAATAAATAAAGAGTTGGGAGCAAAACGCATTGTGCGATATTCGTGTGTGGAGAGAGAGAGGTTTCGAACCAGCGGGAGCAACAGCAGCGCTATATAGAGTAGCGGAGGCACAGGCCACGCTAGGCTGACCCTAGGCTCTCGAATTAAGCATCCACCTCGTTGCGCGAGCTCGTGTAATGAAATACTCGACCGACCCTGTTGAGTGTACCTGTTACTCCGGGTAATCGTCCTTCTTCCCCCCCCCACCCCTCCCCTCCCCCTCCTTCCCCTCCCCCGCCTTACTCTCTTCCTCTATAGACTTCCTTTTTCTTCTTCTTTCTCCCTTTTACAGTGTACCCTAGTGCGACGAAGCGGGAGCAACCTCGCTTCCATCATCGGCCATCACAAGCCTCTGCGCGCCGGCAAAACATGCACGTGAGACTTTTATATTTGTCATCGCACGACTTACTTACACACACGCCGAGTTATTACGTAACTGGCGGTCGTGCATAGCAAAGTATCCGAATCGTTATAACAAAATCTGTGAAGATATTTAACAAATAGGTTTATATATATATATATATATATATATATATATATATATATTTATATGTATGTATAGTGTAAGTCAGGGTTACGTGGCTATGGTTTTTTAAACAATGAAAATTGGAGGTTTAACGTTTTAAAAAACCTTCAAATTTTGGTCGTAAGTCTAGAAACATAGAACTGAAGTCAGTTAGAACTTTCAATACTTTCGATATGGCCATAGTAATAATGGTAGTCGATTAGGCCTGGAGAAGAATGGACGGATTGCAGAAAACATTACTTGATATTTTTATATGTCGTCTGCGTGAAATGCAGAAAGACAATAATTACCTCCGTCAAATGTTTCAGATGACAAACTAAAAGGAAAAGTGTTTTACTGGCCATATTACGCATAAATTGCGGAGAACATGGCCACGTGGCATGTCGAACTGACCCATGCACGTAGAATATTATAATTTTCAGTGCAAAATCGTAGCAACGTACTAAAAACTGTGCAGATGGCAGCGCCATTCGATGGTTATCCTATATTCAATGTCTTATCATGTATTTTTTGGTTTTTCGCAGCAAAGAGACCGGAACGAGGACAAGGAAAAAAGATTGCATTTATTCGACCAGGAAGCTCAACAATTGCCGACACGTTTGCAAACTTATTTTCTCAGCCACGTCCAGCTGTTTTTTTCGAGGGTCATTAGCGTCGATCTCACTTCGTCATTGTCGAAGAGGACGACACTCGATTTATGTGTATCGCGTGATTTGTATGTATTATGCGCCTTTCTTCGGGTAAAGTGTATACTCGGTTGCGACGAAATTGCTTTATTCTTCGCGCGTGAGAGACCTCGGCCGCGCGGCGCTCGTCCGGCCGAGGCTGACGACTCTGAGAAACTCTATTGAGGAATCTCGCGGTCGTTTTTTTTTTTTTTTTTTTTTTAATCTTGGTCGAGGGGAGATCCGAACACGTCCGAGGAGAGGGTGACGAAGACAAGATTTTTTTTTAATGACACATAATTTTTTATGGACTTTTCGCACCGTGTGGGACACGAGACGGAACACTGAAAGTAAAAGACGAACGACGCAAATCGGAACTCAGTAAATCTCGTCTTGGATCGATGGAACCTTCGCGGACAATCCTTTTCTTCCGTTGTTTTAGCTTGAAATTTTTTAAAAATTTTCTCTTCGCATGGGGCGCAACGATTGCGAAAGACGTGACGTCAAAGAGCGCGGCTAAACTTTCACAACGGAAAAATAATATCTGCGACTTACCCTCGGAGCAACTGCATTCGTAGTCGAGCTGATTTATCTGTCGACACGAGCCGCCGTTTTCGCAAGGCGATGGATCACAGGGTAAATATTCGTTCTCGCAATTTTGTCCAGTGTATCCGGTCGTGCACATGCATCTGAAAAAAAAATTGGTGAGAGAAAGAGAAATTAGAGAAATGAAAAATGGTTTTTTTTTTTTTTTTTTTTTTTTTTTTCTTTTACGACAATCGCGCTATTCGTCAAGAAATTTTGAAAACGAATAGCGCGATTCGTTTCGTTGGAAATTTTTCTAAATTAATTATTCCAAAAACGAACGACAATAATCTTAAAAACTCGGATATCGAATGAATCGTGTCTTTTCAAAATGGCCCGATTTTTCGTCACCTGAAAATGTAATCCTCAAAATACTGTTCGTATCTTCGAAGGTGCAAATAATCGATAGTCGTAATCGACAAAGTTCTGCCGTTGCACTGACGAATTTAGCTCAACCATTCGTATTGCGGGTCCGATTCGTTCGAAAATTAAACGGCACATTATTTTCATTGATTTAATTATTCCGAAACGCAAGACAATAATCGAAAAGCTCGGATATCGAATGCATCGTCATTTCAAGACGAACAAATTTTTCGTTACCTAACAATTGAATCGTCAAAAAAAAAAAAAAAAAAAATTGTTCGCTCCTCGAAAGTTCATTTGTACTTTCGTATTTTATCGATTATTCAATCGATATCTCGTCATCGATAAAGTTCCTCGTTCGGCCACCTGTTGCGCCGACGAATTTACCTCGACCGTTCGTATCGCGAGCGCGACTAGTGTCGTCTTCGGGGCTCCCGTAAGTGGAACGTTAAAATTAATCCTCCTAACAACGAGGCTTTATTGTTTCGCTCGCGTGGATCGCGTGTCCCGCAACGCGTGGCATTGTCCCTTATCGAACGCGAATATCGGCTTTCCGCACAATATCCGGCGCAACGACAATGCGAAACTCGGCAAATTGACGACTGTCCGTCGTTGAAGCGTTTGAAACGAGAGAATATATTTTTTTTTTCTCCTTTTCCACATCCCGCTTTCCCACAGATCTCCCCCGTTCAGCGCAAACGATCTGCCGACGGCGAAACGAGCCACTCGATAATTTTCTAACGGAAACAGAATTACTGAATTAATTTTGTTTTTTTTTTTATTGAATTGCGTCGTCGAGAGTCGAAAAAAAAATTCAGCGCGAACGATCAGCCGACGGCGAAACGAACAAGGCGTCCCACTTTACTGCGGAAATCGCGTCAGTGACTTAATTTTCAAACAAATTAAATTCCGTCTTCGAGAATTGAAAAAAAAAAAAAGAAAAAAAAATCGACGCGAATGCTCCGCCGACGGCGAAACGAGCAACTCGATTATTTTCTCGCGAAAATCGTGTTAGGGAATAATTTTTTTTTTTTTTTTTTTTTTTTTATTCAATAAAGTCGTCGAGAAACGAGAAAAAAAATCAGCGTGAAACGAGCAACTCGATAATTTTGCCGCCGAAATAGCCTTGCGGTATTAATAGTAACAAAAAATTCGATTCCGTCGTCGAGAATCGAAAAAAAGAAAAAAAAAATTGCATAAAAACAATTACTGCACCTTGAACTCGCTGCCAGCAGGAGCACCAGAAATACCCTCGTGATACACATTTTCAATGGTTTTCGAAGCCCGCGAATAACTCCAGGGCGTATTCCACATATTTCATAAAACTTCGCGAGATTATATATATATATTTTTTTATTAAATTAAATTGATCCATTCGCTACGCCATTATCCGGACGAAATCACACTTCGGGCTAGCGCGGCCCTTCGTTGAGTACAAAAAAAAATTCTCTGCCGTCGTGTATTCCAATAAATTTTCCCAAATGCACTTCTCTTGTAGCAAAGAAAAAAAAAAAAAAATCACGAAACTTTATGGCTCACCGACACAAGTAAAATTGCACCAAGTCACCCGCGACGAGTTAATCACGACGTATCGAATGATAAAATAATAATATATTTATATCCGTGGCTCACTAGAAACTTTGAGATTGCACCGTTCCACCTTGATCCTTCGTGAAAGAAAAAAAAGAACTATTTTTCTCAGCGAAAAGAAAAAATATATGTATATATATATATATATATATATATGGATATATAATCCTGGGTTTATCACAATTTTCACACTCGACGATTAATCACCTATTACATAGTAGCGTTTACAATTTATAAACAAAAAATTCTTATCTTCTCGTCGGCGTCGTTGCGCGCGCAAATGTCAGAGAGATTGAACTCCGAGTCGCGCTCGAGTTACATTGTCGATTAAGTTTCTTTAATTAAAATCAACTTCCTCGGTTTAATCTCCGCTCGGAGGTCGGAGTTCGTCGGTCGAACGAGAATAGCCGCGTTTTTCTAAACTCGGTTTGCTTTAAAAACTTCCGGTGTCAGCAATAAGTTCGATCGCCGACCTCGACGTTAAAAAATTATGATTTTTGAATGAACGAACTCAGAGTTTATCTCCTCGGTTCGAAGTGGAATTTCATTTAATGCACGAGTCGTTTGATGTAAACAACGCGTGGCGCGCAGGGCGAAGGCGTCCGGGCCGCTTGGCTACGGCTTTCCCACGTTTTTCCGTGCGGTTCTCCCACCGCGCTATGCCCGACGCACAAACACACGCGGCGCAAGCGACAGCCCTCCGCGTTCGCTGGGTAACGCGCGGTGGCGCGGCTCTCGTGTGTCGAGAGCGCACAGTTCGGCTAACGCACCGAACGAACTCTACCAAGCCCGAGTGTCCACTCGAGCCCGCCGCTAAACTCGCTCAAATTGCCTTTATCCTGTGTTACGACGAATCACCGTGCTATCCATGACGGGAGAGTCCGAGCGTTCTCGAGGCGTTGCCAAATCACGAGGCATCAATCGCCCGAGCACCGATTTACCATTTTCTTTCTTTATTACTTTCACAGACACACAAAAACACAAGAGCGCCGAAGATATCCGACGAGAAACAAAAACAGAAAGATCAAACTTTCCTCCACACTACGATTAAGAAATAAATATCCAATATCCAATAGCGGGGCACTCGTTCACTTCCGTCTTTTCTTTGTTGTCCTCTTATTCGATTGCTCGTTTCACTGTTTAATATTCGAGGGCAGTTGCCGATTGTCAGCGGCAGCAAGACCCGTCAACCCCCCGTTAAAATCCCGTGCGCACCGCTACCGCGCAGCTTCGACAGTCTCACCGGTGACGATACAAAAATCGACTCGAGCCGATTCTTTTTTTGTTTTTTGTTTGTTTTAACACACTTTCTGCGATTATCCAAACTTCGCGCTGACCTTCGTCGGATAACAGTCGGTTGTCACTCGCGACGGATCGTCCGTTCTTTGAACAGTTTGAAATATATTATAATTAAAAAAAAAAACGAGGATAGAGTCGACGGGACGTACGACGCTCTCGGGCGGCTCAGACCGACTGGTCTATACGTTCTATTGCGCGCCGCTGCGGTGGCGCACGGGTCTCTTCGTATGTTTCCGTCGGATCTCGTGCCGAAGGCCCAATCTCTCCGACACTTCTCCCCACTCCCCCGCGCGTCAGGTTGCGCGGACCCAGGACTACGGGCGCGCGTTCCTTTCTCCCTCGTCCCTTGCGAGAGAGAGCCCGAGCTTGCCGAGTCTCCTCCGCTCGCTTCTCTCGGCCACTTCTTCGGATTCTCTCTTGCCCTCCCTCGCACTTGACGAACGCCCGGGTCGCTCTTGTTCTATCTTTTTCCCGTCTTCGTTCCTGCCCCGGCGAGAGTCGAGTGAACTTTTATCCGTCCATCTCTCTCGATGAACCACCTGGGTCTGTGTGCGGAGCTCGCCGGCCGCAAAACTCGATGCTGTTGCTGCTCCGCTGCCGGCGCTGCTGCCGAGAGCCGAACCCCCCCTTCTTCCCCTGACCGTGCACAGTCGCTCGCTCGCTCGCTCGCACGCCCGCTTGTCTGTTCGCTGACGATTTCACGCGAGGGAGAGAAAGCTAAATCCCCCCCCATCGATACCGCTGAGCGACGCGGCGATGCACTACTGTTACGAATAATGCATCGATATACTGTGTAACTGTCCGGAGATTTTTGTGAGCGCTTAACGCTCGAGCTTCGACCGAAGCGATAGCTGAATGTTTTCGCGGAAGAGGAGGGAGGGAGGCGGTGAGCATTGGAATGATTCTGCCGGATCGAGGCTTCGAATGAACGATCGATTTTTTTTTCTCTTTGTAAATGTTTATATCGGAACTGTGTTTGTGTAACTGTCAGGAGATTTTTGTGAGCGCTCAAGGCTCGAGCTTCGACGTGCACGATAGCTGAACGTTTTCGCGGAAGAGGCGCGTTTCCCTCCCGAGCGTATTGGAATGATTCTGCGGGGTCGAGGCTTTCGGTCAACGATTGTTTTTTTTTTTTTTTTTTCTCTCGTCGTAAATGTGTATAGCGGAACCTTGTTTGGGTACGTAGGTCGATCTATTTTTTCAGACTGATTAAGCTATTGCTATAATAGAGCATTTTTTATCTCCAGTGCGACGGATGTTCGTTGCAACAATAGACTGAAAGGTGTTGAATTTGACGCTTTTGTTCGCCCTTATCGGTGTAAATTAAGTTGTCTATATGTAAATTATTAGTGTACCAACATTTTTTTTTTTTTTTTTATCGACCAAGCATTCTTTAATTCGGATCCACCGCCATTTGTATTATCATTATTATTGCATATTACATTAACTATCGTACTCGGGTCGCACATAAAAAATGCATTGCACATAAAAAATGCATTATGTGAAAGCTAGAGTGGAAACCGAACTAGATACAATAATCAAAAAAAAAAAAAAAAAAAACCCCTGCAGCAATAAATATCAAAGAGTTGGTAATGAAATAAGCGTGCCAGAAGTTCGAATCGACAGGAATAGTCTCGTTGGTCAACTCTCCAGGGGCAATGGGGGGATGAGTCGGTGAGATCCTGTGTCTGCAGGCCAAGGCTTCCTGCGAGTTAGCACTCGGTGCGACGCTCCCTGCTCTCCCCCCCCCCCGCCCCCCCTCCAGCGCTCGCGTAGCTGAGCGTAGTGCAAGCCGGCGTAGAAGGGAAAATCCCAGGTCTGCAATAGCCTATTGTACTCTTCGGAAACGTGCCCCTAAGGGCGTCGCGATTCTGTGGCAGGCTCTTCGTGTGCCATCACCGAAAGCCCGCCACGCTCTCATCAACCCCTCCTCGCGTTCCCTTCTCCCTTTCGGACGGGGCTCGCCCAGCGACATCCGGCAAACAAGTGAAAATTAAACTGCTCGTTCTGCAACGATATCGCCTAGGATTAAACCACGCTCTCCCCACTGTCGATCATCGAAAAAAAAAAAAACTACTCTCTTGCTTTTCGGACGATCGCTCATTTCTGCCAATCTGTAAATTGTACTGAGCTTTATTTTTATTTTTTCTTGATTTTATTTTTTATTGTACTCAGTTTTATCACACTTCAGTAAAATTCTGTAAAATTTTGAAAAGTGCTGCAAAATTTTGTTAAGTTCAGTACAGTTTAGTTAAATTACAGCAAACTTTAGTGAATTTACTGAGTAAATCAGTAATTTACTTTTTATACACTCTAGATAATTTACTAAATTCTCTAAAGTTATTTACTTGCAAGTTACTTTTGTTAAATAAGTAATTTTGTATAAATTAACAAAGTTTTATTTAATTTTATGAAATTTTACTAAACTACTTCACTAAACACAATAAAAGTAAATTACTTACAAGAAAATTAATTGCTAAACTTGAGTGACTATTTACTTGAGTAAATTATTTCAATGAATTTTAGTAAATTCTCTAAATTCACTAAAATAAATGACTAATTTACCCTGTAAATGCACTAAATTTTCCGATAATTCATCAAATCACTAAAGTAAATTACTCACACACGTAAGTGCTCGTATCACCCAAGTAATTCACTGTAGTGAATTCACTGAATGTGCCAAGGTTTGCTATAATCGACAGAATTTCGCTTGAACCGTAGAAAATTTCACGTTCGGTTACAATTGTCATTTGAATTCGGTTATATTCGGGGACCCTGACCACGCCGAGCCGATTTCGACGAGAGGAGAGCACGTATAAGCTGCTCGCTGAGTCGTCGAAGGGTGCCCCCGGTGGTTCTGTCGGAGGACCGCGCGATGTTTATGCTGCGTCTCCGACGTAGCCACCGTCGGCTCGCATGATTCACGTTCGTCCCGCCGAGCCGGAGGCTCTCGCCGATGCTCTCTTACACCGGGTCTCTCGCTCCGCTGCCTTCTCGCTCGCCGTCGGCGAGGCGCTCTCGGCGGCGGGGGGGGGGGGGGGGGGGAAGCCCCATAGCACACTCAACGGGGCCTCGTCGAGGAACTCTCGGTAGAACGGGGCGCGCCACACGGCCTCGACGAAATATGTCAGCTCTCGGGACAGGAGAGCTCTCTCGCCCGCGATTCAGGAACCAGTCCCGTTTGACGGTAAAACCGGGCAGAGCCGAGTTTCGTTTCGGAGTATTATATACGGTATCGGCCGTTCCGAGAGCTTCTCGCATGCCTCAGGGACGGACGCGATATTCCAATATGCGTTTTTCTCAAACTCCCTGCCGAACCTTCGGCACGAACTACCGCCTCGCGCAGAACGATGAGAAATACTTTGACCGGTATAATAACCGTTCTCGCATCGAGAAATATGCGCTTACACCAGAGCGGGAAAGAAAGGATTTCGTAAACGGGCGTTCGATGAGAAAGTCCGATGTGCTCGAAGACAGTAAGGAGGACTCTTCACGATTTTTCTTCTTTACCTTCTTCTTTTCTTTTTTTTTTTTTTTTTTTTTTTTTTTTTCTTGCGGTCGGACGTAAAATATTTCAGTAATGAGACAGCGGCTCCTGGACGTTGAGAATTTATGACGGTAATGAGGCTGTTAAGATAATTTGAGATGAATTTTACTGGAAAATAATTGGGGAAAATCGTGATTTTTTCAGGCACTTTGGGTTTTAAATTGTAAATTTTATTTTCATTGCCGTTCGATTAATCATATCGCCTTTTGGACACACGGCCCGAGGGCCTTGTTTTTTTTTTTTTTTTTTTTATCCATCAAATGATATCGAGACCCGAAAGATTGCAAAATCGAGTGCGTAAAGTGGATTCCGGTTTTACATATTTAAGTCTCTAAAGTTGCAATTTTTCTCACAATAATTTCACAAAGTTTCTCTCGTCCGAGCGGTTCGCCGATAACTGTAAAATTTTAATCGGGCAACCAGCATGAACATCGCCACGGCGATTGTTATCGTTATTTTTATTTTTCCAAGTAATTAGCGACGCTGCATTTTGGCCGCTGCGGGAACGGTACTCAGCACGACTGTGCTCTTTGCGGCCTACGCTAAAAAAAAAAATTAAAAAAAAAAAAAAAAAAAAAAAAAAGCGGAAAAATCTGAAGCTCGAGCACGAGACCAAAGTAGGTGTCGTACAACTGGGACGTCTCGAGCCTGTGAGAAAAAAGACACACACACACACACGGAGCCGTGAATAATCGCACGCTTCGTGGCAGAGATTCTTTTTTTTCTCCACAATTAATTATTGTCCCTACGGCTAATTAATTAGGCGTATCGCGAGGTAGCCGGCCAGCACGTGACACGAAGATTCCCCGTTGCCAATTAAGACCTCAGAGTCGCGTTGTCTAGTACACCTTACATGGCGGCTTAGATCTCGGAGCCCTCGAACGTTCGCTGTATCGTTCGGCGCCGAGGAACGAGATCTTAAACTCACCTTCGCCCAAAAAGAATTCGTCGAGTGTCCCTCGACCCTTTCGTCGGATTCCGCGCCTTAGCTGCGCGTGAAACGTCGCGTGCGCGACGTTTCGGATCGCCGTATCGCGAAAGGGACAGCTCGGTAAATCTTGGGGAATCTTTCGACGCGTCCCGGTGCGTTTTCATCCGCGAATTCGATTTATAACGTGATTGTAGCGTATCGATAATATGTCCGCGTGTCCCTTGCCGGGGAAAATTGCACTCCGACATGCCACATATGGAAAATCGGGGTAAAATGGACGAAAATGCGAAGCTATAAACTGCAGACAAAACGGGCGTAATGGGACAAATTGGCGTGGAGCAAGAAAAATATGAGAAATTCATGGGAAGTCGGCAAGAGACTGGGATAAAGCGAACAATGCGCATGCGCGGAAAAAAATGTTACGTTTACCACATAGTTCTCGTTCACGAATGTCGAAGATCATTTTTTTTTTATTTTATTTTATTTTATTTTTTTACAGCAAACAGTCAATTCATAGCTTCGCTCTCTTTCTTATTGCGATCTTGCATACTAAACGGTCTAACTGCGCATACTCTGAGATCAAGCAAAAAAAGAAGAAAAAAAATCAACACTTCACTGTAATATTTTGTACTGCTATGGTAATCAGGGGATTGATAAACAAAATGCTAGAGATTGAAAAATAATACAGTTTGCTCCGCAAACAAAATGTTTCTTCGATTTTCGGAATAACTATTGAGAATTTCGTTTTATTTTAATGTTGTATAGCGAACGGTCAATTCATAGCTTCGCTCTCTTTCTTTATAACGATCCCGAACACTAAACTGTCTAACAACGCATAATCTGTACTGCCGCTGTCTTGGATCAAGTGAAAAATCAACACTCGTACTGCTATGGTAATTGGGGAATTGATAAACAAAATGTTGGAGGTTGAAAAATATTTCAGTTTTCTCCTAAAATACCTTTTTCTCCAATCTTCAGAATAATTATTGAGTATTTCGTTTTATTTTATGTTTTATAGGAAGCAGTCAATTCATAGCTTCGCTCTTTTTCTTATTAAGATCTTGAATACCAAACTGTCTAACTACGCATAATCTGTACTGCGTAAAAAATCAACGCTTCAGTGTAATCTTTTGTATTTAGACGAGTTATTTTAGTACCAATAAAATGCTATCTATCTGTCTATCCATCATACAAACGGCCTCAGCATCGCCTTTTGCCCCGGCTATCCTGTATACAAATATATGCACACACACACACACACACACACACACACACACACACACACACACACACACACACACACACACACACACACACACACACACACACACACACACATATATATATGTATGTATGTATGTATACTGGTTCAGCAGTGATACGGATTCGCGAACTATCGCGTGGCACGGTATCCGATCGCGAGTTCCTCGAAACGGAAACGATCAAACGAGCGACGACTCTCTCGCCGATGTTTCTCTATCACGGGAGGGAGAGAGATAAAGTTTATTCGAGTTGTCGACGCGACGAGAGAAACGATCCAGAAAGACCCGAGGATAAATCGTCGTGCTCCGAAGATATTACGACCGTTGAATCTAGTCCGTCGAGTTAATCGATTTTATCGAGACTGTTATTTATTTTTTATTTTATTTTATTTTTTTTTTACATAAAAAAAAAAACTTCCCTCGTCTTTTTGTCAATTCGATGTGGACGAGCATGAGCAGCATAATATCGCGATTCTCGATCGTCGAGCTCTCACGAGAGTCCCCGAGAGAGGCTCGGACGGGAATCTCGATGCATTGAACACGACGTGGCAACGACAAATGACTCAATGCAGGATGCGCAACTCGCTCCCTGACGATCCTTTCGTAAATAATTTAAGACATAATGTAAACATTAATTTTTCATTTCCGCATCCGCCACATGGAAAATGTATTTTTTTAATGCTATTTTTTTTCCAACGGCGATTGACACGGTGGCCGTTTTTCCGCCGGAAAAAAATTCCCTGACTTTTCACTGATCAAATTTCTTGTATAAAAAATGTAAAAAATAGTGATGCAAATGAAAATTCCTACTTATTGCATTAATGTTTAATTCGATTTTTTTTTGTTTCTTTTTTCTAAATGTTCTCAATGATTTTTTAAGGCTGCCTTTTATGTACTCCTTATTTATTTATAGAAAGTTCGGCGACAATTTACTTTTTCCCTGATCAACTTTGAAATTGCCTGACTTTTCGCTGTTTCCCCGAACAAGATTTTTGTCCCCGACTTTCCCGGTTTTGCCTCACTGCGGCCACCCCATGATAGAGCAATTTTTTTCTCTCAATTCTATCAAGTAATTAGAATTTCACTGTGAATATTTATTCCTTAAAATTAATGTAAATTTATTGGAACTTTTTGACGATTTCTCGAAACAATAATGGACAGGTCCGAATTATTATTCCGCCACATCCGTTATTATCGCTTCCATGGGAAAACATCTTAATTGAAGCTTTAACGATTACGATCGTCGAAGTACCAATCAAGCCATCTTTCACGGAAGCCGACGTGCATCAAATACCGGAGTGAATGCCGAATTTTTATTTTTCATCGCGAAATGAGTTCGCACGCGAGACAAAACGAATGACGGTTGGGAATGAAAATATTAATGACGATAAGACCGTACGCGTGCAGTTACGGGACGCTCTCGATCGAGGTGGCCGGAGCGAGGTTCGGGCAAAAAAATGCGATATACGAGAAGTAATTAAGTGTATTCGCCGCGGATGAAAGAAAAGCTCGCGGACCGAAATTATAGAGAGATACATAACCCGTTCGGTTTCTTCGTCGTTAGGCCAAGTTCTCTTGGTGCGCCCGTGCTCGTCCACCGCCGCTTGACCAGTTTTGTCATTAGCGCTCACGCAGGGTTCACGAAAAAGGACCGGGCCAGAAGCCCGGCAAGGGCCTCGCGTTTAATTGACGTCAAATTGGGCCCGGGCGAAGATTGGATCCGCGAGGAATATCGAAGCGACGACGGTCGACGGCCGAGGAAGGCATTCGGAGAGCGGCGCATCGCGCCCACAGCCGAGACCCGTGCGTATACAGTTAAGCGCGAATCAACGACGATGAAGAAAAAGAAGAGGGCCGTAAACCACTCCGTCCGATCAGCCTTTACGAGGCCATCAAATTTCTCGATGAAAACATTCCCGATGAGAATATTAAACGAACGGAGCAATTCGAGCCTCGTGGCCGCGAACCGATAACCGCTGTGCGCAGTGCGAAATATCCTTTGGCTCGAAACGAGAGACTCGAACTTTTTGGTGTACGGCGAGAGAATAAAAAAAAAAACGAAGTGAGCCAACGAAGTAAGACGAGAGTAAATTGAAAAAGTGCACTCGGCGAGGTAAAATATTACACGGGGAGGTTGAGGCGAACGTATCGGGTGTGCTTATCAAAAAGTCGAGTTCGACACACCTCCTTGAGGAGGCGCGACGAGTAAAAGAAATTTTGCATGCCGAATCGCTTACCCACTTGCTCTTCGATTGTTTTTGTCCTCACGGGAGCCGAGTGTCAATTTTTTTTTGTTTGTTTCGAGAGCGTTTGCTTGAATTGTCTTATTGACGGTCGGATGTGAAATGTACAAGTAAATAGTTGGAAATCGAATTTTGGAAGATTATTATGGAGTTACTTTATTTTTTATTTTTTTTTATCAGTCCAAACAATAATTCGACAAAGATTTTCACAATTCACAATTTTAAAATTTCACTAAGGAGTAAAATTGTGATATTGTAAAAATTTTGAAACTATGAATTCTGAAAATCTTTGTCGAATTATACATAAACCGAGCTTGTGACTAAAGAAAACTATCAAATAGTAAAAAGGTCATTGAAGGAAATTATCTTTTGTCAATTTGATATATTTCTTTCGTCATGAGTTCGGCTCGTAAAAAAAAAAGGTAAGAAATTGGCAAGAGAAAGAAATCGTCGGTCTTTGTGGACAAGAAACGTGAGTCGAGTGTAAAAACCTCTTCGAACGTGTGCAATCACAATCAATTGCTCCAGAACTTCTAATCTCGTCATCGACGCTATTCACGACAGGTAACTTAAAAAAAAAAAAAAAAAAAAAAAAAAAAAAAAAATCATAATAAAAAACCTACAGATCGCTCGGAAACTGGACCGTTCGCCTTTTGCATAAATCGCCGCGAGTGCATGAATAGTCGGGTGCAAAGTCGAAGAATTTTCGCATTCCACCCGAGTGGAGGCGAGCTTCCAGCGTGGCTCTCTGTTGCGATGCAAAGTAGGGAGGAACTCGAAGGAGCGTGTGTTCCGAGGCCGGTCTCTCCCTCTCGGCGTTTAGAAAATTTACGAGACCCGGCACGAGAATCGAAGGAGATCGATTCGAGCGCACTCGAGCGCAACGATAACGGATCCCGCGATGCTCGCTCACCGGAGTGAACATATCTTTCCCTCTGCCTCCTTCGAGTCTCTCTCTGTAATCCTCCTCCAAAGCCCGTCGTTAATTCCTCGAGCGTGTAATAACGTTAATACGAAAGTGCTTGCAAAACGACCGGCGAACTGCAAGGATAAACATCTATATATACATACGTTTATACACAATTTGAGGTACATATGCAGATAAATATATCGAGTGTCCAGGGGCGCTCGTGACGCAAACGCGAGATCGTATATATCGCGTATATGGTTCACACAAATGCAAAGTAGTGTGCGCGCGCCCGTTAACGCGACGGATTAACGTCGTTAACGAAACACACTGGGCGACGACGATCGCGACGACTGCGACGAGTGCAGAACCGCACCGAGGCTTTTCCCACCGTAATTGCCCGAATTGGGAACGACCCGATAATTGTTACGTCAGCGCTGCTGGATGGTGTCTCCTCCGTTTCTTCTCTCCTATCGGAGCGGTCAACGCGTTTCCTCGTGACGACTTTCTCCCAACAACTATCCTCATTTAATTCACTTAATCCACTTAATTCATTTAATTCTAGTGACGATTATCATTTTATTGGGAAACATTATAAGCTGCAGTAAACAAAAAAAAAAGTTTGGACTTTTTAAAGCAACTTATCGTCCACAAAGGTCCACAATTTTTTATTTGCCAATTTTCCGATACCACCATTCGGTTTTAGTTTTTGCAAACAAAAGTACAAAATGAAATTGTTAACGACGCCGCAAATACAAGGACAGGTTTTGATGTTCGAATATTAATAGACAGGTTTGTCGCTTATTTAATAAAATTCACTTTACGAAACTTTGTATTCCGATTTTACGAAATTATTTTTTAAAGTGCATCATTTCGCTTTTGGTCTTTGATAGCAAAAAAAAATACATCGTAATAACAGAAAAGGAAAATTTTAGCGAGATGAATTTTCGGCGAGGCAGTCGTGAAAGTTTCAAAGCTCGCCGGATCGGACATCAACGACGCTTGCACTTGTCTCGTCGATTGACCAGTAAAACGACGTGAGATATTTTATTGAGCTATCTCGCGATCATTTCCCTCGGCATACCTTTCACCGGTAACAGCGAGCCGAACTGTCGCGCCTTGAAACACCGATCATTGTCGAGATATAATTATTCCCTCTTCGATACGACATAAGTGAGCGCTGCGCACTCGTTACTTACGACTCGTAACGCGAGTTTATTGCAGGATACACGTACGACCGCGGCACGTACAGTCGACAGTCTCCGCATGCAATAAAGAATGACAGTTTTAAAGCGCATTTGCATGTTGCTGCATCTCGCCAGGCTCGTTATTATTTATTTTTTATTTATTTATTTTTTAAGACCGGTGCGTTACGATTTTTTTTCTTCCGATTCGAAGGTCCGTTCGAGGGGACAGTCGAGCGTCGTACGCGACACAGGGGAAGTTGAGCGAATGCCCTCCAGCTATGAGACACGCAACTGAGATCTTAAAATCTCAGTCGTAAAATCAATTTTCCATAAATCAATTTTTTTTTTTTTTTTAGCAGTTAGCTTGAAAATATTATGAATAACTGTTATTGACGATTGAACGAATCTATCCGGCAGAGTGTTACGCATCGGTCTAGAATAATTCTAGCCATCGAATTTCGCATGTTTGGCAATTATAAAAAATCGTCTATACAACAAATTCAAAGAGTCGATAAAAAAAATTAGTTTGGTAATCAATAATTGATAAACGATAACTGGGGTAAAAAACAAAAATACATGGCTATAAAATTTAATTTCGCAAATCGCAATTGTTATAGCAAGTAGTTGGTATTGTCCGTCAACAACTGTTTGTTTCGTTCTACCATAAAAATGATGATTATCCACGTTTTAGCTTGCAGCAGTGCTCGACTTATTTTTACTGTTCAAAGAGCGATGACATTTGACGTCATTACTAATATACCAATGTACGTCATGAGCATAAAAATTCATCTCTCAAAGTGCAGCAATTCTTGTGCGGAAAAAGAGACCAAATTCGTAAATCGCGCCAAAAGTCATTTCTGGACCGACCAAAAGGTAACCAAAAAAAAAAGCAAGACTTATCGACATCGCTGCTCGATTCTTCAAAAATGAGCCCTTTCGGTATTCGCTCACTCTCCCCTATCCCTCACCCACGTGCCGGCAACGATTTTATTTAAAAAAAAAATCTATAGCAGAAATCGAAGGAATTCAATCGAGGCTTAATTGCATTTCATTTGATCGGAACTTTCGTCACTCGGGAGCGCGTTTATTTATCGACGGAGCATATCTCGCTCCTGCTTGACTGCCGACACGCCTCGACGATAATTAGAACACGAGCAATGATTACAGTACGTGGGATAGAGCCACGATCTACCGTGCTGAATACCTCATCGATAATGTTGAGCGAGGTCGAGGCGTCCGGCGGGTTTAAGGCCACAACCGAGCGCTCCGCTGCGCGCAACAAACACGTCCAGTCTATCGTGGAAAATTACAGTCCGACACCGATGATAATATTCCGTGAAAATTTCATGGTGTTCCTCGCGACGCGTCGTGCGAATATCATAACGACGCTCGCAGCGCCAGCGGTCGTAATTAAAATCGAGCGATTTCTCAGGATAATTTTAATCCGGAACGTCGACCGCGCTGTTTTATTCGTCGCTCTCTCGTCGTAACCGAGGGCAGAGGTCCATTTGCTAACTGGATCGGGAATTACATCGGGCCACGCTAATTTGTCACGATTAATTGTAAAAGGCGAGTCGCCTATGAATGAGCGAAAGAATAAGTTTTTAAAGAATGTTTTTTTTTTTTTTTTACGATGATTAATAATCATGTATTTCTCAGATAAGGGACTGAAAAGAGGCGCTCGAGAGTGTGCCAGTGTGCAAAGTTCGACCATTGAATAGTACTCGACCATTTACAAAAATTGGGTGAAAAATCGGACGAGACTTGACTGGCTGTAAGATCAGCGATTAATGATTCTACTTCACTCTTCACCTCTTTCTCTGGTAGGCTTTCCTCTATTATTTTCCGCTTTCTACTTTACTTCTTTCATACCAATTATTGTCACTCGTAAATGGCGATAGTTATAACCTTTAAACAAATAGATAAACAAAATTATTCTTATTCTCGTTGTAGCAAAAAGCAAACGGCTCTCAGACGAGAAATTTGCCACACGTGAAAGGTCGATGGTCTAATTTAAATGTCCCCTATTTTTTAACTGCACCGCATCGTCCTTATCCGCTTAATTTTTTATCACCTCTATTTCCTGTTTTTTTTTGCGAGATAAATTAAAAAAAAAAAAAAAAAAATTTCGAAAAAAAGAAACCGTTCGAACGATTAAAGTCCACGAAGAAAAAATTGTACGGCGAATGCCACGAAAATGCATCACTTCGGTAACAACATAGGTTGACGCATTTTGCCCGATGATAAGTTTTAGCGATCCAACGAGAATCGGCGCTCCTATGAATCACACAAAATTTAAATTCATCCCGCGCGTCTCTCCGGTTAAACCAGACGCGTGATTCTCTGCTCGATAAAAATTTTCTCTCCACCGACTCGCGATTACCGGGTACGAAAAAAAATATATAATCTCCGTCAGCGACGAATGAGTCGTCGCGGAGCGATGCGTAGAGATGCGCGCGTACGACGCACGACAAAGCATGACATTAGTTTCTCTACTGTAAAAAAAAAAAAAAAAAAAAAAAAAAAAGAAAAAATCCTTGCGAACCGGCTGTCCGATCCCGCATCCGGCACAATTCGAAATTTCCACCGCGGGTCATTCGAGTCACGTATAAGAACCGAGGACCGACTCGCGATTATGTTTCTTCTCTCGCACTCTCCAGTGGCTTTCAGAATCTAGCCGAACCTAACTGACCACGCTTCTATTCCCTCAAGCGATGCCGCGCTACCACAATGATCAAACACGTTTTCTGCGAACACTTTGTCCTCGTTACGACTCTCTTCTTGAATTATCTTCTCTATCCGTCATTTGGAATCCTCGGATTCCAGTTTCCGTAGGTCGGACAAAAATATGGAGATTTCGCATGAATGGATGAAGGGGGAGGGGGGGGGGGGCGTAAAGAGAGATAGAGAAGCGTTTATTCCATGCTCTGAGGCAAAGTCCCCTATGAGTACGGTGCCAAAAACTCAACATACATGCGGCCATACAATTACGCCAAAACCTTAGCAACTGCAAGACCCAAACTTCAGCTGAACCTCAAACTAAACTTAGCTTAAGAGAACCTAAACTTAGCCTAAGAGAACCTAAACTTAACCTAAGAACCTAAATTTTACCTAAGAACCTAAACTTAACCTGAGAACCTAAGCTTAACCTGAGATCCTAAACTTATCCTGAGAACCTAAACTTAACCTGAGGACCTAAACTTTACTTAAGAACCTAAACTTAACCCAAGGACCTAAACTTAATCTGAGAACCTAAGCTTAACCTGAGATCCTAAACTTATCCTGAGAACCTAAACTTAACCTGAGGACCTAAACTTTACTTAAGAACCTAAACTTAACCCAAGGACCTAAACTTAATCTGAGAACCTAAACTTAGCCTAAGAACCTAAACTTAACCCAAGGACCTAAACTTATCCTACGAAACAAGGCATATGAAGCATAGTGATAACGTGGTGATAGCATAGTAAAAGCATAGTGGTAGTGATAACAAAAAGAGGCAAAGTAAACCTTTTAAGTAAGTCAAATAAGTAGGGGGGGGAGGTTACTCAAATGTGAGCAAGAAGAGACTGTGGGCCGGGAAGCGGGTGGCGATTCGTGAGAAGCCGGAAATATAGCACAATTAGAAACTCGAGCAGAATAAGCTCGATGACTCCGAGTGCAGGTGCCGAAGGTCGGAGACCTCGGGAGGGAATCGCACGTTGTTCGAAAGAAGGAATGGAATCTCCTTAATGCAGGCGCAGGTGCGCGCCTCCCGCAGGACGTTCCGCTCGGGCAGCCAGCTGGAAACCTCTCGGTTATGTAGTCCGGTGACAGGGACCACTAAACGGTGCTGGCTACCGTGCCTTTGTAGGGTGGCACGACGATCCGCGCGACCCCCGCGATACAAATTAAGTTTGTATCGCGGAAAAAAAAAACTTGACTGTTTTTTTGCTTTCTTCTTCGCTCAAAGGATAATCGCCAGCGAAGACGCTTGATTCTAAAGGCCGGAATTTCAGACGAAAGTTCGATTTCTAAATCAATCCTAGCATCGATCGTGAATTCAAACTTCAGTGGGAACTTCATTTTTTTTAGATTGATCATCACTTCTTTAGATCAAACTATGAAGTGCGATTTCGAGGGATCAAGTTTTGTCTTTAATAATGAAGTTTTATCGTTAAAAATTTGACTTATGATTTTCGTGAGCACTTCATTTTTTGAGATCGAACTTCATTCCTCAAAATCAAACCATGAAGAATTGATCTTAAAGACCAAGCTCAGTTCAAACGTACGTCTCAACTCGAGGTCCTCGAAATGGTAGCAACAAATTTGCTTCCCAACTCTCTTCTTTCACAATAAAATCTTTCCTGAGCGATTGCTCTTTGGTTATTTCATTGCGTCTCTATCCCTTCGACAGCCGGAGTCCGCGGAATTGTCCCGCAATCGGAAACGAATCTCAGACGTGACGCCGCCTGATGAACATTTTTCGATTCGGTACGCGAACGAAGGATGCGAAATTTTAAATGACGCGTGAGATTGATCGTCCCTTTCGTACATACAGTGTGTTACAGTACCGCAATCCCTCGGCGTCCTCATCTACATCTCTCGTCTTCTTTGCGCCAACTGCTTCCACGTTGTTCGTACGGGGAAGAGGGCAGCAGGAGGGGAGTCCGTGATCAATCGGTAATTGCGAGGACAAACTCGAGCGACACTCTTGCCTCTTTGGACTCGGTAAAGGCGACGTAAGCAGCGAGGATACGAAGAAGTTGCAGCCTGATGTCTCTCGGACTCCGCGGAACACGCTCAGTTTCTCTTCCTTATACGTTCTTTCTTCTGCTTTTCTTTCGTCCCTTCTTCCTTTTCTTCTTCTTCTTCTTCTTATTCTTCTTGTTCTCCCTACGAACGTCTTTCCGTGCGGACATTCTCGATGGATGCGCCGATCCTCGCTCCACGAGCCATTATTCTATGAGTCCTCTTTCTATATACGATATCTTCCGCAAACAGAAAGTCCCATCGTCTATGAGAATAGGGTTTATCAACCGAATTCGTAGTCACTATTTCGAGGAGCTTAAGTTCGAGCTTCAGTTGCGACTTGAGTTTGAACATAGGAAGCGTATTTTGATCTTGAAGATCATTCATTGAGATCAAACTCCAGTCATTAAGATCAAACTTCAGTTATTAAGATCAAACTCCAGTCATTAAGATCAAACTCCATAGTTTGATCTTCAGGAATGAAGTTTGATATAAAAAAAAAAGAAGTTTTCACCAACATTTTTTTATACAAATTCGATCAATCTGCGTTCGGACTCAACTTCAAATGCGGTATATGAAGTTGTGATCTCAAAGACGTAAGCAACTCTCAACTCCGCGGAATACGTTTCGA
This sequence comes from Amblyjoppa proteus, assembly GCA_963922035.1. NCBI lineage: Eukaryota > Metazoa > Arthropoda > Insecta > Hymenoptera > Ichneumonidae > Amblyjoppa > Amblyjoppa proteus. Next base: position 14,533,134 of record OY998228.1, on the reverse strand, counting down.
CCATTCATTCCTTTTCCTCTTCTTCTTCTTCTCCCTTTGAGCGTCTTTCCGTAGGGACATTCTCGACGGACGAGCCGATCCTCGGTCCACGAGCCATTATTCTATGAGACTTCCCTCTATATACAATATCTCTCGCAAACAGAAAGTCCCATCGTCTCTATGAGAATCGCGCTGAGCCGGATACACTACTGCATCGTCGTCCAACGATTTAGGTAATAATGGGTTAAAAAATAATCACGGGTTATAAATCGAGTGGCGTCTCGCGGCAGCGCTATATATATCGGTAGAAGGTATCTATCGGTCCCATATTCGGAGGACAGCGGCGCGGTTTATCCTCCGGTATGGATTGCCACACTGAGTTCCGAACGAGATGAGATGGGATGGGCTTTTGAACTTGGAAAAACTTCCGGGTTTTTATGATCGACCGCTTAAGGAGATTGATTGTTGGGAGTTGGGTTTTTTATTGACGTTCCGATGGCTAAAGACCCCCATTTTTTTTTTCTTCAGCTTCTAACCCGAATCATATTTAGGACCTTTTTTTCCGCTCGCTTATCGGCCGATGTCCTCGTTAGGCCGGATTTAAAAATCGGCAATTTATCTTATTAGTCGAGAATCCAAATTTTTTTAGATATATATCGCATCAAAATTCGACGAATGAATTTTGACGTTAAATATTTTGCAATATTTTGATTCAATGATTGTGACGGTATTTTGCCATTTTGAAAAGTTGCGCATCCTCCGACTAGTCCAAATCGGGGTGTCTTCGCGAGAAGGATGCATCCCTCGAGAGATCTTAAGTATACGCCTATATCGAATGCGTGAGATATTTTTACATTTCAAATTGCTGACAATGAAATGAAATTTAATTCACTTACTTGTAAGATCCGTGAGTGTTCTTGCAACTGCCGTACATGCAGGGCTCGTACTCGCACTCGTCGATGTCCTCGGCGCAATTTATCCCGATGAATCCCGAGGCGCAGGTGCACCGATAATCGTCATCGAGCGAGTTGCACTCCGCGCCGTTTCTGCACGGTGACGTGGCGCAGTGATCCAATTTTTCGCAGCGTTCGCCTGTTTTTGAAAATTATTTGTGAAAAAGAAGATCAGAAAAATATTTTTTTCAATGTTTCTTAAATTAAAAATAGAAGGGTTACAAAGAAAGAATTGTCAGTCGGATAGTTCGATGTATTATTTTGTACGCCGAAGGCGGATGTCTTCGTTTCTTCGTGTCATCAGATTTGGTCTAAAATATGTTTTTCTCAAATTTATTTTGTCGCTTTCGATGCGATTAAAGATTCGCAACAAACGTCTTTCAGCTCTGGTTTTGTTCCGCGGCCAATCAGCGAACGAATAAAATCGACAGCATTTTTGTATTATCTTGAAAAATGTTGGGTCGTGGATTTTTTTTTTTTTTTTTTTTTTATCGAACAGAAACATAAAACTGGAGGGTAAAGTTGGATCTTCGTGCGAATGCCGATCGGTAAAAGTAATTACCGGCCTTTCGCTAATTCCCATGGCAATCCAGCGCGTGCGTCTTTGTCCGATGTGGGCGAACGAACAGTCGGCATTAAAGGTGTCCCTTTCTCGGAGTCACGTCAGAGATATACCTGACGCGAGTTGAGAGTTTCTCAACCTTTCGATTCGAGTACGTCTCTAAGAACTCCTCGTCACAATATTTTCATCGAGAAATTGCGCAACTGCGATTATATTGCGAGCATCGATCTCATTACGATTTTCATAGCTCGCGAACTTTCGCAGACGCGTATCGAGGCAGACCATCGAAGACGGAGAATCGAGAACTTTGGTCTGAAAGGGGTGAATCGAGAATCACTGGACCAAAGGAAAGGCCGCGAGCGTCTACCTCACCAATTATTTGGCTCGGACTCTTACAGCGTATCTTCCGCTGAATTCCACGAGTTCCTGAACTTGTTCTCCAGTCGTCGGAGCGCGCACGTGCCAAGATCGACGGGCTCTTCGGGACAATTTAATTTTCATAATAAACTCCTAATTCCAACCGATCTTCGTTCTTTTCTTTTTCCAATGAAATTTAAGCCCTGAACACCCACACGCGGATCTGAAGGATCCGAGGTGCTTCGAGAAGATCTTGAGTTTCAAAAGAATTTGTTTCGGGTATTTTTTTTTTTTTATTACAGCCTGTAACGTCCTGCAATGCAATGCAATACAATAGTTTACCATATCGATAGGGCGCCGCTACAGACATCGTGATTACATCCTGTCGTTTCGTTTTGACAATCAAACTTAAGAGTCTTGCAATGTACGAGGACATCGGTCTCAGTTACCGTGCACGATGTTATTGAGGTGCAAGGATACGAGCGATTTTCCAGGATCAATATAATATAAATAAATGGAATTTTTTTTTTTTTTTTGTATATAATAATTTTCATAATCAACTGCTGATTCTAACCGATTTAAACAAAATTTTATAATGATATTGAAACCTTGAATGACCACGCGTGGATCTCATGGATCGGAGCTGCTTCGAGAAAATCTTGAGTTTTAGAAGTGTGTCGTTTTAGGGATTTTTCTGAACGCGTGTAAAGATGTGCGCGATGTTCCAGGATTAATATAATATAAAGAAATGGGATTATATTCTTTTTATAATAATTTTCATAATCAACTCCTGATTCAAACCGATTTTTAACATATTTTTTTTTTTTTTTTTTATAAAATTGAACCTTGGAACAGCACACGTGGATTTGACGGATCGGAGCTGCTTCGAGAAAATCTTCGAGTCTCAAAAGTGTGTCGTTAAAGGTTTTTTTTTTTTTTTAAAGCGTGTAAGATCCATAATAATTTACTATGTCAATGTGGCGGCTCAGCAGAACCTGTCGTTTAATTTGTGACTATAACTAAACATAAGAATACTGATTTTCAGCAAAGTTTGGCAATGCACGAAAACGTCGGTTCTCCCAGCCTCATCGCGCGCTGTCATTGAGGTGCGAAAATACGCGCGACATTCCACGATCAATACAATAAAAATAAATGGGATTATATAAAAGAAAAACCTCGTTCTTTTTTTTCTCACCTAGATCGTCAAATGCGTGTGTAGTACAAACGGAAAACGGTATAATCAATGTGGAGAATGAAGCGTTAATTGACACGACACACACAGTGATTACGCGATTGAAAACTCTCGTTGAAAACTCAATTGACGGAATACAAAAAAAAAAAAAAAAAATCGCGATTAACCGACCGACGATCAAGATATCACAATTTCCCACGCTCAACTAGCGATTCTATAATTATTCCTCGATATGTATAATATGAAATTTTTTTCCCCTACATATCCGGTCACACCTCGTTGCCTTGCCGCGGCTCAGCTATGCATATCGAGGCGGCGATGTTTGTACAATAATTACGCGTGACTCGGTTAACGGTTCTTCGGCTTTGGATCTCCGCGATGCGGAGACGCGCCGACGGCGGATCGCGTAATCGACGTCATCGACGTCGTCGTTCGGACGGCTCTTACCTTACCTTGATTTTAGCCCACGCGCCCGTCGACTCCGCCTTGCGAATTGTTACGTTTCGCCGTGCCATTTTCTCGCTTTGTCCGTTCAATTCGATCTTTTTTTTTTTTTATTCGTCTCCGCAGTCGATCTGCACGTTTATGCAAAGCCGCAAGGACTCGCTCTGTTCGCCGGGATATCAACGCGTCACGCTTTTATGCCTCTCGATGACACACCCGACAGCTACAATCGAACTATCGCGACCTCCCATCGCGATACAATAAAACCTGTTGTACCCACGCTAACAACTACCGCCGCTATGATCTAATAATAATACAACTTTTTGTAACACACGCACACAAACTCCCACTTTACGTGGCCGTAACGCATGGCGAAAGAGCCGCCTTTTCGTAAGGCGTGCGAGAAAAATACTGCGCATGCGCATATCATTCTAGCTACTTTTTCGCACGTTTTCTTTGACAATGTGCGAAAAAGACTTCGACGCGCGACGTCTTGTAACAAATTAAACGCTACAGGCTAAACAGTGGGATTTTTATGCATTTGTTATAAGATAGTCATTTACGACACTAGTGCGATAAGACTTTTTCTGACGTACGTGAGTTTGCTGTACTCGCTCTGCAGTGCGCAAACTTCGTCGAAAGACCGCTTTTTTGCATCGTAAAGTACTGTTATTCGAGGGGCATTTTATTTTTGTTATTTCGTATTATTTTCGTTATTTATTTTTTATTTTAGCGATCTGCATCCGCTTACCGGTGTATCCAGTGGCGCAGGTGCACACGTAGTCGTCGAGAGATTTGAGGATGCAGGAGGCCCCGTTCTTGCAGGGGGACGAGTCGCACGCGTTGTCCATCCGGATTTCGCAGAGGCTCGCACTAAATCCCACGGGACAGGAGCACACGAACGAGGGTGGACGGCCATCGATACCCTCGCGCACTCTGCACGAACCACCGTTCTGACAGCGCGGACCCTTGTGACAGGGATTCAGATGCTGACAGTACTCGCCCACGTACTTTGATGTGCAGCTGAAAGATAGACAATAAAGAAATCATGATATAGCGATATTTTTCAAACTGTTGATTTACATTTTTTGTTTAATACTAAAATTGTCATCACCGAAAATTATATAGGAAAATAACATATTATTATCGTAATTTAAGGAAAGGAAAAAAAAAAAATCTTCCCTATACCAGAGAGAATCCCGGAACGAAGGGCGCAGGTCGGTTCGGCCTTTGTCAATGGCTATAATTATCGTTAGGTATAAAACTCTAGTATAACATTATAACGGTACAAATGTATAGCGTTGGCAATAAATTTCTTCGACTGCGACTTCTATATTATTATTCCAAATTAGATAAAACTTGGAATACGAGATGTCGAGGGAAACATACGCATGGGGAGGCTTTTTAATCGTGACAACTCTCAAAGGGTATACCAGAAATAAAAAAAAAATATGACTACATTATAATTGCATAGTGAATTATTATTATTATTATTGTTTTCAAATGTCTTTATTATTGTTTTCGAAAATGGGCTGAAGGACTCCGGTCGACGGCCCATTGGCAATGTCATTGAGAGTATTGTAATTACTACATAGAGAGATGTATCGGATATTGTATGGATTTGCAGATATTGTCAATAGATGCACTTTTATTTTACCACTATATTTAAAAAAATCTTTATTATTTAGTATTTTCAATAGCAACTAAAAAAAAAAACCAACGAAATGATTCTAATTAATTTCAACGAATTTTCGTGTGGCAGTATTTGTCAATTACTTGTTGCCGTCCATTTTATAGTCTTTTTTTTTCAATCGACGATAGTTCGAAGCGATGGAGGAAAAAATCACAAAAAAAAACATATCGGCACGAGGTCGCGGTAGGCTGAGACTCGAATCCGAGTTAAAAAAGAAGTTCGTTCGAAAGGCGATCTCTACTTGGGCCTGTTACAGTTGCCGGACAAGTTGAAGAACTCTGGTTGATTGCCCTGCCGTAAAAGACTCTCCGTTGTGAAGCGGGCGCGGAATCGCTGCCGGAGGAATCGAGAAGGCCGAGAAGAAAGAGGACGAAGAAGAGGGAAGAGATTCTCGAGGGCGGTTCGCGTTGCTTCTTAAGGAGCGCGAGAGCCTGCACCTATAAAGATTTTTCTTACTATCGATACCCTACACCGCAGTTATCCTATCCTCTTCTCCCTCGGTAAAGTCGTTGTTTTCCACCGACCGACAGTTTCTTCACGGGTGATCCCCGGTGTGTCTTCCACCCAAAGGCAAGAAGGCGGCTGTCCGCGGGATTTATGAACTCCATCACCACCCGCTTCTTTCGGCTTCGCGGAATATTCATCGGATTTCTCCCCAAGCGAATACCCTCGTCGATTCGTTAATAACTCCTTACCGAGCTGTACAGTGTTCATTTTTCAAACTCAATGTTTTTTTTCTATCCGCGATTCGAAATGCATATTTTTATGGAAAATTTAATAAAGTTGATATTTGATCATTTTGTTTTTACAAACGCAAAGAGGTCGAATCGTCTGAAAATCGGGGAAATATGAGCGAAGGATAAATGCGGATTGTGGTGGCTTTTTACAGAAACCTACTCGAAGAACACGAAGAAAGTTGGAGAAATGTCAGCAATGAAAAAATAATTCCGCAACGCAGTTCATGGAGGACAAAGTTTTTCCTTTGCATTTTACTTTTAGTAGTTTTCGGAGTGAACTGATGAATCAAAATGACCGTGAATGAAAATTGACGAAAGAAATCGGTGTATCTGCTTTCTGATGTCAATTCACTGTGCAGGAACTTGGAGTAAAAAAAATAAAAAATAAAAATTTCCGCTACACTTGTATTTACGATTTTTAGTTTAGACAAATACCAAAAATGACTTGCCCGCTATTATAAAGAAAAAAAATTAAATATGAGAAAGAAACTTTCAGTAATTTTTTATAACCGCACATATTCGCTATAAATTTCCCCGGTGAGCACGTTATGTATCAATCACGATCCATCGGCAATAAAGTCCGGAGAGAAAAAAAAAAAAAAAAAAAAAAACATCAAAACCTGCATTATGCACGAGCAAATACATCGAACGGTAGAAAAATCCCTCGATCTTATGTTCCTCATCGTCTTCTCCGCCACAAAACCTCATGTAGCTCAGTTGCGTTCTTATTTCTCTCCACTCTATCCACTTTGGTCCAGTGTTCCACGACTACGTGATTCTCTATATGGCGAAGCGTAATGTCCGTCCGGCGGGTCTCGCCGATCGAGCATCGAATAGGATTGAAGAAAAGCTTCACGCTATATTTTCTACGAGCCCCATCAAGTACGCCAGAAAAGATAACGCGAGAGGCCCCGCGAAACAAACAAAATAAATGAATATATAAATTGATATAAAAAATAATTGATCCAATCACATAGCGAATGCAGAGACGAAATAAACATAGAATCGAAGCCCCCTGAACTATACTCACGGTTCATTCGCCGTCCGATTGCCAGACGTCGGTCTCGCATGCATCCGCGGATGTTTGCATTGATGATAGCGCGGCCGCGTGCGAGCATCATCGGAGCCATGTCGGATATAGTATCGATTCGCATTTCGATGCAAATTGCCGGCCACTCAGTGAGCCCCACCGAGAGGCATCCTAGCCCGAGCGCGAGCGAGAAACGAAAGAAAACGAAGAGACAAAAATCACCACCGCGAGAGAATCTCATCGTTACAAGCTCCCTCGGACTTTTGCCTCTCGCCAAATTATAATAGCCTTCGAGGATCGGCAAGAGAATCGAGATTGGAGCTCCGCTCTGCACCCCCCCCCCCCCCCCCCGGAGAATCGTATAGATTCGAGAAATGAACTCGAGAAATCGGTCCGGTGGAACGTAAAGTTCGTAGTCGATCGTGATGGTGAAGAGCTCCGCGAGGACGCGAGTAAAAGCTTCGGGCACTCTGACAATACCGAGCGGGACACGAAGAGTGAGAATAAAAGACGTCTAATCCTTTCGAGGGAGTAATTAAAGATCGGAATTATTCGACTGGAAGTTGTGACGCGATCGATGCTGGTATCGTTAATCGGAGAACAGCGGGAATAAATGCTCGGGAGACGAAATTGTCTCTTGAATGCGCCTCTTGATTCTGCTGGTAGTCTGACGCGAGTTTGAGAGAGTCCGAGTAAGTCACAAAAGCCGACAAAAGGAAAACGCTAGTGTTCCGGCGAGGGCACTTTATTGATAAATTCCTCAAAGGACACCGCGCGGAACGCCGCTCCCATATATCTTTCTCTGCATGTTGTTCTTTCGGATCTGAGATTTTCCTACTCTTGTCGAGCCAATTAGCGCTTCCCTGTCAGATGTGTAATACACCGGACGGCTGTCCTGCCCACCGCCGTCGCACACATCCACGAACTTTGACCAGCCGGCAATGTTTGGTAGGTTTTCGGAGGAGGAAAAGTCAAAATTTTTGTTTGAGTTATTAGTTAGAATTCTTAGGGCTCGAGAGGGAAATCCTATCATCGCATGGAGCGTTTGAGCTTCTTCTTAACTACTTCCGGACGACAGTATATGAAGTCATTTTTTTTGTGATTTAGGAACGGAAAATAATAATTTTTACGTTGAGGGAAAATTAAATGCTTCCCCCCCTGAATTGCCATGATTATTGAATTTTTAAATGCAATTTGAAGAATAAAAAATATATGTGTATATTATAGCTGTGTTGCGAATGTAGTAAAATATTACGGTGACGCAACATTTTAGAATTCAAACAACATTTAAAATCGTATAAATATGTGTAACAATTTTCAAATTAATTGGGAATAATGAGCGTTTCAGTTTATAATGATTGCGAGATTCGGATCAAATATTGGCTGCAATATTAAATGTTACGGAAAATATTTTTTAAATACGCCAAATAAAAATTAAATGTCGTTACGATGTAAATAAATGTTAAATATTTGTTTTATAATTCGCTAGTCTAATAAAACTAAGAGCGGCGAATGGGTAATGTGGAATTTCTCCGAATTCTAACGGTGACAGAACAGTAGCGCCATTCCAGAAGCCGGCGTTTGACGCGGAGATGGAAGGAGCTGTAAAGTATTTCATTACACGTACTCGACGGCGGGCTTCGACGTAATAAATGTTTATGACAGGACGACGTGTACGCATGCGCGATGGGTTTGCTCGTCGAGCCTCACCGCGGGGACGCTCGCTGTATAAACTTCTTGTGAATATAATACGTCACCGAAGAGATCTATGCTGTCGGCTTTGAGGTGAGCGCGGACGTAAAAGTAACTGCTGACCTCCCGGCACGAGATTATTCTCAATAACCGCTGTGAAGCGGCATTTTACTTTATTTCCGAGAATTATATGACATGTGGCGTGCAAATGTGTAATACGAACTGTTTCAATATTCCGCGAAGTAGCGCGCAAGACTTGTGCCGAGTACGGCGTTTAAATACTTTCTTAATCGACAAGCGTCCCAATTACCGACCCGCGTCCGCTCCAGATCTGCTCCAAAGAGCACACACGCCCAGTCTGTTTCTTTCGGGACCATTTAAAGTGGCGAAAATTAGCAAAACCATCAGATGGATAAAAAAAAAAAATACTGAGAGAAAAGACGCTTCAATTTTTATTCTCTGCTATTGCGACTGATAAATAGAAACAATTACAATGAAATTGGAAGGCTAAGTTCTGTAGTGAGGATTTTCATAAACTCACATGTGGCGATAACAAAAAAAAAAGTGTGATAAGTAAAACAACCGTTCATCAATTTTCTCTCAGGAAAAAATACTTTGATTTTTGATCTCCGCTAAAGCAACCGGTAGAAAGAGAAGAAAGATAACATTGGAGGGTTAAGTTTCTGTCATGACGATTTTCATAATCATGTCGATAACAAGAAGGCATTAAAAAGAACATTTTGTCAGTTCTTACTGGAAGAAACATTTTACTTTTTATTCTCGGCTATTGTAACTGGTAAACAAAAAAAAAATCAAAGGGCAATGTTCTGCAATGAGGATTTTAGTAATCTTACAAGTCAGTGCACTGAAAAAAAAAAAAAAATGCCAAAGACAAAGTTTGTTACTTCAATTCCACTTTCAATCTTGCAATTCCATACGGCATTGAAACGATAACACGTCATCTTGACAGTCTTCACGTCGTTTCAATGTCATATGAAATTCTAAGAATTGAAAGTAGAATTGAAATAAAAGTTTGTTTCATTCGCAGCCCGCTAGCGAATTTTCTTTTTTTTTCTCTGTAAGGATCACGGGTAGCTGCAAGGGCTGCGGGATGAGCGAAAAATCGCGCAATAAGAAGAGGAGGAGAGTGGCGAAAGAGTCTTCGTCGACGACCGGGAGGAGATTGATTGCCGAGATTTCCGCGAAGTTATATCGACGCGATATCGTACAGAAATTAACGGATCGCGAGCCGAAATTGCCTCGTAAATTCTGAGCAAAGAGAAGACTGGGTGCAGCACCGAAGAGCGTATAAAGGGGCTGTACGGAGGCTGTGTAGGTAAACTGGCATTTTTCGAGACGAAGCGCACCGAAAGAGTTGATGCTTCTAGGGGTGCAACGACCCGGGCTGATGATACCGCTCAGGGCATGACGAATGGCCAGAGCCGAATCGGCCGAATCAGCCGCCGTTCTATCTAAACGAGCATCTTAAACGGCAAATGCGAAGGGGTGCAATGCGAAGCCAAGACGAACGAGTATTGTCGCCGACGGGGTCCTCGAAAAGTACACTCCGTCCAGCATTGGCACGAGTGACCATGTTGGCAAGTATAGCACATTCGAAAAAAAATATTCCTCTTTCGGGAGACGCGCATATAAATGTTTGTTATTTGAATCAAATAAATATTTATTCGCTGGGCACCGAACGAATTAATTATTTCTTATAGGCGCAAAATGCAGAAGAAGGAAACAATCGGGAAATTACTTAGTTGGACGGATAGGAAGTTTATTACGATATGCTCAATATGCTCGGCGAAATATGAATCTTAAAAACGTCTTCAAAATATGAATCATAAAATGCATTTTATCCGCTAAAAAGCACATCAGCCGAAAATTATACACGGAGAAAGATAGCTCCGCTTCTCTAACAGAGTCTAGATCAGATATAGATGTTTGCTGCCACAGCAAAATATTTTGTTGTCCCTACATTAAGTAGGCAAACGACTTACGGTAATCAAATTCTTACCGTCCCAACAATTTTTTTTTTTTTTTCTCCGTGTATAAAGACACACACTGACGATATTTATAATATTACAAATAAACTTAAATAATAATAACAACAACCCTACAATCCCAATATTTAGAGTCTCCGCATAATCTTCACGCACCTGAACCTGAAAACCTTCGACGGCGTTCGCGACATTGTAGCTCCGCGGCTCGCACGAAGACGGCAAGGTGTCGGAGAGAAGTGCCTCGTGAAGCGAAAGGTCTGATCGAAAAAAAAACTCGTCGGTGTATCGCGATCGTCGTTTATGATCTAGGAAAGGTGCATTAGGAAATGAGTAAAAAAAAAACAAAACAAAAGGATCTCGGGCACATAAGTACAACATAGTGTGAGCTGCGATGGAAGGGCACAGCGCGTTTCGTCCTGTGGTCCCTGCACTGGACGAGATCTATAATGTGCGGCACTTAGCACTAAAATGGCAGCCTCCGGTGTCATTACGAATCGTCCACTTAGCCGGTAATAACCTGGTCAGTGTGCTCCGTGTGGCTCCGGTCGGTTAGGGCATACGAACGGAAAGTGAAACGCGAACAAAACGAATTCTGATGCCGCCGCCGTTGCGGCCGCACCGGTAGGGGGAGAGCGCGGAGAGGCACGAGAGAGAATCGAGAAGGCACGGTGCCATTAGGCGATCTCGTGGGGTAGGCAGCGACATACTCGGATTTTCCTTATAAGGCCCACGCACTGATCGACGATAAAAACCGTGAAAATAAAATCAAATAAAAATAATGGAACAATAAATGAAAATAAATGTGCGGCAAAAATAAGTGGCCAGTATAAAACGAGCGATCGAAGAGCCGCTGTGCGGAAGGCAGACCTAAAACAATCAAGGACGCGGAGATTAATTCCGCTCCGTCGCGAGTATTTCGCAGGTATTTTTCGTTCCTTTATTTGTCATTCCGCCAGAGTGGACGCTCGAAAAAAAAAAAAAAAAAAAAAAAAAAAAAAAAAAATTGCATATTCAACAAACATCTCTCCTCAACGATATATTCATTTATTTACAATTTTTCTCGAGTCAGTACAGTCTCTTGTCATTAAAAAAAAAAATCTACAAGAGAAAAATTGCCGATCTCCGTTGACAAGAATTTTGATTTGTCGAGTGCGATCCTTTTTCACTGCGCGGCCAATCAAGCTCAAAAAAAAAAAAAAAGAAAAAAAATGCGATCGTGGCAAAAATATAGCGCAACGTTAATGGCTCGACGCGGATCGCAATAACAATCATTCCTCCGCCAATTGATATCGCCCGGCAGCGCCGATACGCGCACATAGCTCTCGGCCTCGCGGCGCGGCGCACGGTGCAGATCTCGCAGATGAATAAAAATAAGAGGATGAAGATGAAAGAGAAACGAGGACGACGATGACGATGGGAAGCGGAGAGATTTACGAGCCTCGAGAGATGGATGAAAGTATGAGGCAGCTCTGCAGGTAGGACGTCGACGCGAGCTGCGGGTTGTTAGCGCAAAGAAGAAGAAAATCCGGGCGCAATAATGGCTCGTCGAGGACTCGCGTCGCGATTTATCCATCAAAATTTCGGAGCGTAACGGGGCAGCGGAGCGATTGGTCGATATCTTTGAGCTAGTAAACCCGCGACTATGTCCTTCCCCCCCCCCCCCCCGCCCCGTTTTTTATTCGCTTCCTCGAGGTCCCCGCGATTCTCCGCGCACACTCCGCTCTTCGACATCGAAATTCTTGGCCGGCTCTTCTTTTGGCACGAGCTGCCGAGCGGCGAAGAGGAGAGAGGCGACGATAGGGTGAAGACAGCTGTTATTGGTCGCTCTTATAGGTGAGTCCTCGTCACAGTCCTTGCCGCTCGTATTAACGACGAGAACGACGACCGATCGTCACTTTTTGCGTTTTTTTCTTTTATCGCCGCGAACCGAGCTCAGAGCTGAGTCGCGCGCGATCCCTCGCGGCGGAAAGTGTGCTCGGATTGAAAGAGGAGGCCGTCGGCACTTTTTCCCCGGGAGGGGCCGTCGAGCGCGTCGAGGGCGCTCGTCGAGCTAACTATCGCACTCGAACGTGCCGCGAAAGCCTGCTTGCGCGAGCCTTTTCCACGCGCGATTATGGGAGAGCCGGGCCGAAGCAACCCTCTCGAGGCGCACGGAGAGAGAGAGAGAGAGAGATAGTGTGCGTGCGTGCTATCAATCCAGTAAAAATTCGACGGGGCGGGAAAGAAACGCCAGTGAATTCCGATTGTCCAATAATCATCGGGAGCGAATGGCCCGACGATTAGGACCCGGTAAGAAGAAGACGGAGCGGGCACATCAAATTGCGGCAAGAATGCAATCTCTCTTCGACTCGAAAAAAAATGCGATCTCGACGATCGTTTCGCCATCTGTTATATGTCGCCTGATGGCGATATCACGCGAAAATCTTTCGATCGCTCGTCGAGCCGTCGATGGCAATGCATTTTTACGAGTTCCTCGAACGATCGACACTTCCGTTTGGAAAACTTAAAAAAAAATAAAAAATTCGAATCCTTTTTCCAAAGAAATGTCTTGTTTTAATGATAATGATAATTACCATTATTATTGTTATAATAATAATAATAATAATAAGTGTTATATATATATTGTAATATAATAATTGTAATTCAAATTGTAATCAATATCAATATCAATTATAATAAAAATTATAATACTAATAATTATAATAATAATAACAATAACAACTTCCAGGACGAGTCGCTGCCGATTCAGTTACCTTTCATCTACCCCCTCTGATTCGTCGTATAACTGCTCAAGTTTTACTATCACTCGAGGGTAGACTCTTCGATTTTTTTTTTTTTAAATAGATTTTCAAAGCCGCTGTATCGCCAAAAGTTTAGCTTGCATAAAAAAAAAACCATCTGCATATATGCAATAAGCCATTATTCAAAGGGATGATTAGAATATATATCTCCGAGGGGGGATCCTCTCGCCGTATCTCATTCCCGAATGAGATGGCAATCGTTCCTGAGAGCCGTTAATAGCCTCACGTTAAAATTCATTGACGGACTCAACGCCCAATAGCCCTCGAGGCGAGCGGCCCAAAAGAATCATTCTTTTTTTTTAATTTATTATCATTAACAAAAAAAAAAAATACAAAAAAAAATACAAAAATTTGTTCTCTCGCGAAGTTTATGGGAAGAGAATGAAAGCGTCGCGGAGTGACGGACGTACGGGCACCGCACATTTGGACCTCGACGCCCCGATGGACCGCCCCATCTCCCCGGCTCTTGTTCCACCGACGCGCCCGTCGCGCTCTCCTCGCCGGGTCCATTAGCCTCTCTCACTCGGTTTGTAATTTGCCGTGCCGAATGTTAATGGAGCCCGAGGGACGCACGGCAATCGTCTCGTAACGCTTCCTGCGGTGGTTGTGGACGGTAGCTCACGTCAGCGTATTACAATACCGAGGACCATCCCGCGGATCGCGAACGACCGAGACCTCAAGAATAAGAAAGATCGGCGTCGGAAGAGCAAAAAAAAAAAAAAAAAATGCAAGTGCACGAGAGACGAAACGCGACGGAGGGAATGAAAATGCATTAGAATTTATTCTATAAAAATTCATCGCGCCAAAGGCCGAGCTACTCTTTGCTTTACGATCGAAGATCCAACACCCTTATCGATACGCCCCGAAGTTGCTCGTCTCGAGGCGATTGCCGGACGAGCGACGAGCGTCCAATTAGCGTGGCGGAGGCTAATTACAGTCGGCGCGAGTACGAAGGATCGAGGGATTACTTTTGCCTTCGATATGGACTAGGTACGCTTCACGGCTGTCGCTAATTAAAATAGGATTCAGCGGGCGTTATCGGTCCGAATTGCCGTTACGTGCCATCGGTTGGACTTGTTTTCCGATGGCTCTTGATCGACGCCAGATTGGAACTGAGGTTCGACGAAGAGGCATTTGATTACTGAGAGATTCTTGAGGGATTATCGTTAGGATAATTTTTATGGGATAAAAAAATGGCCAAATAAATAGCAAGTTTTTGGCAATTTTCATACTCTAAATATTTTGATACTCGCCACTCTTATTACGATAGTACAATATAGTTACGGATCATGTGAAATTTTCGAAACAAATTGCAATTTTTACTATTTAACTATCGCGGTGCAAATAGTATTGACAATTAAAGTACTTAAACATTTAAGTAATGAACGTTTTGCAGTTAGTAGAGATTAGAGATTACAGAAATTCGTTTCTCAACAAAAATTCAATTTTCAGGCGTTTTTTGTAGTAAACATTTTATTAATGTATCAGTAAAAAAAAAAAAAAAAAAAAAAAACTATCGATTCGTTAACAGCCAATGGACACATTTCTCACACAAGTAACAAATTCCAAATATTCGAACAGAAACAAACATATCTTTGTTGCAAGGGTCGACGAAACCGATAGGATAGACAAAACGTCAAGGATAGATTTTTTTCAAACGATAAAAATAAGTAAAAAATTGTAAATTCCCTGATTGCCAGAAGCAACAACAAAAAAAAAGAAAAAGTTTGCAGCACGAATTTCATGCGTATGAGAAATTGTATCTTTAAATTTTGAGGGAGATAGCGGTAGTGAAATTTCACGAACGAGTAAGATCGATCGAGAGAACCGATAGAGCGATTACGTCCTCGAAGGGGCGCATAAGAGAGTCATCGTCGAGTTCGCCAGTTCTCTCAGCTTCCCACGTGGATAATGTGACTGCGGGTCCGTCGAGAGCTACGAGTGCCCTCTCGCTGCGAAGGGCTGCTCGTCACGACAGCGCGACACGGCTATGCGTGTTTCTATGTGCGGGAGCTTCGACGGGGGAGGCTTGCGGTCCACACGGCAAGCACGCATGCGGTGAAAGGGTGGAGGAAAACGCTTGTTTACCGGGATATCGTATTACTCAGCGGTACTCTCGTCGCCGCTCCGCGCGAGGACACTTCGGCACTGGAATATCATTTTTCTCACTCTCGTTCGGCACGGTTCGAGGAACACCCTCATTAGTTGTCGATTAGACGCCACGCCACTCCCGCCACCACCTGGACCAAACCCTCTTGCCCTTTGGCCCGCGCGGCCCGTTGTAACGCGACACTGACGGAAGTACCATAATCGGCAATCGATCGGTGATTGATTATTGGCTTGTCAACGCACTTAACAACTCGGTATGAAGTGTTCGGCAGAGTAGTAGAAGTAAATATATTTTTATTGGAATTAATGTTTGCAATGTTGATGATGAGATTTTAGAAACGATATGCAATACATTTAGCAACGGGCCATCGACCGAAGTCCTTCAGCTCACTCGGCAAAGCAATTTTTCTCTGTTTCTAATAAAGTGGTTTAAGGTTATTTTGTTTTTGGGGCATGTCATCACGGAGAAAATTATTTTTTCTAATTATTTATCGGTAAAAAATGTCTAATCTAGTGTCAAAGAAAAGGTAAAAATTGCCATTGATGTGAATTTTATGCAAGTTCTGGATTTTTCAATGTAAGTTCGAATGGCAAATTGAATCGAAGACTTCGTGTAGGGGCGTCGACTTCTTTCGGTTAATACAACGATATCGATATGGATTTTTGCAATTATTTATTTACATAATTTCTCTTTTTTGCCATCTTTCGATAAGATCCAAAAATATCGAAAATTCCGCTATGCATACAAAGTAGAAGAAATAGAAAAATAAATCGATAGTTTAGTTACTTTTTTTTGCAACAAACTATCGAATGATATTTTTTTTAATTTACGTCTCTCCTCACGCTTGACTGGCAGTTAATTAATTAACGTTGATGTAAACGCCGTTACGAAAAAAAAAAAAAAAAAAAAAAAAAAAAAAAAAAAAAAAAAAAAAAAAACACCGAAGAGTTCGAAAGAAAGTACTCTCTAATGAACGCTGACTCAAAATTCTTTGTTTCTTTTTTGACCTCTTGAATGGATCTCCGAGACAACCCGCTCGCGCGATTATACGCACCACGTGGAGTCCAACTCTCGCCCGAGACGGAGCGACAGAATGCGGAGAAAGAAAATAAGAGCGCCAGGGACTGTTGCATGGGGGGAGAAAATGCGTGGGAGTTAAATCCCGAGGGAGTTGAAACGAGAGCGAGACGCGAGCATGGCGTGCGAGCAATGTGCGCGAAAGGGTTCTCACGAGGGATACACAGTTTATTTTTCTTCTCCTACGCACTCGAGGGGGTTGGCCATTGATAAGCTAATGGCTCGGTGATACGTTCCTCACTTGCACGCTCCATCCTTGAAACGCGACTCGTCCCTGCGCTCCCTGAGAAATCCCGAGCCACTTCCGTCCATCGAACTAGCTTGTTTATTTTTATTACACACGCCACGACGATACTTTTTCCAGCTGACACTTCAGCCTGTTTCTGCCACGTATATGCTATCAGTGAAAACAAAATGACTTCATTATTACGTAGCTTTTTCACGCCTTGGTAAAACGATTTTCATTAAACTCAATGAGCATCTTTCAAACGATTTTTATTATGTTCTTGTAAATTTTACCCAACGACGACGTTTGCAATACTTTGTTGCCAAAGTATTTGGATAATTGTTAAAAAAAAAAAAAAAAGAAATTATGATTTTATGGAAAAATTGCGAATTCGTTTGCGCCAAAATGCGATCAAAACACTTTTTGTTTCCAAAATAGATAATTTTTTTTTTTTTTAGAAGACTTCAGTGACACGGTGAATTACAACTCGGATATTTCGTTAGAAGAAACATTACATAATTGTAATTTTAAGAGAATAATTGTATTGAAAAAAAAAAAGATCAAGTGAAACGTGGACTTTTTTTTTTCTCAAAAGAGAGCGTTTGAGAAACGTCTATTTTTTTTTGCTATCTACATCGACAATGAATTTTACCCTTTAGTAAATAAGAAATCCACGATGCAGAAGATATCAAAGTGGCTCGCTAAATTTCAAAAAGTTCGATCGCGACGGGCATCGAGGAGTAATGAAATATTTGGATCTTATCGAGAGTTCGCTTGACTCGGGATTGAGGTCCAATTAGGCCATCGGCGAGGTCTCGAACGGCCGGGACGCGATGCGCGCCGGCCGGCGAACGTCTGTCGGCCACGTGTGGGCATTCCGGTGCAAGAAGTGCCGACGAGCAAGCCGACGACGACTGTACAAGCGTGCACCTCTCACTCTTTCTCTCTTCCCAACACAGTTTCCTCTTGCATTACGTAGACTTCCACGTTCTCGCCTCCTCTCTCGCTCTCTCATCCCGAGAATCCAACGGCCTCGAAACGGCACGGATCCTTCTTTCCGGCATAAGGATCCCAGCATCGCCGGGCACGTCGCGCGAGCAAGAGTTCGAAACGAGTTTTGTCGCGGTCTTCGTCCGCCGTACGAAGGATCGGACCGAGAAATACAAAAATAAGAATCGAAAAAAAAAAAAAAAAAAAACACTTCGAGAGGCGGAGAAGCGCCCAGAATCGGAATTGCTAATAATGGGGACAATTTTTGTTATTTTTCATTTTTTGGAATTCCCAAGGTGATTCCGTCGCCGAGAGGACTTTCGCAACGAGATTAATTAAATTATCGGATATTCGCGCGTACAAATGCAAAAATCGGTCGACGGTTCGAGAAATGTCAACTTTTGCGTCGCGCTCGAGTTCGATCACTTCCGGCCTGCTGTGCGACTTCAAAAGATTCGCGACTTTCCTTCTCAATCCCACTCGCATAACGAAGACTTCTGCCGCGGGTCTCGCGAGAAGCGGAGAAACCCGTGTATAAATAGACGAAAAAAAAAAAAGATTAAAAAAAATCTGAGAAAAGTAAAAAAAAAAAAAAAACCGGCGAGGGAGGCGCAAGTTTCTTGCCAGGTCGTAAGAGCGCCGTATCGTTGACACTTTACGACTCCCTCTCGAGCTTCGCACACCACGGTCTTCTCGTAATCGCCATGTGTGTGTGTCCCTCGAAAACGCGTCTCGCGTCTCTGTTTCGTTTTTTTTTTTGTTTACTCCTTTTTTGTTCTTTCCTTTTCACTCTCCGTGTTATTCTCCGCAAAGAGACGAAGCGACAGCTCTCGTTTCTCGAACGCAGAAGCCAGCCGGTCGTTTTTTTTTTTCGCTCCGGAAAAAAAAAGAGTCGAGGCTCTCGCTGCTTCCGTCGTTGGCGGCCTTATTGGAAGCCAAAAGTTAAAGAGTAAAGTGACACCGAGGCTGCGCAGCGCTGCTCTCGGAGGAAAGAAATCTTTCTTTTTTTTTTTAAGCCTCCTCTGCACCTTCTTCTTCGTTGCAACAGGTCCGCGACACTTGTTGCAGTCACATCTAACAGACACGCAGCTGGCGTACTGTGCGGTAAGTGCTCGCAGCTATGGCCAAAATATTATCCCTATCCTTTTTATAATCCGTTTTATTTTATTTTCTTATTTTTTAAATTTTATCTTGACTTCACATATGACCAGAGCTGGCCATTTATAGGCCGTAACTGCTCGCAGCTATGGCCGAAATTTGATCCTTACTCCTTTCATAATGCGTTTTATTTATTTATTTATTTTATTTTCTGCATTTCATCGTAAGTTTATAGTGACCATAACTGGCCATTCCAGGCCATAGCTGCTCGCAGTTATGACCGAAATATTATCATTACCCTTTGGACAATCCGTTTTATTTATTTATATATTTTATTTTCTGCATTTCATCGTAAGTTTATAGTGACCATAACTGGCCATACTAGGCCATATGTGCTCACTGTTATGGCCGAAATATTATTCTTACCTTTTTTATAACCCGTTTAATTTTTGTATTTATTTATTTTTTTCGTTTTATCGTGAGTTTACAGTGACAGGTAAAGAGGGCTCCGGAGGCAAGAGGTCTCGCCGCAAGATTATTTTCCCACAGCCGACGAAGTCGGAACGAGAATGGGGCGAGGGTGGAGGCTGCACTCCCACTGTCGAGGGGACACTCTCGAGAGATCTTTCGGCGCCCTCCAGCAAGTAGCTCGTATATCCGTAACCAAGTAGTTTCATTCGCCGTCTCTCAGCGTAACCGGCAATTCATCGCTTCTATAAATAGTATGAAACACTAAGTGCCATACATTCAAAATGTGTGTAATTGTGGGGCGCCGATGGGGAGGGACGCACAGATTCGAAAAACATTTCTCTGTCAGGCTGGAAGAATTTTGTCGCCCCGTGAGAACTCCTGTGGCTGCATGTCGAAGGCTCGATCCTCCTGCAACGTGCTTATCCCATTCTCGCTGCGATCGAACGGATGAAATGGAAGAAAGCAAGCGGAGAGAGGGGACTCGAGGAGGACTAAGCTAAACGACGAGACCGTAACGAGAATCGGCTGGCGGTCGGGGAGATTTGAACGATTTGGACGGCACTTATGCCGAATGCTTAGGAAGAGAAAAGGAAATTTCCTTTTTTTTTTTTGTCAAAGAAAGCCGATCAGCGGCAGATCGTTGAGCACATTTTTTCCAGTCAAGAAGTTGGCACCGACTCTCGCAACTTTGGGGTTTGGATTCTAAGTCATCTGAACTTGTATATCTTAAAATGTTTTTCGATTATTTGAGAACAAATTCGTTGGTAAATCTCAGTTGCCGATGAATGTTCAGCGATTTATGCATTTGGTTAAAAGGCATCGTACAGCATGCAATATACTTATTGCTCGTACGATATAGTCTCGGTACTTATATCGATTAATAGTACTATATATCATATAGTACTTACAGTCTATACCAGAGTTACGAACTCCTTATAATCCATATTATAATATGGACTCGAGTTATGTGTTATAGATAGAACTATAGTTAGCAGTTACTTAAGGTCCAAAATATAGTTACCAGTTTCTCATAGTCAATACTAGAATTATTAGTTAGTCATAGTCGATACTATTAGTTATCAATATGCGTGCTATAATTACTAATTACTTATAGCTCATGATGTAATATCTAGTTATAATACATATAGTTATATATTACAACTGGATAAATATATGGTTGTAATACATTGTCAATTGCGATCCATTGGACATTATTCCATTTTATTTCAATATAACATTTTGTTTCCATAACTGTCGATCCGTTCGCTCGAAGGACACATGTCGTCAACAACTTTTAAGATTTATCCACGCATATCCGGCGAATTTCTTTCCTAAAATCAGCGTGACCCATTTCATTCGAAAGCAGTCGGTCCTTTGATACAACAGGTAATCAGGCAGGACCAATCGCAGGAACGTCGAACGAATCTCCGAAGCTCTCGTTGGACATTGACGGATCAACTTTCGTCCAGTTCCTCCTGCGCTCCCATCGCGAAGTTCGCAATACCCAAGAGAATCATGAAGCACTTGACCGATACAAGACAACGCCAGGCCGGACCGGGAGAACGGAGATAGGTGAAAGACCGATGGTGAAAGAGAAGAGCGAGAGAGGACGAAAGACAATTGCAGCAATTGCGTTACGGCACTAACAAAAACGGCGATAGCGAGACGTAATGACGGTAACGGACAATAAGCCCCTCGGCCTCGCTGCGGCTCTGTTTCACCGTCTCGAGACTCGATCAGATTGCCGTGTGCTTCTTTCGACTCTGCAAATTCTCTTCCCTCCAGACTATATATATATATGTATACATATATATGTACACACACACACACACACACACACACACACACACACACACACACACACACACACACACACACACACACACACACACACACACGCGCGCACATATATATATATATATATATAGAAACAATTCATATCCTTTTCTTGTACTCGGTCACGCCTTGACGGAAAACTCGCGCATCGCGGCCTCGCCGGGGCCAGGCAAAACCCGGGGCCTCTTCTCGAAAACCGCAGTCCCGTGATTGCGCGGTCGAGTCGCTTATTCGCGTTTACACCCTAACACCGGCATGCGCACTCCGCCTCTCCACTCGTTCTTTTGTCACGAAGAAACTCCAAAATGACGAAAGAAGACTTCTCAAGATTCAATTTATCCTACGGTCGCATACAGAAATCACGGTTAATCCGAACTGTAAGTCATGATTTGAAAAATTTTAACGAGTTTTATCATACGAATCCTCACTCATAACGTTAATTTCCAAGACTCTGTCTCGGTGAAGACAACTTATTTTTTTCTCAACCGCGCGATACTTGTCTGAATAATAATCTTTGGAAAATCTGGACTTGCAATGTTTACTATTTTTTTTTTTAAATGCCATTTTGGCACTTTTTCTTTTGGGTTTTTGGGAAACGAGCAAAATGTAATGTTGTTTTATGTAACGGAGATTTGTTAGCGATAAAAAGACATCTGGGAGGCACACGGTTAATCCGTTCCCTGGATAATAACACCCCGGTTAATCGGGACTCTATATCCGTTTTTTTTTAACATCATATTTCATTTTTTTTAATGCCATTTTCTCACTTTCATGTGCTTTGAATCTTTGTGTGACGAGCATAATGATTTGTTAATGATACAAGAAAAGACATTCGAAAGGCGGCTTCTCAAACCGCTCTTCAGATAGTCCGAACCGGGTTAATCGCTTCTCCACTGCATCGTACATTTTTCCAACATGCTATTTCGTTTTTTTTTTTTTTTTTTTTTTTTTTTTATTAATCGCTGAGTGGCTCTTCCACGAATTCTTCGATTATTGAGTTATCGAAGTGGGCTAATTGGCGCGACGCCTCCCGCCCGAGTGGCCGAGGATCCCTCGGAGAGACTCCTCTTATCGGGGGGGTTTAAATTCGCCGATCGGTTGCATGTGCGTGAGGACGAGGAGCGTTCGCAAAGGAAGAAGAAGAACAACAAGAAAAAAGCCGAAGAAGAAGAGGAGGAGGAGGAGGAGGAAGAGGGATCGTAATGTGGCTGGAGAACACTGCGAACGCCCACGAGGGACCACGAGAAGATCGGTAACGTGTTCGATGTGCTCTCTTGGCCAAGGATATACGGCACGAGACTATAGATCGTTCGACTGTACAGTTCGTACGTACGGCCGCGGTACGTTGTACAGATCGGAGTGGAGAACGGGCGCGGGGCCTCTCGATGGGAATCGAACACTGGTTGGTTGACCTCACGAGTCCGGTGTCAACGAGCCTTAACTCTCGCTATTGGAAGTGCTCTCGACGTGCCTTCTCCACGTACGTTTCATATACTACAATATAGTACACACACCCCGGCCATGAGAGACACGAGAGCTTTACACGAGCTTGTAACGAACGTATATGAGAGAATAAATGCAATGTTGGCGAAGCTCCGAGGATTCTTAGGCCGCCGCGGCGCGAACGTCGCGACGACGATTGCCCTCGACGATCTCCGAGGAATTGCCACTCTCGTTCTCCAGACACACCGCCCGTACGTGCCGTATGCGAAAGCCGAGATTTTACACGATGATTCCGTACGGCGTGTGTCTTCGACCTCAAAGGCCGATGCGCCCACGGATACTAAAATTAACTATCGGCACTGAAAATTCCCATAAATTATGCGCGCCCTAAGGGAAATACGGGAATGTGTAATTTTGGATTTGTGAAAAAAATAAATAAAATTGCTAGATAAACAACGGAATTCCTGCGAGATAAAATACGATCGAGTGTGCTTGTGGGATTGGAAAATTATTATGGATATAAGAAATTAAGGAACGTTACTGAAAATTCCCATAAATTATGCGCGCCGCAAGGCTAAAACGGGAATGTATAATTTTGGATATGTGAAGAAAAAATTGCAAGATAAACAACGGAATTCCTGCGAGATAAAATGCGATAAAGTGTGCACGTGAGATTGGAAAATGTTTTCCAATCCAATTTGGACCATTTTTTTTAGATATAAAAATGTATTAGCAGACGGAAAGTAAACGTTAGCAATGATTGCTGATATTCCCATGAGGCATCGCAATGCAAAAACAGAAATTTCCAATTTTGCATTTGCGAATAAAGAAATTGCTGGCAAAAAGGAGGACATTTTTAAGAGAAAAAAATCTCGTCCGAGTATGTTTGAGGCACTGAAAAATGTTACAGGATTGTTTCAATAATGCTCACACGTCCACACCCAGCAGACGCCCGCTGCATTGGAATTATTATCAATTTTATAGCTATTTTTATATATTTATATATATATAAAAATAGCATATAAATGAAATGTAAAAATATCTGGAAAATACGGAGTATATTTTTTATTAATAATTTTTTTTTTCCATGCCCAACGATGAGTAGAACGTCGAGGACGACAGTTCTGAATGCTCCGGGCGCTCTTCATCGCCAATCCACTTGGGACGCAGCATAAATGGCAACTTCGGCGAGTGAGGGACCGAGGAGAAGGCGGAAAATGTGAAAAATAAAATATTAAAAAAAACGATAGAAATAAAATTGCGAAGAGGTGGAGCCGGTACGAAATTGGCGAGGAGCGAGACGAAGCTCCGCTGCGAATAACCGAGTAAATAAAGGCCTACGGATTTCTATTAGCGACTCTCTGCTTCTCGCTGCGCTACCTCCCTCTCTCCGTATCTTTTTGTTTTTTTTTTATATTTTTTTTACAATAGAATGAAAAGGCCATCAGTGAAGAAGCGTCGCGGAGAGAAGAAGAAGACGCCGCCGTCTTCGCTTATTTTTCTCGTGTCCCTCTCGCTTGTCCCGCTCGCCGCCGACGCTACTGCGGTTTATCTTGCGGATTGCTGATGCTTCGGATCAACTCTTTCTCAACGGGACGCGCCGGAGGACACACCGGGACGACGCGGACGACGACTAAGACGGCCTCCCGCGGTCCCGGACGAATCCCTCTCGACTCCTCGAAAGCAATTACCGCACTTTTTACCCACCCCGGCGATGCGAGGAGCTTCGAGTGGTCCTTTAACGTCAAAGATGCGTTTGAAGGTTTCACGACCTTCCACTCGTTAAATTAAAAAAAAAAAAAAACAACCATTAGGCGGATAAAACTGGTAATCCGGTGGTTGCGACCGCTAATAGACGATATTTCAACACAATTTTGCGAGGAACCTCGAAGCGCACGCCGATGCTGGAAACCGCCTCACCGATTCGCATCTCCCAAGAATTATCTACGATAAATAACTGTTTAAGCTAAGTTAAGCAAAGTACCGAACAAAACCGCAGAGCCATCGAATTGACAGTACGTACGTTTAATATCCTGGAGGGAGCAAAAGTGATGCGTCTAATCGCGTACGAGTCAATGAATCGGCGATTCGAAGCTTCGACCCTGATAGTCGCTTATAAATCGAAGTGTCCCTGAGACGGCGTCCGAGCGCCATAAAAAAAAAAAAAAAGGCGGTACCTCAAATCACAGTCAAGTTTCTTGATGTATTCCCGAGAAACGAGTTTCACAAATTATCGCGTCTCCCGCAAACATTTCTACACGTTTTCATTATTGTTAGTATTTTCACAAAAACTCAGGCAGCAAAGTCACGCGAATTTCGAACGTCGAATGCGATTTTTATTGAGTCATTTGACAAACGAGAAATTTATCGTCGACGTCTCTCCTGTCTCCGGTCCTCGACTTAATGGATAAGCCAATTGGTCGAGACTGCTCGAAGACTTACACGCGAAAACTAAACCGACGGTACGTCATTGGCTCGTCTATGGATATTAGGATACAATCAGTAAAAAGTAATTTCATAAAAAAATAATTTCGTAAAAAGTAGTTTCGTAAAAAGTAATTTCGTAAAAAGTAATTTCGTAAAAAGTAATTTCGTAAGAAGTAATTTCGTAAAAAGTAAAAAGTAATTTCGTAAAAACGGAGTACAAAGTTTCGCAAAAACAATTTTGTCAAATAGTGACAAAGTCGTTTCTTAAGATTTGATTATACAAACCAGTTCTTTCGTTTACCGTGTCATAAAAAATGTTAGTTAGTACTCTTGTTTGCGAAACTAGAACCGAATGGATGGGATCAGAAAATTACCAAATAAAAAATAAAAAAAACTTTTTTTGCTGTGCGGCGTCGCCGATCATTTGAATTGGTAAGAATTTGATAGATCCTCGGTGAATATTTTTCGCGAGGCACGAAGTGGTCCATTAGTTATTGGTTATCGAGTGGCTCGCGCGCCGTTGGAGAGTCGCGGCGAGGAAGTTCTCTCACTCGCGTCTCTCTTATTCTCCGCGCAAACGAAAGGACTCTATAAGCGTTTGTTATCTCTGTGTGTGCGCACGCGCGCGAGAGACACCAGAGCTCGCACACTCGACGAGAGATGAAACGCGACGAGGAGGAGGAGGAGGAGGAGGAGGAGGAGGAGGAGGAGGAGGATGCGCGAGAGAATCGCACGCAATTTAGCGTCTCGCTCGGGTCATTATTCTCGCGCGAACGGACGCTCAATTACACGCGTGTCTATATACCGGCTATGCAGGATACAAGGAAATGGTGTGTTATGCCTGTAGCCAGTTATAAATGCATGCAAGCACGACGAGCCCTAAGCTAGAAACTCGCGAGCATTAAAGTACGCGTACGAGCGAACGCGGAGACAGAGAGAAGAGAGAAGAGAGAAGAAGAAGAAGAAGAAGAAAAAAGAAGCAGCTTATCCGACACGCAGCGAGGCCGAGGATCGGTGACAGGGGAAGGGTCATCAGTGAGGCTCAATATTATGACGTTGGTAGTGAAAATAGAGAAGGAAAGGGGGGAGGAAAAAAAAAAACAAGAAATGGACAAGAGGGAAGATGAAGAAGAGCCGTAAAATTCGAGACGTGCCAAATCGTTTCGTGGCACGAGAAGAAAGCTCGCATAGACGAAACGTTTTGCGAGCGCTAACGATCTCGTAGCTGCATGGAACCCTCACAAGCGGCGCGGTGCCTGGTGTGGTATGCACATTCGCGTTGCTCTGGCGCGTACGCGGACACGACTTTGTGCAGGGAGGTTTCCCCGATGATTACGAGAGCTCGATTGCGATGTAAATCGTATACCTTGCGTTCAATCACGTACACGCTTGCGACTGCGC
The DNA here is from genome assembly GCA_963922035.1 of Amblyjoppa proteus. NCBI lineage: Eukaryota > Metazoa > Arthropoda > Insecta > Hymenoptera > Ichneumonidae > Amblyjoppa > Amblyjoppa proteus. The sequence continues at coordinate 14,506,609 of OY998228.1, read as the reverse complement.
TCGGCCTTCGGAACGTGTTTATGTGTGCGCGGATGTGTGCGCGACAGAGATTGGTCCCTCTTAGCGCGGTTGAATCGTCGAGGGAGCGATACATAGCGCGGGTATCGCGAGCACGAAGTATCACCGGCGAGTTGGTACCCACTTCTCTAGGATGCTATTGACTGTCGTGCACTCTCGGGGCTACCTGGAAGCAGTTCCTGCATACCCCCGTGCTGGCTGGATAAAAGGTTAGCGAGGCCTACCCGTTGCCGTACGATCGTGGCATAAATGTCGCTCGATCGAAACCACCGTCAAGACACCATCGACGAGTTAATGATCGAGATTGGGAAAAAAAAAATGTATAGGAATGAAACTTGCATATTGATAAATGCAAATATTTGCCATACAATAAACTACAATGTCTTCGACCGGGACGGTCGCCGCGGCCAAGGGATTCATACTAACACTCGTACTGACACTCGCACTTACACTCGCACTTACACTCGCACTTACACTCGCACTTACACTCGCACTTACACTCGTACTTACACTCGTACCGACAATCATACTGACAATCGTACTGACAATCATACTGACACTCAAAGCGTTGATCGAGCCGTCACAGGGCGATGGACAAAGCACGAAAAAGAAGGTACATTTGTTTTCGAGCTGACCACGAATCCGCCGTCGCTATTGGAATACAGTCCAGCCGGATATTGGTGATTGCCTAAAATCATTAATTTTCATTATTTATCGGCACGACTGAAGTTCCCGATGAATAGCTTTCTCAATACTTCCGAATATTCCAATACAACTCAGGTCCTCGATTTATATGTATATTTTTTTTGTTTTGTGGGCGACTCCTCTCAACAATACCGAAACATGAACCACTGTCAGGGGAGTACATCTTTCATCCTTCCGTTTAATTTTATCCCTCGCGTTACATCTCTCCTCGTCCGTCCTTCGATTTCCAGTCGCTGGTCACTCGGTATGCGAAGTCGAGTCAGGGGCAGCAGCAGGGTACGCCGCATCATGCGGCGGCGACCAAAGCTTCTTGCAGCGCTTTCCCGGTACCAACAGCCTGACTCAGCCTACATAAGGCCACTTTACCGGAGTGGCGAGCCCCTCCTTCGTCCCCGATCTCCCGTGAGGATTCCACTTTTTGTCCGATATCCGTGGAGTCCGCTCATCGGCGAGAGTCTCTCCCCTACGTGCGCCCGAACTGATGGACCGAGCGAAGAGCGCACACGCTATCCGGGCACTCTCCGTTCCTTTAGTGCACAGCTGCGACTATAGTCGCTGAATCGCCCAAGCGAATATTCCAACGCTATGTGTACAACGCTGAGGCCAGGGCATCGTGTCATCGGGATGCTCCACTTTATCGTTTCCCGTCGTTTCTATACGTCAACTTCGACGCCCGGCGTCAATTCCAAAGCGGAGAAATATCTTTGAGAGCATCATCGACATAGCCAATTTGTACTTTGTAATTCCGGAAGTGCGTTGCGCCGAGCCAACGAGACATATAAGGAAGCCAAGCGCCGGAGAATCTTCGCTGCGACCGGAAGTTCGGAGTCCTCGTACACGCGGTTATCGATATTTATTTCTTCGACCGGAAGTTACGCGAAGAGATGATTTTACCTTTAGGAAAATTTATCACCGCAATAGTTTACGATGACGAGTTGCGAGACTGATTGTTTTCCCGCGGGTTGGATTGTTAGAGGCAAGAGAAATTATTAACCCCGGAAGAGCAGGCGGATACTTGCGCTGCTCTCCTCCTTGTTAGGCTGCTCTGCAAAACATTCGTGTTGGTAAGCTTGGTTATAGGGAAATATATTCGTCCGGATGCAAGCAACATGTTTGTTGAGGGGTTGCATGCAAATTTTGCAAACAGTACAAAAATTAAAGGCAATAGAAATGCGCGGTTTTATACCGGATGTGACGTCACACGAAAAAACGTCGCTTCCGGTCAAGAACGAAAATTTTCAAACCCGGGTAAGATTTTCATACCAGAAGTAAAATTTTCAAACCGGAAGTAAGATTTCAAACCGTAAAGTAAGCTAAGTAAGTAAGATTTCAAACCGAAAGTAAGATTTTCAAACCGATAGTAAGATTTTCAAACCGGAAGTATGATTTTTAAAACGGAAGCAAGATTTTCAAATCAGACGTGACGTTAAAGGTAATATTTTTAATTGTTCTCTGGAATATATCTCAGCGATAGAAATTGATGAATTAACGTCTCAACTCACTTTACCTGGTGCGAACTTAATTACAACCTCTCCAAATTAAAGAACATCAATGGAAATATCGAACTGATTTCGAGATAATATCATGACACACGAGCTTCTTCAGAGGGCAACGACGATTTTGTTTTAAGCCTCGAATCGCCAAAACCCCCCTTAAGAACGTAATTTTTTTTTTACGGGAAGAAGTAACTTTTATCTTGGCGAGCAGCGATTTGTGTCACGTACTTATGCAGTCTTTACGGTTAATTTTTCTTTTTGTCTCTGCCTTCCCGATTGTTTTCCTGTGCGGTTATTAGTCGTTTGCGTGGCGCGAGCCGGAGCGTCGATAGTTGTTTCTTCGACTCGTGGAACGAGCGTGTCGCGACTCGAGAGATCTCGCCTGTCGTTGATCGTCCAGTTTTGCAGTGGGGTTTGTCCGGTGGAACCGGATCGAGATGCACGTGAAGGGTGTACGTGTATCGCCGAGGAGGCAAAAGCGAGCACACGCACGGCCTAGACGGCGGGTCGCTTGGTCATCCGCGCACGCAGCGGCAATAGAAGCTGCGCTCATCCGCTCCTGCACAAGTTGCAGCGAACGGATGAAAAAGCCTCCGGCGTAGGATGCGGAGGATACTGCGACATTCGAAGCACGCGTGGGAAAATCGGTGGTGGGAGACACGAATGAATTCTGTATCCTCCGATAGAAGCGACGGAAAGACGAACAATATCGTTTCCAGGATAAAACGAGATTCTCGGGAATAATAATGATTTATATATCGATCGTGTGTCGCGAGTCGGACGACGCGACGCCGCTTTCATTCACTGTACCGCGCGACATACGAAACCTCGAGGGCTCTCTCATTGACGATACCCGATCCGGGATATCGGACACCTCGCTACTGTCTCGAGCTATCTCGTGAGGTAACGAATTACCTCACGAATTATCTGAAATTTTTCACTCTGCTTTGAGTCACCCCAAAAATATTGATTATGATTTTTAATATTTTGAAATTTAGTATGTATTCGATTCTAGAATACTACTGCATATTTAACGCTCTGAATGCAAACAAACATTAAAAAGAATGCGTGTGAATAATATTGATTCTCGTCAACAATTTAACTTAATAATTATTTAATAATAATAGTAATAATAATAATAATAATAATAATAATAATAGACAAACATATGAATTTCATGAGAATATTATCACTGACCATGAACGAGTTAACGAGTTGACGAGAATCAATATTATTCACACGCATTCTCTTTCATTTTTTGGTTCCAGAACGTTAAATATTGCAATTTTTTCTATAATCACAATGTTCCGAAATTTCCAAATATTTTAGATCATTGTCAATATTTTTGACGTGTGTCAAGCCATCGTAAAATATTTCAAATTCGTACTGTTATAATTATAATGATTATAATTTCATTTTTACTAACGTACAAGCATCATCAATGATAGCAGCAAACTCAACAGCCGGTTTCCGGGCGAGCCATTAAAGCGTCAAACGAACCAGGTTCGATAAAAAAAAAAAAAAAAAAAAAAAAAAAAAATGGAATTGATCGAATTGGCAAAAGTTCGATGAAAAGGCTTGCGGAAGAGAAATATCCGAATCGGTTATAGACATTGTATGAGGAAATGTGTAAGGATTAGCAAGTGCGTTATGACCGACGTGGCTTCTCGCAGAAGTCTCTGGGGAGGCGGCAGACACGCAGCGATGAAAACAGCAGCATCACAAGGAGCCGAAGAGAGTGGCGGAGAGACCGTCGAGTTCCTCGAGTGAAGGAAGCGACGACGTCGAGGGGTCATCGGCATCGCGACACCATCGGGCGTCGCGGCGTCCTCGTGGTCGCGCACGCCGCTCGACTCTCTAAGCAGGTGCCGGAGAGATGCACTCCTCTGCGCTCTTTTGTTGACTATCAAGGAAGGCCTCCATCTCCATCCGCGGGGACTCGCGAGATCGAGAGTCTATCAACGCCGCTTGACACTGCTGGATCGGAGCCAAGGAGGAAATGGGTTACGCGTCTCAGCATCGATCACTCTGTCAATAAGTCCCAACCGCTGCGCAATTTCGATCTATTGACACTTAGAATAAAAAAAAAAAAAAACAATGCTAACACGGCTATCCTTCCGGTGGAAATAAATCAACGGGCGAAATCAAATTTTACATAAGTTTTCGCGTAACTTGACCAAAAGTAATTTATGTCATTCGGTCGTAGAATCCGGAAAAATAAAGTGCTCGATGGACAATTTGCTCCCCAAATCCATATTTATTTGATTTACATACATTTTTTTATTTAAATAAATATTTATTTAAATTTAAATGATTATCTAAATTAAATAAATATTCATTTGCGGTTCAATTTGACCGTCAAGTAAATTTTTTTTTTTTGGGTGTAAGCACGATGTCCAATAAGATCATAATTTTAATTTAAAGTTTTAACCAAACGTGAAACTTCTGCTGGACAATACGACTGAGCCGTCCAAAATCCATCCGGTGTTCAAAAAAAGAATAAAGAAATCGGCAACTTGTGCTCAGAAACTGGTAGCACACCCCGGTCAAGTAAACACTCGTAACAGGCCTAATGTATAATATTATTGTCCGCGCCTTCCTCTCATGAAGTAAATTGGATAATACACTGGATTGTACATTACATATAGAAAACCCGCGGGAGGTACGTAAGATTTCCCATTATTTCTTCCCATAGCGTGCTGTGCATTTGAAATCCGGAAACCTGGCTGGCGTGCGCGCGTGAACGAGTTACAACCCCTTCGCTCGCCGAGGACTTGGACCTCCATCTCCCGTTCATATATATATATATATATTTATTTATTTATATACATATATATATATGTGTGGTAGATGGTATAGGAACTTCGAGGTGGAGAGTATAAGTAGATACGGAGCGTAGTTGCACCGGCGTGAGCGTCGAGCTCTCTTGCCCGAGTGAGTTACAGTACTCGAAGAGTTTCTCAAGCTTTCACCTGGGCCTCGCCCAACGTATACACACAGCTGCTATATGGGCTTCGGCTCTGATTCGCCTCCTTCTTCGCCGCTTTTCTTCTTTTTTTTTTTTCCATTCGATACTTGGCGGGCCAGCGGCAAGAGCCCAGAGATAACGGGCGCTGGCCCGCGTGTGTGTTACTGTACCGTCGAGTCAGCCGGGCTCTGGTCTATGGCTTTCAGGGCGGTACGAAAAATCGAACTATCGCTCCGAGCAGCTTTAGCGAGTCAGCCAACCGCGAAGTGACACACACACACACACACAGATACACTCTCCGCAATGCCTTTTGCACTGGACTACATTAACGGAGGGGCGTTGGGCTTTGGCACTCGCTAAAAGGAGTCACGATGCTCATTGTCGGACAAATTTGTTACTTATGAAACATTTTATTTATCGCGAATACATCGCGATGAATCGTGTTGCTCTCATGAGAATGATGATATTGCAAAATTTGGCAATTCTAAAATCGGAGAATAAAAAATTAATTACACGGAGAATAAATTACATAGTGAAAGCAACAATGCTGACTTTTTACTAAAAAGTTGTATTTTATAGTTACGAAAATGAAAAAAAAAAAATTATGGTTGCAATCTTAATTATAATTTAATCAATCGAGTATATACTGTGAAAAACTATCTTTATAGACGTTCTCCGTCGAACTATTGGTTACAGTAGGAAATACTATATTTTTTTTTTCAGTGTATTAACTCGGTCGGAAATGTATCTTTTTTCGATCCTACGTCGACGCGATGTGCGAGTCTGACTCAACCTTGCTCTTTATCCTGGCGTCATTTTGCAGGACACTCATCAATTTATAGTGCTACGCACACGCTTTCTGCAATGCATTTTGTACTGGAATGCACTAACTAACGGATGTTGGACTTGGCACTCGGTGAAAGGAGTCGCGATGCTCATTGTCGGATAAATTTGTATGCTCGAAATATTTTGTTTATCATGAGTATATCGCGAAGGATCGTGTTAGCCATGATAGCGATAATGTTGAAAAATTCCGCAATTTCATAATTGCAGAATAAAAAATGCATTATTTAACTCCAAGGTGGCGCGATGTGCGAGTCCGTTTGAACCTTGGTCTTTATCCTGGCGTCGTTTTGCAGGACATTGATCAATTTACAGTGAACTCGATTCGACCGGATGTCAGCAGGATACACAGTAAAAAATAATTTCGTAAAATCGGAGTGGGAAATTTCGTGAAAATTATTTCGTTAAATAAGTGACAAACTTGTTTGTCACTTATTTGAATATACGAACATTTCCCTTTATTTCCTGTATTATTGACAATTTTAGTTTGTACTTTTATTTGTAAAACTAGAAAATTAACAAATAAAAAATTGTGAACGTTTGTGGACAATAATTTGTTGTGAAAAGTACAAATTTTAACGGTGTATTCGTCGTGGTATCAAGTCGGTACGATAAATGCTCGGAAACTACAGGCTTTCCAAAAAAAAAAAAAAAACATTGAAAATTGAAAAAATATCCCTATGCGTAGCGTCAATCTTAATAAACAATCTCAATAAATTGTCCCGACCACTGCGGCTTATGATTTTTTTCTTTCGTCGACCGGGTGTTCGTGATAGTCTCACGGGGCTCGAACCAATCTGCCGTGCAGAAGAGACAATGGTAAAAATCAAAGTACAAAAAAAAAGAAAAAAAAATATATGTAGGCGTGCGGGTGTCGTTAAAGCGGTACCACAGCGAAGAACAGGAGGACGGAGCGGCGAGCGCGGAGTCGGCCCGGTGCCGCGGAGCAGTGCAGGGTCGCGCTAATTACGTCATTATGCGAAACACCGAGGGGTAGGTGATGCTGGTCCAGTAGGGAGCCCGGTGGTAATAGTTATATCGGTGCACGAAGACGCACGATCCTAACGAACCTCGCGTCTATACTGAATGCACTATAGATCGGCGGTACAGTAGGACCTCACTTATCCGACCTTCGATTAACCGGGCGTCAGTGTTAACTGAGGATAAAGCAGCAACGCCCACGCGCGGAGTGGTCCGTAAAGGCAACTTTACATGCGCGCTTCGGCTCGTTCAAGTTTACTTTATATTGCGAGCTGCAAATTCAACAGCTCCGATTTTAGAGTCAATGATTTATGTTTATACGAAGTTATTGTTAATTAACCAAATCATGATTACACTTGAATAGTAACTAAATTAACTAATACAGTTAATTTTTATGGGAAGTGTTCTGTTACCTTTTACAAATTTATAGTAGGAGTACAAGTTTGAATTGGGCGCGTTATCCGAGATTTCACTTATCCGACGTACGGTTTTCCCCGCATCAGCTCGGATAAACGGGGTTCTACTGTATACGGAGCCCCTCCGTCGTGTAAGTCCTCCGTGCCGCGTGCAGTGTTACTCTATATCTATGAATAGCGATGAGGAGTGTATCCGAGAGGAACAACCAATTATCCGCGGCCTCATGCAAGATATTACGGCAGAAAGGAACTGCCTCGTGCCCGGACCGAGAACCGACCGCCGCCTCTTCATTCATGAATAATAATTAGAAATTCGTGAGGAACCGCGAACCATCTCTGCTGTACTAATAAACGCGTCGCTGTTCTCCGGATATAGACATGTTGCACAGTAAAGTAGATACCAACGTTTCTTGTCGACAAACGTTCACAATATTTTTCATGAGTTAAGAAAAAAATCTTATCCATTTGGCAAAAATGTCTGGTAATTTGACAAATATTTTTTTGTAAAATTAATAATAAAATAATTGCGGACTTTTGTCGATAAAAAAGTTTGTTAAATGTGCAAATCTTTTTTACCGTGTGCGATGCACTTGAAAACAATCTAGTCACAATACGTAACAATCGAAATCAATTTGTTACGTACAGTAACACTGCAAAAACAAAACAAAAAAATTGCATACAATTTAAGATACCGGACTGGAAGTTTTATGCAAAAAACTGGTATATTAAATCTACAATTATCTACAATTGTGATGAAAAATTAATGTGCTGTGTATCAAAAACTTTGGGAGTACTTTATTTTAATAATTCACTTTAATTTCAATGAAAAAGTATATTGACCTTTCATCACAATTGCACATTAAAACTCCCAGTTCGGTACATTAAATTCACCATTTTTTTTTTTTCTTTTTTAAAGTCTAAAGTAAATTTTATTTTTGATGCACCTGCGGACTTTGTTTTGTTATTCTCGTTCGTTTCTCTATTTCTCTCGGATCGATCGGGTTTCGTTTTGTGGTCCGCGATTTGAAATGTGGGTATCGGATTGCCGGTCATTTGCATCTCGTTCATCTTTTATTTTTATATATTCTTTCTACTGTATCTGAATCGTCCGGGATACCGAATGTGAATTCGCCGATCCCGAAGTCTCGTTGTATCGGTATCATCGTAGCGGTGTCTCGGGACCGCGTCCAGCGCTCCAGCGCGCGCGCGCGCGTTCGCATTTTCGATATCCAGGAACGTATCATTACCATAATGGTCGAGGCATACCGCGATCGCGCGGACCGTTCGGAACAGAGGACTGTGTGCGGCAGCATATGGGAGATGGCCGGGGTATCCGAAGGGGTCCGCAAGAGTGGCCGGCAGCATCGCGCGCGGGGGCCTAATCGCGATAATGGGACCCTGAATCGGCTCGTGACCGCAGAATCGGAAAACGTCACGAGTCCCGAGTGACTGCGACGACGACGACGGGAACGGTCGAGGGAGTGCGGATAAGAGAGGGACACGGAATCGAATATAATCGAACCTCAAAATCACTTCGAACCGAACATATCCGAAGAATTCCGCATTCGATATTCGATGTGCTCGGACCGTGAAAAAAAAAAAAAAAATGCCAAAGTGGCCATTCCGGGCATTGATACATTAGAGCAAAGTGTCCAATTGGATAAAGCTGTAAAGGGCGAGGAAAAATAAAAATTTAGTAGAATCCATAAAAGTGTGGTCTTCGACATTAAATGGTATTTTATACTCCCTCCCGGCCGGGCATTTGGCAATAAAATATTTTGAGATATCAGTTATGGAGATGTCGCACTTAGTTTTGTAAAATAAAGTATGTTTCATTTGACCAAGTACGACGTGCACCTTAACTGACGATTTTAAATATTTTATTGGCAAGTTATGACTCGGGACAAAAATGTAAAATAATAATGTGAGATTATTCATAGCACAGACTCTAATTTTTGCTATATGTAAGTGTAATTTTTGCAATGTCAAAGTAATGGTTTTTACCAGAGACAATCTGTATAGTAAATACAACGGTTCACGCATTGCAATATAATTAGATGCGCAGTTCTAGAAGTGTTTAAGATCAAAATATTAATAAAGAAGTGAAACTGCTAAAATCTTCCTCTATTTCGCTGTATTTTGTTCCTAGAGGAAACATTAAAAAAAAAAAAAAAAATCTACAGAATGAATTTAAATCAAAGTCCAATTTGTCATGCTCAATTTGTTTTACGTCCGACCCAGTGCCCGAAAATTAAATCTATAAATTTGTAACAAAAATTTGTGCAAATTGAAATTTCGCTCATTATAATTTCGAGCGCATTATTATTTCAAAATTTCGAATATAATCCGCGAGTTTGGCGTGTTTCGCAGATGTTCTACTTCGTTCTCCGTTTAGTTCTCGTTCTCGATACTTTGCATTCATTCCGAGCCGCAGAACCTGGGAGGATCGCTCAGGAATTTTTAAATAATTCTTAGCTCTGCGTTACGCTCAGCCCCGTCCGGCGGCCCGAGGGTTCGTTTATGATACGCGAAACGGTGGTAGAGATATTTCGAAGATAGCACAGGTTCGTACGAATCCCAAGATGATGCGCCCGGCTCGGAGAGGCAAAGTCGAGAGAACTATCGAGTGTTGAGCCTCTTGCTGGACGCTCACGTCGGCACGCGATGAAATGCGGACACGCCGAAACGCTCATCTGTTGCCGCTGCTGCTGCTCCTGGTGATGCTGGCCGAGCACGATGTTGCGTCGCGCATCGACCCGCACGATCTCTCGTCTTTACGAAAGGGAATTAACAGTCCCATGACTCATCAGATAATCGGAGAGCCAATAAACGAAAAAAAGCCGGTATACTTGACAGACGTATAAAATAAAAATAAAAAAAATATTCAGCCTCGTGAACAACTTAACCGTGCAACTATACTGCCCAATTTGGTCCTCCGGTGCACGAAACTCATTTACATTTATCCTCATATACGGCGCAAAACAAAGGGCGATAAAACAGAACAACTTTTCACTCTTCCCTTTTTTTTTTTTCTTAGTCCATTTTTTAGATCATACTTTATGATCAAAATATTATTGAATTCCTGAAAAGTAGTTTCTTGCATCGGTAAAACATTTTTTTTTTTTTTTTTAAGTAAAAAAAAACAAGTCGTCACTGTGAAAAAACGGTTGAATTTTTATTTTTTTATTTTTGGGCCATCACGATTTTTTAAATCGCGCATCATTGCTTCGAACTTATTGAGCTGCGGTACTTGATAGTACTTCAACGACTCGGTCGAGTGCGTTTATATTTCGAGGAGTGAAAATACCTTTATCTTTACGCGTCTTTTATTTTTTAAAAAGCTGATCGTAAAGAATAAAAATAAAAATTAGTATGCGAGGAGTTCGAACTTAATTGTAGAGAATCCGCGACGAATAGTGCAGCCGATGTAAAATATATTCGTCGAGAAATGCAGACACGCGTTGGAGAGTAGAGCAACAGGAGCGTGGATAATACGAACGCGAAGTAGACTACGAGGAGACTGAGAGAGGCAAAAGAAGAAGAGGAATAAATAAAATTAAAAAAAAAAAAAAAAAAAAAAAAAGAGGAAAGGAAGAAAGATAGAGGGTCGAAAGATGCTGGGGAATAGCGTTGGAGCGAGATTGGCTCCGTCTCTAATCACGGCGAGTGAGTAGGACGCTTTAACGTGGGGCCTCGCTGGCCGCGTCTCAGCCGCGTGGCCCGGGGCGTCGGTGGCGTGTAATCAGCGCGTTCCTCTCTGGCTTCGCCTCCTCGAAACATATCGCAGCTCGGACCGTACGTCCCATAATGCTCCGATCCTTCGGATCTCCTCGTGCTGCCCCTCTCGTCCTCCCGCCGCCCTCCATTCAATAGTACTCGCACCGCTACAAATACCCGTGGCACGAAAGCCAAAACGAATTGCAAAATTCCCCCGGGAGGGACCGCGCCGTCGACCATACAGTCGCGATCGAAAGTTCACGGTGAGAAAAAAAATAAATAAAAATTCATTGCAAAGTTATTTGTCAATAATCATCCTGTTGCCTTGCCAATTTATCTCTCCGAAGATCGTCGGTCGAAGGGTGTGAAATAAGACATTATGTCGAGAAAAATTATCCGACGGAATTTGAGAGAGAAAAATGTATTTGATATTGAATCGATTGACAATATGATTTACTGTCGAATTTAGAGTATTGTGATAGAAGAGGCGATTTAATTTGTCAATTTTTATGTAAGGTAAATTTGGTTGATGTAAGGAAATTTGGTTGATCGAAAGGAAAACTTAGTTGTGACGGAACGAACAGTAAGTTGAATTATGTGTTTTTTTTATTTGAATTTGAAAAACGTTTCGACCAATCGATCACATGGGGGAGAACGGGGAAAAACGGGACTGTGGGGCAAAACGGAATAATGAGTCAAAACACAATTTTCCGATAAATTTTGGATGGTGGCGGTGGTGGTAAGTGGGGCAAAACGGTATTGAAAATCTAGATGTATCATCGGAACCAAAATGGATCAGCGAAAAGTTATTGGGAAGTAGTGTTTTGCCTCACTGTACCGTTTTGCCCCTTCTGTCCCCTATATCGATGAAGCCCGGGGTGCGAAAAAAATGTGTGTGGTCTTCTGGGGCTAAAAGAGAAGAAGAAAGTTGAAAGGACAATTGAATGTTCAGACCGAAACAGCTGTTGGATTCTTATTTGGCGCAAAACCGATCCATCGAATCGAACGGAAATATCTCGAAAACCTCATAACGGAAAGGAAATGATGATTGATCATTATTTTCCGTGTGCAGTAAACTGCTTATTAACGAATATTCCCTCGACAATTAAAGTGCACTTAATTTGTTTACCGACATTGTCGAAACGTATTATCTGTCACGCAACCGAGTTGCTGTGAGAAGACATTAATTTCCCTCGGCAACAGAAAGTAGCCTGTGGGTCTCCGCGACTGAGACTTCCTCCATTTAAGTGTGCTAAGCACCGGGAAGGATCGGGGAGATGTTGGCAATTATATGGATCGTAGTGCATCACTAAAACGGCATGCAGCAGGGCGCGCAGGTGCCCGACATGAAGATCGTCGATCCTGGGCCCTGAATCTTCGAGGAATGGTACAAGACAGAATGTGCTGAGAGGGGGGGGGGGGCGAGGGCGAGGGCTGGGGGGAAGAGGGCTACCTAACTGGAGCATCGCTTCTGCCGGTGCTGCCGAGCGTCGAGGAACGAGCAACGAAAGCCCGGTGATTAGCGAGAGTTGCTGCCGAGAGGCGAGTGAAAGAGTTGAGAGTATATAGAGTGGAGGCAGTAGGTAGATCGAGCGACTCCACGACTCCTGTCCGGTGGCCCACGCCTCGCCGTAACTCGCCGCTCGTCCACCACACGTTCTCTTTCCGCTTTTTTTTTTTTTTTTATTTCCCTCTTTCTTTTTGGTCATCTTATCTTCTTTATGTAACTCTCTCCCCCATTCAACTCTTTTTTTAGCAGCCAGCTTCTTCTTTCGACGGTTCGAGAACCGTGAATTCATGCCGGGAGGGACCAAAAAGGAAGGACTTGCGACTTTTTTTTTTTTTTTTTTTGCAGTGGATTCGAATGCCGGCGAAAACATATATCGTTGCCGCTCCCGATAATTACCGCTCGCGATCGAATCCCGGACGACGGAGGAGCGTGTGCGCGCGGTCCATGATTAGGATCAACGTGGACAGAATTTTTTAAATAGCCGTGTTTCGGTCGATTTATCCCGACCGGCTCTGTCAACTTCTTCAGCGCGGGGAAGATAATCGACGCTTGCAGCGGGCACTCTTCGATTAAAGTTAGGTGGGTACGATAACGCAGAATAATAGCTTTCCATAAAAGTTCGGTTTTTTTTTTTTATCTGACTATAATTTTTGCTAAAACGTGTATTTCGGACACTTGGAGCGATGTAAATTTTTGTGAATGACCAACCAAAAGGGATTTAGGTAGGGTAGGATAAGCCAAAAGGACCAAAAAGGCAATAAACGTTAGGTTCTTTTTTTTATGAGACTATAATTTTTGCCAAAACATGTATTTTGTTGAATTCGATTGCGTTGAGAGCGCGACACTTTTTTCTTTTTTCTTTTTTTTTTTTTGTCGATTCGAATGCCTCCGAAAATATATGTCGTTACTGCTCCCGATAATTACCGCTCGCGATCGAAACCCGGACGACAGAGGAGCGTCTGCGCGCGGTGCATGATCAGGATCGGCGTGGACAGAATTTCTTAAATCGCCGTCTTTCGGTCGATTTATCTCGAGCGGCTCTGTCACCTACCTCGTCGCCGAGGGGAAGATAACGAACGCGCTTGCAACGAACGCGCTTCGATATAATTTCGATAAGAAAGAAAATAATAAATTAGGTTAAGTGCGCAATTTATGATAATTTTTTTTTTTTTTTTTTTGTTAATGTGTTCGGTGATAATTACTTTTATATAAGTATCGTACAACTAACAATAATACCGCGTATATAAATTTTTTTTTTTTCATTCCTGTATTGAGAAAGATACAAAAGCCAATGAAAAAGAGTCATGTTTGTTTTTCTCATTGCCTAATCGATATGACAGCGCGAACTATGAATTTGTTTATAGAAATACGATTTGTTTACGTGCGTTTACACCTTAGCTTACATTTTTTTGTCACAAAGATAGATCATTATACGATTAATCAATATGTCAAATTTAATTAAGTAATATTTTGTCGTTTCGACAAACACTGGCGCCTTCAAAGAGACGCTACAGTGGGTCTTCGCAGCCAAAGGATAGTTTTGGGCAGCCCAAAAGGATAGTTTTCAATGAAAGTTAGGTTTTTTATGTGACTATAATTTTTGCAAAAACGTGTATTTCGGACACTCGCAGCGGTGTAATTTTTTTGCCTCGACACCGTCGAGGCAAAAGGTCTTTGGTCAAATCAGGTGGTAAAGACTGCAAGAACGATTGCAGAAACGAGCGATTCGAGAAAATGCGCGATTCCTCGTGTGTGGCAGGCGGGAGGAAAAATGCTGCGCTATTATAAATCCGCGACTTTATCGGCACGCTATCGAGCGAAACGCAGCCGTTTCGTGCCGGTGTATCGAGCGGGACGGAGTGCGCGAGTCGCGAGGAACGAGCGAGGGAGTTAACGTTAATATGTGTCGCGAGGAAATAAGAAATACAGTGGGGAGTTCGGCGTGGGAGGGTCGCGGCGGGAGGAAGGAATTACCATTCGAAAGAGACCCGTCTCGACCAAAAGCTTATGTTTATTTCAATTACCGTGCGCCTGTCGTTTCGCTCAGCGAGACTCGAAGAAAACCACCGAAACAAGAGAAAATAATACAAACAGTGCGTAGAGATATATGCGTGTGTATAGAACGTATATATTGTGCAAAAGTAAGATAAATAATCGGCAAGAGGAACGAAGCTGCACTGCAAAGGGGTAACTCGGTACGTTCAAATTTTATTTTAATATTCCTCTTGGTTCTTCCGCGAATTCCGGCTTACTCGCTCGCCCTGACAAAGGACTCGGATCGGAGAGCGCATCGGGACTTGCAAATGTAACAAATTCCTCACTCCCGATCCAACGAGGGGACGAGGAATTACGGAAATTATTTTAAAGCCGGACCAACGCGAGACCAAAATTTCAATCACGATTTGTTTGAATCACCGTCGTGCCTAATGGTATATTAAAGTGGAGGCTTTCGCACAAGTTCGGTAATCAGATAAAGAGAAACTCAACTTTTCTTTACACGGTTAAAAAGATTTGCACGTATAACGAATATTTCTTATCCCCGACGGTGTACAATTTTTTCTTTGTTAATTCAACAACTTTTTTTCATTCGCTCGTCGGAGAACCGTATTTTTATCCGAAAGGATGGTAAAATTCATGAGAAAACCTTTTTTTAACCTTTTTTTACACATTGGAAACGTTCGTAGTTTCATCAAACTTTTAGTTGTCCACAATTATTTTCTTCTTCATTTTTCAAAAATTATTTATTAAATTGATCACTTTTTTTTCCTAAAATTGCGAAGAATCTAATTGTGAACGTTTGCAGACGTTCTTGGACAAGAAACGTTCGTTAAATCTATGTTACTGTCTAAACAAATAATTTTAAACGTCCACGGCGAGAAAATAAGTGGGATAGATATTTTAGTGTGAAAGTGTTAAAGATGGCCCACACCGCTTGAGGCGTCGCTATTACAACAAAAAAAAGAAGTCAGTTCTCGCTTATTTTGTGAAGTACCCAAGTGTCCCGATGTAGATAAAAATTAGAGGCGTGTGAAAGTCTGAACATTATAATATGCGCTCTCCATGCAAATAGATCATGTCCGGTGGAGAAGAGAGCGGCTGTTAAACTCGCTATCTAGATGCATACTGGAAGTACCAGTGGAATAGGTCAGCAATATATATATGTATTTATATGTACAAACTATATATGTGTATACATTTTTTTTGCAGGTCCAAAGTGTGCTTGCGGAACTGTTCATCGATGCTCCACATAAGCGCGTTAAGTCCGTTCAATACACGGTTCGAATAAAATAAGCAACGCTAGCATAAAAGTATCGAGGGAGAGGCGAGCAAGGGGGATAGTTTTGTTATAGTATGATAATGTAGGTAAATAAAGTGTAGTCGCGGGGTGGACTGCAGGTACTCCTTACACCGGTGTATGTACGAGGCACAAACCAGAAACGGTAAAGTGGCGAACGCGAGGTCGCTCTTTGAACATATACCAGAATCTAACTGACGATCGAGGCGGATAAGAAGGTGGAATACCTACGCGTGTTCAGCGAAGCAAAACGCGAGCTGTCTCTTCGCCGGGCTGTGCCGAAGCCATAAGCACGGCACACAAACGAACGGCTAACCACCGCAATGCTTGGTGCCAAGTTATTACTTGAACTCACGTGCTTACGCTATACCTACTTACGTATACTTATACATAGTTGCGCGCCGTACCGGCGCTGCCCTGTAATTTAAACGTGGATAAAACAAAAAAAAAATGATCGAGCCGAGAATCGATCGTCTGGGTGAATATGTTTCTCAACGGAAAATTAGGAAGGTGAAAATGAAAAGGAAAAAAAAAAGAATATGTGAATGAAAAGAATCGTCGGAAAGGTAAATTCGCTTTTGTCTTTGACGCTCGGAAAAAACTGGGACTGGATTTAGGTGGGGTGTTTTGCACGCCCGTACTCAAATTGTTCGGGGCTAAGAGCAGATACGACTTTTCGTAAAATATTGGGTAAGCGCCCAATGGAACGCATAGCTCCTTCATTTAAATGTCAATAATAAACAAAATAATCGAGCCGAGAATCGATCGTTTGGGCAAATATGTTTCTTAACGAAGAATTAGGAAGGTGAACATGAAAAGGACAAAAGAATAATGTGTATGAAAGAATCTTCGAAAAGGGAAATTCGCTTTTGTCTTTGACGCTCGGAAAAAAACTGAACTGGATTTAGGTGGAGTGTTTTGCACCCCGACTTTTTGTAAAATAATGGGTAAGCATCTAATGGGACGTATTCAGTCATTTCGTTTTCAGACTCTCGTATCTCTATAAGAAAACTCCGGCATAATCGACTGCAAATATGCAAAAAAAACAAAAAAAATGGTTTGTACACACTTTCAAGTTTAATGGCACCTTTTCTAGAAAATCCTTTCGTCTTTCTCAACTTTGAAATTTTTCATCCCTCAAAGGCTCGGAAGATGGTAAATAATTTCTCGCACTTCCTCGCTGCGCAATAAAATAAGAAAACGAAAGGTTCATATGACTGAATTCATCTGACGCTCCTCACTGAAAAATCGCTGAGGCGCGAGTTTAAAGAAAAGCTATGAGAACAGCTTGAAGAAACATTTACCTTTGTCTTTAACCATCTCGCAATAACCGTGCAAATTTATTAATAAACGCTAAATGATTTTTTAATTTGTGTTTTTTTTTCACACGTTTTTCTTTTGCCCGGTAGGAGCAGCAGCGAGTGGCAAAAGTTGGTTTTTGACGTTGTTTCACTCGGTTCGTTCGCGGAGTCTTCTCGGAACAGTGGCCATTACTGTGACGACATTCGCGACGGCAATCAGCACGTCGGTGCGAGGACAACGGCTCTGTTTGCCATGGCTCTCTATCCGGCCTGTCGGACTTTACTTGCGCCGCGTTCCACGGACGTTCGCGCAAATTTTATCTTCTTACGGCGTGCTTTTCCCTCCTCGTGGCACTCCCGCTGCGATACGCGTCTCTCGCGGTCCAAACGAGGACGCCCGCGCCGGAGGAACAGGATCGGATGCAACATGACCAGAAGCCTTCCTCCTGGCCAGGCCCAGGAGTAGGAGGCAGACTGCGCGCGAGTGCTGTTGAAACAGGCGAGTAAATAACGGCCGAGAAACGGTAGGTGAGCGCCTACCGTTTGCAATTTGCATGCATCATTCGCGAACGAGAAATATCATTCAAATTCCAGCATGGAGATATTTACTCGCGGACGCATACGTGGGTGTGAAATTTCTTTTCTCGCACAACCGTTAAATTCAATACCGCCTACAATTATGTTAATCTCGTGTACTTGGCGAACCTTCGGGTATGAATTTGATGAAATTTTGCAATTTCGTCGGTTTTTTAATTCCCGTGAATCATGGGAATGGAATATATGTGGCTTTACCGGTTGGTATCAGCGTGCGGTGTCTGCAATTGTGCTGGTATAATGATGGTGAATATGGACCACCGATTTTGCCTGACTTCTTCGGGTTAAGTCGGATAGACATGGCCAGGACTTTCAGCTGATAATTTACACGATTTACTCATATGAAGTATGCGTCATATCGACAAAATTCAACACTGAAGTTTCGTTAAATCGCGTCTACTTGGAGAAACCTTCAATAACGAATTTGATTAAATTTTGCAATTTCGTCGATTTTTCCATTACCGTGAATCATGTGGCTTTATCGGTTGATATTAGCTTGCGGTGTCTGCAATTATGCTGGTACAATGATGGTGAATATGGAACACCGATTTTGCCAGAATTCTTCGGGTTAAGTCGGATAGACGTGTCCGGGACTTTCAGCCGATACGTTACACGATTTGCTACATCGGCACCGAACCGTATGAAATATGTGCCTTACATCCTGTCGTATCGATTTCACTTCGAAGAAGCTAAGAAGTGTGTATTCCGAGCGGAGTAAATACCTCGACGAAGCCTAAGGTCCGAAAAAGAGGTGTGTGGTCTAGGGTTAAAAAACAAGAAGAGGAAGTGAACACGACGAATTAACGGCGAGATTGAGTTCAGAACGAAACAGCTGTTGGGTTGGTATTCAGCGTGAAACAAATTGCGATTTAAAAAATATTGCTCAACGTACGCCATATCACGCTTTCGGATTAAGAGTGTGACGTGCTAAAAAAAAAAAAAATCTGTTCTGAAACATCATAAAAAACTTTGAGCATCCGATGAGAATTTTTTGTAAAAATAAAAAATGGCAACTTTTCGCAAATTTGGCTATAAAAATTCGGCATAACCATTTTCGGCAATCCGTCATTTTAAATACATCAGGACTGCCATCCCAATGTATTTATCGCCGCCGCGAATTCGCTACTTTACTCCTACCTAAATATTCGATAATCGCAACTAGAGTTCTTTAAAAAAAAAAGTATTATTTTCGTCGATCACCAGTCTCAAATTATTCCCGAGAGCGCGAATAGCGCTGACGACGCTGCCGGCACTAAAGAGACCAAAAAAAAAGCGATTGCGAGTACGCCTCTAAAACTCCCCCCCCCCCCCCCCACCCGCGAGTTAAAGCGAGACGGGCTCTGGAGATGAAAAAATGTATTGAAATCCACGTGGACGTCGAGAGAAGACGCGAATGCGTTCGAACCTACTGGAACGAGCTGCGACACCGCTACATAGCCGCCCCCTTCGTTTACACCGACACACCGCCACATATGACACCAGTTTGTATTCTGCATTCGGTGTTTCGATGGAAACGGGACGGATAGATGCGAAACCCCGCGAGCGAACGGCGTCAAAAGACAGCGCACACATCGGCGCCCCATCCCGGATATACGTGCACGATAATTTGCCGCGTGTCTGTGACTCCATGTGTGCGCACGCAAAGTTCGAAGGGGGAGTGAGCGAAAGGATAAAAACCGATGCAAACGCACCAAACGGAGTGGAACGCATTGAAATATACGTAACACGCGGGCGCGCGCGCGCACACACGCGTGCGCCAGCGGTGGGGAGGACGCGAGTGTGTGCGAGTCGCAGCGAGGAGACGGAGGGAGACCGATGGGGGAGAGACCAAGTTCGAGCGAGGAGCGAAGAAGCGAAAAATTGAAGAAGGGGAACCCCCCGGGAGAGAGCGGAAAGGGGAGCCGATTAGCGGGTCGAAGAGGGGACGAAGAAGAGGAAGCCGCGCGTCCCGAAGGGTCTTGCGGGGGCAGGAGGGGGCAGGGGGGAGGGGGAGACGGAATGGCGCATGCGCGACGGGCGTGGGAACGTCGCGAGTCCGGGACAATCTCTGTGCCGGGGCCAGAGCCCCGAGGATTCCCGATCACGGCCGAGCGGCCACGATCCAAGGCCCCTCGGGGGGGGGGGCCCCCTCGATCATTCCCAGTGGTTCTCAGTAACTGGGTGAGACACTCCGAAGTACACATCCCTTCCCGGAATCCACTGTGTCCGATGCAGCGCAACCCTTCGCTCCGTCGCCTCAAAGTTCACCCTCTGAAAGGTTTTGTTTTCCTCGGGGAACAAAAAAAATTTGGAAGCAGTATTAAAGTAAGAGAAATCATCCATACTCGCTTTACATTCTCTCAAAGTCGGACCACTTTCACCCCCCCCCCCCTCCCCCCTGCCCAGCACTTACACTTTGAAGCCCCAGAACGTCTTTCTTCCCTCAAAAAAATCTTTTTTTTTAATTTTGTTACAATCCGAAGTACGTTTTTCAATTTTGTAAATTCATAGATTTTTTTTTAAACCAGGGGAAGAATGGATGCTCATAGGATGATGGCAGAGGGTGGTAGATTTTTTGCTGTGCTTGCCGATGTTTGGTCGATGGGTTTGAATGTGTAATGAGGGATGCCCTGGAGAGGCGTCCACTTGCATCCCCTCAGACGCAGCCCCTGAAACGTTTTTTTCCTCGAAAAGAATCGTTTTTTGAAAATATTATTGTTACAGAAAAAAGCCATCCTCGTTTTGCATCCCCTCATAGTCCAGCCTCTAGAACGTTTTTTTTCATCGTGAAAAAATATCACTTTTTTTTGCAACTTGTTTTAGGAGACAAAAAGTGGATCCTCGTAGGATGATGATGGAGGGTGGTAGATTTTTTTTTTTGTGTTTGCCGACGTTTTGTCGATGGGTTTGAATGTGTAATGAGGGATGCCCTGGAGAGGCGTTCACTTCTCTTCTCGAGAAGTTTTGCGACGACGAATGGGGTGAAACTGTATGACAGAGGGATAAATTCGTGCAAAGTGGCTTGGTCCCCCCCTCTCCTCACCCCATCGACTCTGCGATCGTTCGCAAGCGCTTCATGCAGGCATACGAGGCGAAATTGAATCGTGCACGTGCGAGCGAAGAGAACCCGGCCATCTGCGCCGAGATTCGCCGGATGTTTCATTGATAGATGCGGCGCGGGAATGGCGACGAGTGCGTTACGCACTATTACAGTAGTACGTGCTGGATGCTGTGAGAGGGACCACTGTGGGTTGCAATTGTTCGTGCCAATTGCGGTTTTTAAATCCTCAGATCGTTGCGGAACGATGTTGGCTTTTTTGGAACAAAAATATTTACCACATATTTTTTATACTGCAATTTTTAACCCTTTTCTTCATCGACATGAAAGAGCTGGGGATTTCTTCCTAGAAGTAAATCGTCTTCAAGTCGAAAAAAATAATTCGTTCAGTTCCGACGTGATTCTTGTACAATGTAATAGATTAGTGACCCTGTATAGTGACAGACATACTCACAGTGCTCACTTAGAGACTCATACAGAGAATCACACAGAGAATCGTACATAAAATCATACAGAGAATCATACAGAGAATCGTACAGAGAATCACACAGAGAATCATACAGAGAATCATACAGAGAATCATACAGAGAATCATACAGAGAATCATACAGAGAATCATACAGAGAATCATACAGAGAATCATACAGAGAATCATACAGAGAATCATACAGAGAATCATACAGAGAATCATACAGAGAATCATACAGAGAATCATACAGAGAATCATACAGAGAATCATACAGAGCTCACACGGGAACTTACACAGAACGCACAGATGGAGTCACGCGAAGACTTGCAGGGAACTTAAAGAGAGACTCACACGTCGACTTGCGCAGAACTCGACCAAAATCCTGGCAAGGGCCCGAGCCAAAAAAAAACCGGTTAGGAAATGTGATCAATGTAATGACTGTTCTTCAAATTTTAGCATATTCAATAGCATTGAGTATATTTTAGCATATTGGCCCATCATGTTAAAAAAATATATTCATTCGTGTTGAAAATATCTTACGATGTACGAAGGTATAATGTAGATATGAGAGTCTGCATGCAACGCCGGGTAGCGACGAGTAACACGTGTGCCCTATCCCGGCGACCACCTTATGTCGATCTTCCGTCCGAATATAGTATGGTAAACGACTCGGTGGTAGAGGCCAGACGTCCGCACTTGGAAGTCACAGCAGCCGCATGGGCTTCTTGGCTACACACTCGCTGACGTTTATAGTATATACAACGTGGAGCCAAGCCGCGGCTCTCCCCGTATAGCATGCAAACGTAACGGCAGCGGCGGTAGCGACGGTGACGCTCGGTGAAGCTCGGCTAAAAGAGTTTCAACATGTGTATGTAATACGTAAGCACGTCTTTCAGTTTGCTCGCAGCAGACAGAAAGGACTTTCCGACGCTTTATCATTCAATTCAATGCCACCGTCTTGACCTACAATCCTTAACTTATTCGGTCAATCTAATAGAAGACGCTTTAGAGTGTTTTTGCACTCGACAACAAAAAATTAAGCGAAAGTTTGAAGAAAGGAATTAAAAAAATAATGCAAATAAAAAATACGAGAAAAAAATCTTTAAACTAAAGTTTTTATATTAACTTTTTCGTTGGAGAACAACAAAATTCCATAATGGATCAATGAGTTCTAAAGAAAATGTAGTGTGTAATCTTTGGAGTATCAACTATGTCGGCATGACGCCTCGTCAGACATGTCGGACACATTTTGTCGTATCGTTTTCGCCACGAAGAAGCTGAAAAATATCGATTTATGGAAAAGTTACAGGTTAATTAAGATAACGGTGCTTAAACACGTGTGGTTCTCCAGCCTCAATTATTACGTGAAGGTTTTTTTCAATTTATTACTCAATGCAATCGTAAAATCCGAACTATGCTCCAACGCGTCAGGACCGTGTGTTGCATGAAACTCAAAACTATCTATTTTTGGAAAATTTATATGCCGATGAAGGTAAAGGTTGCCCAAACACTTGTGGTCTTTTAGCCAATTACCTACTGGTTTTCATTTTTTTTTAATTTACGATACAATGCAATTGCAATCTCCAAACGACCTTCCAAAGCGTCAGTACCGTGTGTTGCATGAAGTCGAAAAATATCAATATTTGGTAAATTTACAGTCCAATGAAGATAACGGTGCCCAAACACTTGTGGTCCACCAGATCCAATTATTACATAAAGGTTTTATCATTTTTTTTTTTTAATTATGATACAAAACAATCGCCAGATCCGAACGATCTTCCAACGCTTCGGTGCCGTGTGTTGCACGCGCAAAATAAAAAAAAATGCAACGACGACGTACGTGCGTTCCGTCCACACGTTTCGTTCTCGGTTTCATTCTTTGCTTCCATCCATTCTCCATTCGTTGATCGGCGAGCCGAAAGAGGATCCTCCTCAGCTCGCGCGATGCAGAGACGACGACGACGCCCGGCGTCGTCCACGCCGCGGGGTGTCCCTCGGATAAAAAGCGTATTTTGACAGAGCCGAGGGCAATATAGCCTTCGTCATCGAGAGAGAGAGAGAGAGAGAGGAGAGGCACGTCGAACGAGCCGCTGAACGAACGACCGAATCGCTCGTTCTCTTACTCATCTCTCGAAACGTTCATAAGTTACACGCAGGATTTAGAGACTCTCGTTCTCCGCGGGGAGAATGACGACGACGACTATCTTGCGGCTAAAGACTCGCGTAACCTCCCGTCGGGCTGGGCCAGGACGTGTCAACCGCAGGAATCTCGAACGTGACTTAAAACAAGTTTCAAATAATACGTCCATACACAAAGACACATGAGCGCGCGCACGAGTGTATATGTGACGAGCAACTGCGCGATGAGCCGCGAGTGTCGAATCATTTTCTGGCCACCCGCGGTTATTGTCCCGCGGCCCGGCCCGCCGAGGACCGAGGCGAATTAAGTAGAAACTTATTTAAAGAAGGTGGAATTTTGTGGGTTTTTATCTTTTTGTTTTTTTTTTTTTTTTACTGATATATTAAGCCTAGAAAAGATCACACATATTTTTGTATTACTGCCTTCGTCTCGGGCGGCTTCGCTGAGAAATAAATTTTGCTTCCTCATAGTTGTGTTTTTCAGCCTGACGGCAGTTAACCCTGAGACACCACATATGGAGATCTGGAATGAATATATTAAAAAAAAAAAAACGAATAATTTGTCGATTTCAGACACTTTACCCGAAGCTTGTGTTGTTTGTTATATTTAGTGTCTTGTTGTGTCATTTGGACTGAGGTGTTGCTTAGAGTTTGACGTTTGGATTTTGCCGAAGGTAAATTGGGAAATTTTGATTTTTGGTAAAGCAGCGCTGCAAGGAATATTTCGAGTTAATACGAAATAAAGAAAAGTATCAGTGTCGCGTATTAGGTATAAAAAAGATCGTAAAACGCATTTCGCCCTTTGCGTTGGCGATTTGCCTCGGCCACGTCGTTCGATTCTCTAGAACACGAAATACAAAAAGCAAAATAAAGAACGAACATGATGCTTAGATCTTGCCGTTTCGATTTTGCTAAAGATAAATCAAGAAATATCGTTTTTTTGGTGAAGTACCGCAACAAGAAAAATTTCGACACAATGCCAAATAAAAAAAAAGTATCAGCCTCGAGTATTAAGTAAAAACTTCTAAAGTGCATTTTGCCATTTGCGATTTGACTCGGCAGCGTCGTTCAATTCGCCAGGGCGCGCAATACAAAAAAAATCTCAAAAAAAGCTTTGTGTCTAGTTTTTTTTTTTTTTTTTTTTTTTTTTAACGTGCCTGCTCGGTTGGATAGCACGTTACGGTTTATACTCGGTAAATGCTGCGGGTCCGGACAATGCGGACGCGCCCTGCGAGCTTCCCGCAGCTTGTAGAGCTGGCGAATGCGTTTCATGGCTTTCTACTTGTTCTATGCAGGGTTCCGTATGGGCCTGTGTGTGTCCCTGTGGTCTATCCGGGAACGAGAGTCTGCACGTTTCCAGGGGTGTGTATCATCATCCATCATCGCGCATATGTCGCTCCCGTTCACGAGGCGCACCCTCTTCAAGTTGCAACACGCAGGTTAACGCGCATGTGTGCGCGTGTGCGCGAGCTGCAACAGTGCGTGTACACTGCACGAAGTTCTACAAAGGCTTGGCTCTCTCCGTTCAACGTCGAAATCCGGTTTTCACGTTCGCCTTTCCTGATTGTCCGGTCGCCGTTAAAGGGACTCACGGCACGCAATCGTTTTTGCTACCCTCGGTCCGTACTCATATATTTTTAAATAAATCATCCATTCGTCTATAAGAAAAAATTGCATGTGACGTTTCTATTTAAAGATTGTTGTCGACTAGTCCCAAATGCGGAGTCGTAATTTCAGCCGCGGGCCGATTCAACAACCACGAATTTATTGTCGCTGGCAGCGAGGACATTTAATTGGGACGGCAATTGAAATCGTATCTACAAGAATGGCAGTGGATTGAACTCGACAATTTTTTTTATCGTTCGGTGGTAAATCAATCGATGAAAGAGTAAAGTTGCGTGGTTAATTTGTCATCCGGCGATCTAAAAAATATAGTCATGAAACGTAAAAGAAGCGGGGAAGAATAGAAAAGCACATCCGTATTTTTGACCATCATCGTCCAATTTTATATTTTGGGTATCGAGAACGAAAGGGTTAAAATTTGTGTAACGAAATGTATCGACGAATAAAAGAACAATGCTGTGCATTTTTATATTAAATTTGATAACTTTTCTGTGTCATATAAAAAATTACATGCTTATTTTAATTTAGAGTCTGAATAGTCGATATCCGTATTTTTTTATTACAGTTCAACCAGTTTACAAAAAAAAAAAAAGGTACAAATTTGATTACCAAGGTGTTATATCAAATGAGATTTAATATCAAATGTGATACATCTTTATCGTGTCACATAAAAAAGGCATGGTTAATAAATTTAGAGACTGAATCGTCACACCATGCAATGCATCAACAACGAAAATATAAAAATTAGTTTACCGAAATGTATCGGCGAATGAAAGAACATTTTTATCGCGTCCTATGAAAATGGCCCGACTAACAAATTTAGAGACTGAATCGTCGATATCCGTATTTTTCGCAATCCTGACACCGTACTGAGCATCAACGACGAAAGGGTAAAAATTTGTTTGCCGAGATGTATCGACGAATGAAAGAATAATGTTGTGATTGGTTACAGTTCGCCGAGAGAAACGAGAACAAGGGAACGAATCCTTTGGCGAAATGGTCCTCGAGCGAGGTATCCCTACGTGGGGCGTATGTGTGACGAGGATACGGAGTCGCGTGGCCGAGGGCACGCGGCCCACGCGCCGGTGTGTGCGTAAAAGCGAAACACACGAGGCGCGCGGGGCAGTGAAGCGAACGAGCCGGAGCGAGGGGGGTAGTTTCCGCCCTATTGTCGCAGCTCCGAAGCCTTTTATCCGAGCGCGGGCGTCCGTACCGCGATACAGCTTTAACTCCCGACATATTGTCAAGTGTGCACCGTTGTGTGCGCCGGCGGATCCCGCGGCGCTGTATAAACCATCGATGCACCGACTAAATTTGTTATTCTATTGGATTACGCGAGTGTAGACCGCGGAGGGCTCACGTGCTTCGTTCGACGGTGATACCGAATTACCGCGAACGAGATTCGAAGGAGGAGATCTTTACGTCCCTGCGAGTGAATAGAATGTAATGTAATTAACCCTTTGACACGAACCCTTTGAAACAAACGGAAAAATGTCACGTCCGGTAAAAAAAAAAACTCCTTTTTTTTACCGGAAGTGACGTCCTACGAGAAAACGTGTCACTTCCGGTTTCAAAATCTCGGTTTGCAATCGACAGTAATGTCGTACGGGAAAGCGTCACTTCCGTCGAATGTACTTGAAGTGGAACCGGAATGCACTGAACTGGACCCAAGGCAGATTCATGGTCTGCGAACTAATACCGTGCCCGTTACAGTCGCACTAGGACCGTGCCCATTACATTCGCAGCAATAGTATTTCTCTTCACGAAGATATGACAGTCCGATTTAATACTGACATTGGGAGGATACCAGCTAGAGTGTCGGGCTGACAGAACCTTTGGCAGCTGGTGCGGTCTCATAGGCGTGCCGATGATTACATCCCATCTGGGTAGAAGTTAGCCAGTTTTCTTTTGGCTGCCCGTTTTGCCCCAGTGCCCTATTTTTTTCGTTATTAACAGAGGTACGCTGGATTTCATTTTGCCTTATTCCTCTTAAGATGATGATGCGAGTTAACCATTTTTTTTTGTTTTTTTTTTGTCGGTCCGTTTTGCCCCAAGGGCCTATTTTGCCCCGCGTTTTCCTACAAGCTTCCGAATACCATGAATACGATTTATAAGTCAATTTCATTGAACACGAATCTCCAGACGTTAAACAAAAAAGATTGAGAAATACATAAATTCTTTGACCCACAATAACGAATCTTGGCTAAATGTTTGCTGCAATTATTATCAAGATTTCAATTAGTGTAACTCTGTCGCCTGTAAAACCATTTAGCAAAAAAAGGAAACTCCACTGTTTGCGCATCCAAGATTTGCAAAACACGTTTAATGGCTTCGCAGTTAAAAAAATCCGCGTTCCCCGACGGAATTGCAAGTTGCTAATGTACGTCCCGCTTTACCCGAGACGAAGAAATACGGGGATGAAGAAAATTGAAGGGATCGCGAGTCTTTCTCTATTTATCTCACCGGCTCTCTCGAAGGACATGAAACTGTCGGCGCGTAGTGTTCTAGGTGGCGGAAAGAGGTGGAACACTCAACAGAGTCAACGCCTGCAGTAGCGGCCGCAGCGGCGGGAGCAGTCGCGGGGTCACGAGGCCGGTAATAGATTCGTACCGCTAATTTCGCCGGTGTGCAATTAAACCTAATGCTTCGAACATTATTATCTTAGAGGCGCAACAGCATCAGCGGCACCCAAGCCACGTATATCCTATACGTACGTCTGCTGTCTGTTCATTCGTTGAAATTCTCGAAGCTCACAGCCGTATATACGCTATAAACGACTGTGCGAGTGCCACAGCGCAGAAAACAGCACGTGCTCAACTGCACTATAAAGTACCTAAAGACGCTTGCCTCTTTTCTACGCTCTTACGCGCACACCAACTGTCCGATATTTCTACGAAAGCCTCAGAAATTATCCCTCAAATCCTGTAGAGATATATCGTGAAATGCAGAATAAAGGAATATAAATATAACATTAATATAAATTTAATAATGATAAATTGTCTCTAAGGGTCGAATTTATTGACCCTAGTGTAGACTCGAGCCCGAACTTAAGTTCGATCCCGAGTTGAAAATTTACTTTCTAGATCGAGATCGAACAGAAAAATTGTGGATCTTGGAACTTTATTTTCTGGTGACATGCAACTTGACTGGAAACTTAAACCAGAAATTAAAGTTCCATGTTCAGTGAGAACATGAGTTCGCATTTTGGACGATAAATTCGGCAATAAATGTATGCATCAATGATTCAATGATAGACATAATACACATAGAGTTTAAATATCTCTGAGTTCGCGCCTTAATGCAAACGTATTTATTAGTAGCTCCGTTTCATTCCACGCCAATCGCTGCAACGACCCTCGATATGGATTTCTGCCTATCCGGATTTTCCGCGCCTCCATCAACTAACAAAGCGCCTTGCCGTTCGGTTCCTCGGGCCCCTTCCTCGCGTTCTTATTAATACTCCTCTCGATGACGCAGCATCCGACGCAAGAGGCAAAGCTCAAGCTCTAAAGGTCCGAGGATGCAAATCACAATTATTGTTGCTTTGCCCGAGCGGGCGTTCGCGGACCTCGTGACGAGGAGGCCCCCGCAGCAGCAGCAGCGGGGGCTCCCGACAGACATATTGTTTCAATTATGTCGGAGCGAGGAGCGACGCACGGTCGTCTATGTTTCCCCCCCCCCCCTTTTTTTTACATGCCTCTTTTTATTCGCTCGCTCCGTCCTCCTTCATTGTTCTCCGGTCGTTCGTACAGCGAGCGTAGAAAGTTGCTCGCCGCTGAGGGATTCTCGAGTCGTGTCTTCCCCGTCATTGGCAAAGAAGACACCGCCGCAGCTACTCCGCAATGGGGATACTCGCGGTGAACTGTACTACGGACACATCGGTGGGGACCCTGAAAAAGAAGAGGCCAGATAGTGGCCCATTCACAGGCTCATAGAGTTCTTGCACCGTTCCCCGTCCGAGGCACTCGTCCGAGAGCAAACTGCACCGGTGAATCCTCTCGTCATAACGGGTCGGTAATAACAACGATAGTAAGAAGTACGAGAGCGTTCGTCGTATAACGATGAGACAGCACGAGAATGGGAAAAACTGAGACGCATCGGGACAGAGCTGTACGTGATCGCCGATTGGGACGAGCTCAATGATAACGGTCCCTGATTTGATGTACCAGTTTTGGCCGATTCCCACTGCCGGGACTGAAGTACATACCGTGTTCAATCAGATTTTCTTCTTTTTTTCCACGATAGTCCGGGAAGCGAAGAGTCCCGAGCACGAACTTGAGGTTCGAGATTCCGTTCAACTGGATTCCGCAGTTGGGAGACCGTAGGCGGTACAGCCGGTCTAATCGAGTACTGAAGTATCAAATGTGCTTGCGCATAAATTTTCAGAGCGAAACTGCTCCAGAGGAATGTGGATCTGAATTAGAGAACTCCGGATTGACGCGGGGAAGAAATTATTACTTGGTTTACTGAGTGAAACTGTCTAGTCCAATTTGTCGGTACCGATTTTTGTTTTCATGTATAAATAGATCTGCTCTACGACAGATCGGTTGTGGATCTTCTAGATGCCTTTACTAATAATCTCCCTACTGAGATAATTGTAGACTTGCAATATAGGTTTCGAAAATAACTTAAGTTTGGTACTCGTCTACGCAAGTCTGCGTAGACTTTGGTCTCAATCGTCAATCGTCAATCGTCAATCGTCAACAGTCATGTGTAAAGTTATTCATAGACCACAAAGAAAACAGTCGATAGTCTTTACACTCTTCTACACCACCCTTCGTTAAAATCCGCTCCGATTCCCTATAGGACCTCTATTGAGATGGTCCAGGCACTGATGAAGCACGTGATTGAAAAATATTTATATGAACTCGGTATACAACAGATATATAAAATTAATGTTCGTCACAAAGTTTTCACAACTATAGCGACAAGGTCGAGTAGACTGTCGACTCTCTTACATAGCGTCGGTAAAAAAGAATCGGGTGGTCCGGCGGATTTCCTTCTCTATCGGCCGAAATTGGTTCCCATTCTACCGGCCGCTGTCAGCCGGTACAGCGGCGCCGATGCCCGCGTTTCTTTCCGAGCTCTGCATTGCGCGCCCTGCAAAGGGGGGGGGTCCACAGGATCCTCCAGGATCCAACCGATACAAAAGTGAAATCCGACTCACGAGAAAGGGGGCTATGCTCGTGATGAAGGCAATTTGGATGCGTCTTCGGGTCACGACTGCCTTCGACTATTACCGCTATTACCGGATCCACGGGCTCAGACGTATCTTATCGTTTTATTCTTCTTCCCTCTTATTTCCCTCACTCTCGTCGCTCCGTCCCACGCTTTTACCCATTAACGATACCGCGACAAGGGAGAGCGAGGCGAAACGGAACCCCGGGGCAAAACGGACTACTGGCCTCCATTCCAGAAGAGACCTTCTTGTCTTCCTAAAAATCGGTAAAAAAAAATAGTCCA
The DNA here is from genome assembly GCA_963922035.1 of Amblyjoppa proteus. Lineage (NCBI taxonomy): Eukaryota > Metazoa > Arthropoda > Insecta > Hymenoptera > Ichneumonidae > Amblyjoppa > Amblyjoppa proteus. Next base: position 14,476,034 of record OY998228.1, on the reverse strand, counting down.
TTTTGCCCCCTCTCTCCCCAGGTGGCTTCTGAATTGTCGAGCGAATCGGTTCTGCAGTTTCGATGGCAGAAGGCATTCCACTGTCGGCGACAAGAGCGAACGGCGGCGCTGAAAGGGCGCAGAATCCATATAATGCGAGAACGATTGTCGCCATGGCGAAGGACCGTAAATCGATTTTCCATCGACTTCGATGCCGTGCCCCATGAAATCGGCGATTTAATTTTTTTTTCTCTCTTCCACTTGCCAACTTGGTCCCGACGACGATTTGCATCCCGTTTCTCGATCGGACACCGATCACTCGATATTTCTCCTGATCTCTTGAACTCCCCAATCGAATGTACGGCTTGTAATAATAAGTCTGGACGGTTCGCGGCGACGGTGCCGATCCTACATAGTATACGAAAAGGGGGAATCGCGGCATCGCCGGTACCGCATAATTTTACATATTCTCATTGCTCCGTGTGTCCACCGCGCCGTTATTAAAGAACAATTTCTTCGGAAGGATAAAAGCGCGAGGGCCATCGGCGGTTCAACGACACGCTAATGCGACCAATTATCCGAATCGCAATGATAATCGAAGCCGAGGGAGCAGAGAGAGAGTGTGGCAACGGACGAAAAGCGCCTGCGGGCCAGTTTCAAGAAAATATATTCCGAGCTCAAGTTAGCTACGTGCTCTCGAAATTCTCAAAGCGCATCTCGCTGATCATTATCCTCGGCTTGCTCTCTTCGGCATCAGCAGGCAACGGCCCGCGGGGCAACGAGTACTCGAGCTAACGCACGCACGCAACTCTATCGTTTCGCGGCGCGAACCTTGTGAGCGATACCTCGGTGAGAATAAAGAAAATATACATAAATAAATAACTATCGCGGATGTGCCGCGGAAAGAGGATGTGAGAGAAGGCACTTTAAGCGCCTGTCTATATGTATATATGTGTGTATGTATATTTATGCAAAAATATATTTATTGCGGAGAGAGTACTCACTTGCAGTACGACTCGCCGCGCAGTGGCGACACGCAGATTCCATCGTTCTTGCAAGGACTCGGCGAGCACGAGACAAATCCTGAAACATTATGAAAAAATTTATTAATTTTTATGTCCTGCGAACATTTTGTGGGGTGAATATGGCCTAGGTCGACTGGGAGGGTAAGTATGTGAAATGTTGAAACCACCCATTTCAGTCGGGAAAATAATTTGGACGACATGCACAGAACATTTTTGAATGACATTGTTGTTCTCAACCTTTCGAAAAAAAATGCAGAATAATTAACTGAGCTGTTAGATTAAATCGACTGTTTACTTTTAAGAAATATATATATATATATTATATTGTAATTATTCTAAGCATCTGAGAAAAATAGCGATTCGGGGTAAAATGGAGAACCTGGCAATTTCACCGTCACCTCGAGAACGAATTCTCTTTAATATCACATTTTGTACCTCGCATGCGGAACACAATCAATTTTTCTGCAATTTTTCTGCTACTCCATTTTGCCCCATTTCTGCAGCCTTAACCATTTTACCCCGGTTTCCTCCACTTTGTGTACTCGAGAATACCCGTTTGCAGCGAAAAAAGATTTAAGGAGTAAAAATTGCAATGAGTAAGTTAACATTTTTGAGAAAGAAGGAATCGTGTAGAAATGACAAAAATAATTTTGAAGTTAATCTCGATCTACGCCAGACTCTACGCGCGTTTAATATCCAAAGACATATATTGTGTTCGCGCATGCGTAAACGCACCGGGATTTGATAGCGCGAAGAAACAGCTGTGTATGTGCGATGAACACACTGATAAAAAGGTCGTAGATACGACGTGAATGGCGTGCGAGGGAACGCGTGGCCGGGTCGGGGTTCGTTCGTCGCGTAGCCGTGCATGAAACCACCCGCGCACATCCTGCTTAAGTTGCCGGAACTTCGACTCGAATGGTTTCACACACGCCGACCGCTTATGCGTGCGTGCGTCACCGAAGCGCGCGAGCTCGTCTGCCCGCTCGGTACTCGTGCGACAAATCCCACTATAATACTGCACAGAGAGTGCTACATTGACATACGTATGTGCTCTTGTGAACATACGTGGAGCTCAATGGAGTCATAGAAATAATAGATCCATCATATTTTTATTGATACTTCGAATTCGCCCGGCTATTTCCTAATCAGATATCATGCAATTTACGATCGCCGAATAATCGAAGTTTTCTTAAAGTGGGTTATGCGAATTTGTATTTTTTTTCCTCGTCGGCTATACCGAATTATGAAATTGGTATTGAAAATTGACTTTTCAGGGTGTACAATTTATGTAATTTAGTACAGAAAATAGTTAACTTGTGGAAGATGATTTTAGTGGTAAATGACATTTTTATTCACTTCATACGTATTATTTTTTATTTTTTATTTTTATAGTATCGCATCGACATACGACATAGGGCATGAGCTTTATGAATAAACGAGAGGCTCAATAGAGTCATAGAGATAATAGATCCATCATAGTGTCATTGGTAGTTTAATGTCACCCTGCTACTTCATAATCAGATATTATACAATTGGAATCATTGAAAAATTGACGTTTGGTCAAAGTGGGTTGTAAGAATTTGTATTTTTATTTGTCTCTTTTTCCATCGGCTGCGCACAGTAAGAAAAAAAAAATGTGTACATTTAACAAATATTTATTTTCCACAAAGCTCCAGAATACTTTTCTTGTTTGCTTTTTTACTATAAAAGTTTTTTAATTGACAAGAAAAAAAATATTGTTAATTAATGAGAAAACAAAAACATTGTGTATGTTTCCGAGCAAGAAATGTTTGGTAAAAGCACAAACATTTTTGCCGTGTGTTGTCCAATTATGAACTACGAATCTCAACTTCGCTTTGCGAGTAAATTAACTCTTACACTCTACAACGATGCTACGATGTTAACTTGCGGCAAGTCACGTGATTGAAAAACCCTAAATTTGAAGTTTTTCGAAAATAGAGCAAACAAACATTCATGAATATTTTTTTATACACCGCAGTCGAAAGTTTAAAAAATTATTTTTTTTGCATCCTTTAGTCTTTGATTAATTATAAATTGTCCATCAAGTTGTTTGTTTCATTACTCGACGAAGAAGATCTTTCTTCTCTCGATTAGAAATGTGTGCGTGTGCGTGCGTGTATTTCAAAAAAAGCGGGAGGAGGCGAAGTGTTTCGCAATGGAGTAAAAGTCAGCGTACAATGAAGTTGCCGTTCGCATGTGCTGTCTCGAGCGACAGCGAGTACGTACACAAAACGATGGAAAAGGGTGAGAGAGACCGAAGAGAGGAAGGGAAGCGAGGGGGAGAATATCGTCGTCGTCGTCGTCGTCGTCGGGGCGAGAACGCGTCCGCGGGGCTCAAGACGGATGAGATCAGTTAAACCAAACTGCCTTCGTGACAAATCCTCCGCTTCCTCTGCTCTCTCGCTACTCCTCGCGTCTTCTCTGCGAGCGGGAAAAGGATCGCGAGATGCGTCCAAGTGCGAGGAAAGGAAGAGGAGGCTGAAGCGCAGAAAGAGCGAGGAGACGTAAGAGAAGAGAAGTGCGTATGTCGGACTTTGTACTCGCCACGGTTGTTCCAAGCAACAAAAAAAAAACGGTGTAAGAGGAATCGCGAAACGAGAAGAATGAGAATGGATCGGGGACTATGAAATTTTACGATTGATCACCGTGCGATTTTAAGAAATTCTAAGTTCGTCGACGCTGCATCGTAAAATTAATATTTTCTCCTACTTGCATGCACTTTTTTATGTACTTCTTTAAGGCCCAAATTTTTTAGACCTGACAACTTACAAGTGCTACAAAAATGTATCATTTGAGAACTGGAATAATTAATATTTCTATTAATATTAATAATAAAGTGTTAAATCCTTTTCGTTTGATTAGTTTTCTCGTCACAGTTTTGGGCTTTTTCAACACTGCTCTATACTGCTCTATATATTGTACTCTGAGAGATCTCACTGTCTTCGTAACGAGATTCTGCACGAGTTAAACGGAGGCATTTTTTTAGGTCCCCAGGTCGAAGCCGTCGACAGCTTTTTTAGAAAAGTTTCATGATGTAATATACCTTTAATGTTTAAAGCGATGTGCCTCTTAATGATTTGACTTCTTTCAATGTGTTCTCCGTTTAACCGGTGTTGAATATCGTTGCAAAGAAAATCAGACGAATCAGATGAAAATCCATAGAGCGGTTTGATTTGAATTACACGTAGAGTCGAAAAAAAAACCCAAAACTGGTTTAAGAGGAAACTGGTGAGCATAAAAAGTTCCAACGAAGTCGGAAATATTCTTTGTCCCAGTCCTCAAATGATAGACATTTATGATATTTATGAATTGGCAGGAATAACAAAAATGTTGCAAGCAAACTAACTTCGCTTTCTGGCTGATTCGATCCTGTAATGTTGTCTCCGATGTGGTCTTTAACGTTAGGTTTTTCATTGGAAAACCTTTTTATCAAGTTTTCGAGCAGAATCGTTTAAATAAAGATTCCTCGGAAACGAAGAAAACATGAAAGAATCGCGCTAATTGCTTCAATTCCCCGGACGAGAGAGAATAGGCTAGCGGCCAATTTGCTCGCGCGGTCGTTGATGATGCGAATTGCGAGCTGTTTCCTTCCTGCCAGTTCTCTTGACCTAAGCCAGCTTCGCGAAGAATTTTGCGCAAAAACATTTATTCCGTGAGGTACAAACAAGTGTGTGTGTGTGCTCTATCCGAGCGTTGCTTTTACCCGAAACGATTAACTATGCAATCTCGAGTTGCGCGGGTGCGCGAACGAAACAACGTCTCGGCGTGCTGCTTTACAGATATCGACGCTTTATCACCCGCAACACCGATGTAGTACGCTTTAACGCTAACGATTTACTGCACTCCGCGAGCTATAAAAATTTAGGAATGCGATAATAAATACGAAACAGGTGTACGAAATTTAAATCAAATAAATTGAAAAAAAAAAAAAACAACGAAATTTCATCCAGCCAAGCGTATAAAGGGGACAAAAATGGCGCCTGGGCCATTTTTCCATTTTCTGTCAATGGACTATTTTGATAACAGATAAAGTTATAAAAATTAACTCTTATACACCAATTTCTCGGTGTGCGTAAGAAACACTCTTGTCTCAAACGGACGATTGTTTCGCCTTCTTCTTCACTAAAAAATCCAGCCAAGCCTCTCTTATGTAACGCAATAACAAAAAAAAAAAGTAAAAAATTAAACTTCTTCATAATCAATAAAATAATTGACTCGAAATAACCCTAACGAATACTGACAAAAAAAAATTAATATTTTTTGTTCAACAGAGTCGAAGAACTTGCGAATCCATTAAATATTAATTAATCTTATCGATTAATTCCGTATCGTGTCGAAAAACCCGCGGTTCTTCGCGAAATTTTTTTGTTCGCCGGGTGAGTTAAGGTCAAGGATAAACTTTTCGGCGTCGGACCTAACGAGCGATAACCACCCATAGATCGCCGATCCTCCGTGCGATGTACAATTGTGTCGGACACTCGGCCGAGCCTGCAGCAGAGGTGGAGTAGCGAGTGATCAGCCGGCAAGCGGTGTCAATGCCACTTGGAGAATAGCCGTGCAGACATTGCCTCGCACACTGATTCTCCCTCGCCTCTCCCGTCCGCCCTCTTGCACCGAGCACGGAGCACAGCTTCTCGTCTTGCATTAAAAGCGAATCTCGCTCGTACGAGTCGGCTCCGAGAGCCGAGGAGACGTGTAAGCTCAATCAGCGTGGGCGCGAGAAGAGAAGAAGTTTCATTCGCGCCAATCGCCCCGCGACTGTGCCGAGACTCGAGCGATGAGAAGAGAGACGAAGACGAGAGTCTGAATCCTCGACTCGATCCAAGAGCTATCTGATAGCGCTCCCGACAACCCACGCATGGTTCATTCTGCTCACGATTCACCGAGTACAACAAGTATTTGTGCATCGTACATGTACGATAAATACTTCATACAAGTTTTGACCAAATCGTGCGACAAATAGAAAAAAGCTTCACTCGTACGATACATTTTTTTACTATTACAGTTTTGGCGCAGGTGTAGAATGGTCCTTCATATATTTACGTATATTTATGTATGTATAAGTATTTGATACGGTTTGATATCCGAAAGTGTTGCATAACTGTAGCAGAAGTGTTTCTCTATTAATAATTGTCGCGAGAGAGGTTACCCATATCGTTAATTTTTATGGATCAGCAACCGATGGCGTATTATTTATCTTGTACGAAACTGATTTATTAATGTCGATCGAAAGTGAAGTGAAAAAATTAATCCATTTTTCATCCAACGTCGTGACTTAAGAGTTAATCACTACATAGAGAATTTATATAATACGAGCGAAATTTCCATCTTACCCGGAAGCCATTCCGTAGTAAAGAATGGACTTGTTTCGTTCACTTTTCATCTACATTAATAAATCATATTTCCATGCGATACATAATATGCCATTAGTTGCGGCTTAATAACAATTTAAGAGGTACGTTACTCTGGAGACAATTAATAACTGAGAAACATTTATGATATATTTGTTCAACAATTTTAGATACTAAACGTATATTAAATACTTATATATGTATATATATATATCGCGTCATATGTATGTATATGTATATACATACATATGACGCAATGGCACACCTGTGCTCCAGTTATTGTACCATAAAATGTATTTTGTACGTGAACATTTTTTCTATTTGCGATACTATCTGGAATTACACGTATTAAAATATGTATCATACGTGTATAATATAGAAACGTTTTTTTGTTTTGCTCGAAGAACAGATTTCATGGACATAACTTTATCAATATCTTCGAGAAATTCTTCGGATAAGAGCGTCGCATTGCTGGGTCGCTGTTCTTCCGGTGATAGGATGGCGATAAAGGGTGATAAATAATGTGATCGGAGGCCGTAGTAATACCGTGATTGCTGCGCAGATTAAATGCCGCTGATGCTGCAGAGTATTACGAGACGAGGAATTAAACGCGGAGAGGTCTTCTGTTCTGCAGCGAGGCTATCAAGCATTTGTAAGCGTTCCCGGAACGGAAATACGATATCGCGGAGGATAAAGTGAAAATAGCCAGACGGTCACCTGTTGAATCTCTCGCAGATCACTCACACGTGGTTTGCACCAGTCAACAAAGTTGTCATCGGATCGCTTGTCTTTAGATTTTTTTACTTGATCATTTTTGCTTCTTTATTACTAAATGTTTTGTTTAACTATTAACTGGACTATATTGCGCGAGTTTTGCACGTGACCGAGGTTCGTTGGCGCTCACCGTGTGTTCCTTAATTCATCCGCTTGCTTCGCTGGTTGTATTCGAAATACATTCCAGGAAAAAATTAATAACTTCATCGTTTTCAAACTGCGTAACTTGTGGTTTGAAAATCTTGGTTTTTTGCTCGGAAATTACGTTATCCGGGTAAACGTCACTTCCGGTTTGAAAATCTCATTATCCGTCGACGTCATTATCCAATGACGTCACTTCCGGGCCCAAAGAAAAGCATGGTCTTGTTATTTTTTTTTTTTGTACACAAATTAATAATTGCAAATGCGATTTCAAGTGTAAATTTTGGCCTTCCGATAATTGGATTCGCACCAAGTTCGATTTCACAAAATAGCGCCCCAAGACTGAGACTTGTTCGAACACACGTACCGTTATGCATTACCGACAATTTCATGTTTTTTTCATCGAATAAGTCAGTAAAAAAAGATATCATGTCTCGGGACTCTTGTTCGACCTCTCGAATTTCATTTTCTACGAAAGGTTTGTCTCTCATTAGCTCATTGACTGGAGACTCCGAGATTTCAGTGGCTCAGCGCGGGGTTGCCTGAGAGATAACTTTTTTCCCTCGAATTCCTCGTAATCCGACGTTGTCGGAACACGGCGGAGCTCTCGTGAGCCGAGACTAGACGAGTTCGTGTCCGGTCCATCGTAGATATTATTTTTTGTAAATGATACGCTAGTCGAAGGATTATGCGAAGAGGCGGGAGCGTCTGTGGTTAACCGATGCCCGAGTTTCGGATCCACCGGGGTAGCTACCATTTTGGAGCCGGCGTAAGGCCGGGCTCCGGTCGGCAACTTGTCCAGGGGCTCGACTAATGGAGAATCGTAATTCGCTGGTATTACGATGGACTTTACAGCTGGCATCTTCCACAGTCCGGTAATATCGTGCCGTCGAGCTGTTCAAGTTCGGTCACACTGTAGGAAAGAACGGGGCAAAATGGACTCCCATTTTGAGTGACTTTTTTTGGTCCCGCGAAAAAATGGTAAAAAATGATCCGTTTTGCCCCATTTTCATCCACTATGGCCACGGCTCCGACCCCGAGGTCTTCAATATTGCCACTGAAGAAGCGAAGACCCGGAAACCGTGCAATTTGTTCACCGAGATTGAGAGTCTCCATGGAGAACCCGCGGCTGTAAACTCTACTGTACCGTATTGGGACATAAACCGGAGCTTTCGCAGAAGATTACCCATTTCGCTCAGTCACACTGTAGGAAGGAGCCGGGTAAAATGGACCCCCACTTGGAATGCGATTTTTTTTTTTTTGGTCCCGCGAAAAAATGATAAAAAATGATCCGTTTTGCCCCATTTCCAGCTACTATGGCCATTACGGCTCCGACCTCGAGGTCTTTCATATTGCCATTAAAGAAGTGAAGACCATAAAATCGTGCAATGTGTTCACCGAGATCGAGAGTCTTCGTGGAGAACCCTCGGCTGTAAACTCTACTGTACAGTATTGGGACATAAACCGGAGCTTTCGTAGAAGATTATCCATTTCGCTCAGTCACACTATAAGAAGGAGCGAGGTAAAATGGACCCCCATTTGGAATGTGGTTTTTTTTTGGTCCCACGAAAAATTAGCAAAAAATTATCCGCTTTGTCCTTTTGATATTGCCACTCAAGAAGCGAAGATCACAAAATCGTGGAATCGTTCACCGAGATCGAAAGTCTACGTGGAAAGAACCCTCGGCTGTAAACTCTACTGTACCGTATTGGGACATGTACCGGCGCTTTCCTGGAAGATTACCCGGTTCGCTGCTGAACCACTTTGCGACTCACGACGATGATCGTCATTAACGGAGTCCGCTACTTCGCGGGGCATTAAGCGCACATCGAACGCCTCTCGAGATGACTTCACCACGGAGTCTTTGGTAAAATTGAGACGAAAGACAGGTAATTTGGTTAATTGTCAGTGCGGCATTATACGGAACAATTCTTGCAAATTCGAAATCACTTTTGGGAGCAAAGATCACGTTTAGGAAGTCTCGATCGATCGATCAAACGCTAACAACGCGAAAACTCTTTGAACGTACTTTTTTTTTTTTAGCGCTTTCTAATTTCATCAAAGAAAATATATTTTCTTATATATATTTCTAATTACATATATTTCTGATTATATATATTAACTACACATTTTCCGCATATATTTCTCTTCCGTGCGAGACCTCGCTATTGCAAAAATTGCAATAGATTTTTTTATCTAAGTTTCCAATAAGACTTCTCGATCGTTCGATGAACTATCTTGCAAAGTTGCATCCGTACGCACTGATGCGCCGCACGGAATCTCGTATTAGTATAATCGTGACGGTCACAGGCTGCAAGGTCCTGCTTCGAGGGTCGCGGGTCCATTAATCACAATTACGTGAATTCAGGTACACGGGCGGGCTCCTCGTCGATCTCAAACGGGCCGGTCGGGAACGCTCGAGCACACACAATGCCGCCCACATGAATTTCTCTTTTTCTCTCCGAATATCCGTCTCTGTCTTTTCTTTCCACATGCAATTTTTTTCTAAAATACCACCGGTCTCAAAGGTAGCCTTTCTCCATCTTCCTTTCGTCGGCTCCCAGCGGGTGGACTTTCCGACCTATGCGCCCGAGTGTATACAAACCCACGGAATTTCAGTCGCTGTAACTCTCAATCCGAGATAATTTCATTCGGGCGCACGCTCGACCGACTCGCAATGAACTATTAAAGCAAACGGAGGACATTCCGATCGTAGCTAAAATTTTTCCACATGCCGATATGCGATATGTCGTACGATTGTGTGCACGGAAGGAAGAGTTTGGAGCAATAAAATAAAAATTTTACACGAATCATCTATTCCGGCTGTTATTTGTCCTTATTTGTATGCGGTTGAAATAAAAATAAAAAACTTTAATGTATCAGAAGTGTGTTTCATTATTTCGATGTATGATAGAGTAAAAAAATTCGATTACATTTGTAGTTGCGTGTTTGAATGGAGAGGAAAAAAAATGCTTCGTTATGTACATATATCTGTTTTCATTGATTTTGTGTCCAAAAATCGATCCTGCGTTAAGATACGAAAAACTTTCGCATAAAGCCCAATATATAATGACAAAATAAACAAAGCCTACATATATATATATATGTCACTACGGTCACTACGGCCGCTATGTTCATACATAGGCTTCGTGGACCCGCAGGACGCACAGTACGGAGGAACGTATAGTACCACACGTACGAACAGTACATGAAAGATTTTTTATTTACATCGCGCTATTAAGAATATTTCTCAGTCGTAGCACACGAAAGAAAAAGGACGCTACGATCACGTTTTATCTGAAAAATTTGATCTTCTCCGATTGGAGTAATAAAAAAAAACTTTAATGTATCAAAAGTGTATTTCATTATTTTGATTACGAGTAGATTACGGTAGAGTAAAAGAAATTCGATTACATTTGTCGTTGCATGTTCGAATGGCGAGGAAAAAAAAAATGCTCGTTACATTATTTTTTTCAAATTGATTTTGTGTCAAAAGATCGATCTTGCCTCAAGATACGAAAAACTTTCGCATAAAGCGCAGTGTATATATTGACGAAATAAACGAAGCCTGTATGCATATATAGGCTCCGTGGACCCGGAGGACGCACGGCACGGAGGACCGCACAGTACTATAGGTACGTCCCACGAACGGTAGTCATAATTCATGGCGGCTCCCTTTATACACGAGATAAAAAGACACATAGTTAACTCGAGGGATATTCCAGCAGCATGATCAGTAAAAACGCCGCCCCGGCATTATACACAGGCCTCCGCCGTTTACCAGAAATTCTACCGTGAATATTAATCGTTCCTCGTGCTGGCCTGCCGATACTAACGAGCGAGAGGGACCCCACGAGCATTACAATCTCGGTTCTCGGTTCGCTTTCGTCCTCCGTCCTCTTCGCTCCCGCCGGACCGAGGAGGGAAGATGAAAGACGGAGAGAGGAAGGGACGCCGGGCAAAGGCGTCTCGTGTCCGAGTGTCTCGCTACTAACTGCCTCGATAATTCAATTAAATATTTACGCTAGGCAGATTCAATTTCCTCCCGGGATTCTCCGTTCGATATCGCAACGGATAATGTACAAACGTTTCCATCCACTTCTTCGTTAAAAATTTCAATTATTTTGCGATTATCGATCGACTCGCTTTTCGAACGTCGGCTCAACGCGCGCAAGCACAAACGGTCTTCGTTGGATGCATCGAAAACCCTTCGGGTGCGAGATGCTTGTTCAACCAGGACACTGAATTTGCCAAGATGCAAGCTTTGAACTATTCGGATGACAAGTTGATGGGCTAAAAAAAATCTGTGAAAATTCAGAGACGAAGCTTGAAGCGTTGTTTTTTTCAAGAGGCAGAAGAAAATTTATTACGAACATCCGTGTCGTTTTTGTGCTTAAAAGGCGTGGTCCTTTGCTCCCGGTAAAAAGTCCTCCGTATTTGACGGGTTGAGGATCTTTGGGCCAAAATCTTTGTTACTTTGAATCGTTTGCGATTTTTTCAGGTTTTTGTAAACTTTTCGGAAACCGGTCGTTAAAGACGGAACGTAGCGATTTTCTCCGCCGATTTTTGTTAGATTCGAATAAAAGATTTATCAGAGCGAAGAGTGCACTTTCAGACAGATCGTGTCAAAATTTCAAGGAGATTCACGGTTTAGTGTCTGAGATAAATTGAATAAACAAAACACTCTATTTCTGTCTAATCTCTTGCTTTGTCTGCATTTTTCACTCACACACTGACTAACTAACTAACGTTCAGTGAACTCTCTCGTTCGCCTGCCGCGAATTCAGCCCATAATATCCTCGATGAGCCAGATCCTTTGAAGGCCAGATTGAAACCGAAATACGAGATTTATGTCAAATTTCGTATGAAGTTTTTTCCCAATCCAATAATCAATATTTTCAATCTAAAAATTCACACTAACGAGGGGTTCGAGGAATTAATGCCAGATTCGATGTTGCCAAGATTACGATTCCTTTTTCACTTTATCATCGCACGCGAGATATGCAAAGTAAGCACGTATTGTTTTTTTATTAACTTTTACAAAAAAATATGCATATACAAGCTTTGCAGCAGGTTATCTCTCGAACTTGTCTTTTTACCCAAGTTGTTCGCCGTTCGGCTCCAACGGCCCCGATAATTCAATAAGCCTGCGCGTGCGGCGCAAGATTCCACCCAAGATATTCCTCCGTTTAGCATCGGGCGAGAGAAAACTCGTGTTTAATAAATTTATAATCCGGTATAAATATTGGCTCGAACCAGAGAACGAGATCGAAGAATTCACGCGCGTGTTGCCTAAGGTGGAGTTCGGAATCATTTTTTTTTTTTTTTTTTTTTTCCATTTACTTTAAATCGTTTTATAGAAAAGGAATAAAGAGCGAATCTCGTCGAATGCGGGAAGGCGATCATAGCGTAGGCATGTTCGCGAGCGTTTAGATCGGAATCGCGCGGAATTCTTAATAAGACGTAAACCCGGCGGCTCTCCTAAATAAGGAGGCAAAGCCGGGCAGCGTTAGGTATACGAGTTTCAGAGACATTGCGCAATTTTTGCAAATAATTGGCGCTAATGCCGCGCTGTGACCGACGAACGTGCGAGCGGGTTCGATCCAAGCGAATCGATCATTTTTCCTCGGACTCGGATGAAATTGCGAGTAACTGAACTGCACACGCAGTCAACTGCATAACACGCGCGAGCGTCTCGAGAGCCGTTTACTAATATTTCGCGTTTCTTCATCGCGGCCACTCGCGACAAGCCGCAATCTTGTACTCTCCGGTCGCCGATGCAGGTTTTCAACTGACGAGCCGACGAACTGAGGAAAAGAATTTCTAATTGGGGGAGAAGTTTAAACGATCTTTCTTTCCGCGACTTATCAATCAATATCCACTTCCACGCCTGCAAGTCTTCAACTTTTATTGCACCGGTGTCGACGACGATAATTTTTCAATATAATTGCATTTAGAGGGGAGAGCGGGCAAAGAACGGCCGAGTTGATTTTAAAAAATCGAGCCGTTGTGCCAAGATGATTCTCGATTTTTACTGACTGGAGGATCCGAATAGAGCTGCTTGGCTATAGCGAGCAGACCAGGCATTAATTACGGGCAAAAAACAAATGAGTCTAATATTTCATTGTTTTAGCTGGCCCAGGAAAATGTTTAGTTCGATTTTTAGACTTGGTCTGTTGTTTGAAACACACATTTTTTTTATTAGATGACATGTTAGCATGAATAATGGCAACACGTGCTTTCATCGCTCTTTTAACAGTAAAATTTAAGTCCTCGTAGAAGATAAAATTATCAGGTTTATGAGATTATGGCGCTCAACATGTATCTTTCGATTATTACAGCGTTATCCTTGATTAATTATTTAGTTTCCAGAGTCATTTTTAAACCGTGTATAAAAATGACTTTATATCGTAAAATACAAGTATTTGGCACTCAACATCCAACATTTTGGAGTTACTCAAGATCTTTTTATTGAAACTTCCCTTTACGGTCGAGATATTAACGTTTATCTCTTAGGCGGCCGGTATTCGTCTATTCTCACCTACAGGGTAGCTAAACGAAAACCGCATCGCTGCCGCGGTGCCATTTGTGGCCATTTTTAGGATTATTTACTTCAATAGCGTTGTTCGTGCTTATTGCCATGTTGATACTTCGAAAGTACAAATAAATCTACAGAATCATCTCCTCAATGTTTTACTCCTCATTGATGTTTCTTATTGTGTTTGAAATTTCGGACACGGTGGCCAAAACTGGACCAAATATAGCCCAAACCCGTAAATCTATCCCCAGTTCGTTTTTGCTCATAATTCTTGCTCGGTGTTGTTCGGCCGAAGTTGCGAGAAAATATAAGTTGTATCCCTTTTTTTGTTTATTCTCAAGAGCTGAACGATTTTTCGTCTGGCAAAACGATATTTCACCGTAAAGCAATTCCGTAGTCCGAAGAATATGCGGGCTCGAGTCCAACAGCGGATCTTTCGCGGCGGTGGAGTAGTGTTTACTTTGACGAGCGGCGGAGAGTCGTAAAGTTGCGCGGCGGACGCGATTACAATTTTTTGAAATCCGTTGCAGCAGCCCGAAGTACGCTTACGCACACTGCGATAAAATAAGAAGTAGAAGAAACGCGCATGAACGGACAGAGCGGCGAGGCAGCGAAACTTCGCGGGAGAAAGAAAATCACCCTGTCGATCGTTTTCCTCACGTTGAGAGCCGACTTTACTCCGCAGTCGTCCGTCTTTCGAAAATTCTTCGACCACTTTGGCTCACTGTGGATATTTGCAGTCTGGATAATTTTTGTAAAACACAAAATGGCAGAAACGCGAAGAATGTTTCTTGTTTCGGAAGCAATTTTTTAGCTCCATTTTCGTAAAAGATCCGCAAGAATTTCAATGGGATTTTTAAGTCTGTTACATTGTATTAAAAAAATTGATTTCAACACCTTACGAGATTTGTAAGTCGAGATAACGAATCAAAATAATTTTTCCAATATTTCTCATAGCACTGTCGACTACTGAAAGTTTAGATTTAACTACCATGCTGAAAAATATTGAACAATAAAAGGAAAATAATACAGAAACATTTGACGAAGCAAAACTTACTGCTTTTCTCTGTATGAAGAACCAACCACAGTGACGCATTTTTTATATTTGAAGCCCGTAGTTAAACAATGTGATTGTTATTTTTTTTTATACCCTTAATCGCGCGCCCCCGATTCGTCTTCAACTTCTCGCGGTTTGTCGAATTATCGTAAAATTCATCTGGGCCCGTTTACTCTCTCCCACTCCGACTTTCCCTCCGTCCCCTTCGCGCAGCTCGGTGATTGCGATTTATGAAGGGAGGAGGCGATCGCGCGAATATATACAAGCCGCGCTGCGTCTCCGTCGCTCTCCTTCGCTTTCATTCCACCCTGATACCTTTTTCTATCGGTTCATTAGCACCACTCGAGCCCCCGCCGGACTTTATATCTCCCCTGACGTCCACGCAAACGTTTATTTTCGAATTTCGCGTCCAGCCGGCAGGATCGTCGATGACTCGCAATCAGGGAATTTATCGTCCGGAGAATCGAATCGAAACTATAACGATAAATAATTTTCTCGCTATGTTGCAAATGAGATATCAGAGAAGTCAATAAAACATATATACGAAAAGGAGACTAAGGGCAAAAAAAATTATTCGCAATTTGCAACAAAATCTATGAATACTTCGCGTCAATAGAAGTTTAAATTATAGCTAACTTCCTGAAATTTTCCCCTTTTCTCGGTGACCAAAATTGTTTTATTTTTAAATATTTTTAGATGACATCGAGTTTTCACGACGGAATATGCTATTTTCACAGTTCCTTTTGCCCACTTCTGAATTCTGTGTACGATCTCTTCTGTACATGGAAAAAAATAAGGCGCTATCGTGCAACATACACCAATACAGCTGAAGAAAATCGTTCGACGACAATTAAAAAAAAAATGAATCGTGTAGGATTTTCTGCAATTTTCTAGATGACGATTCGGACAAAAGCTCACCTCGCTACGACAGAATCGGTACAGCCTATGTCGCGATATCGGCTCCGGGTCTCATACGCATATACAGGACGACTATTCAACGATGTTTCCATTAATCTCACTTTCTATTTTTATTAAATATACCCAAAGGATTTATCACCAAATGATAAAATGCATCCTGGCTCGGATAATTTTTATTTGTTTGGCCAGAGGCTACCCCGGTTATTTCCACGATATCCACGCAGGGCCGATGAAATTAGCATAACCTCGATATATATTATCCGGGGTTGTACTTTACCGGGCATTGGCTTGCAGTACAAAAGGGACGTTTAAAAATAAATGTATCCATACAAATATCCAACAGAGCAGACGAGAAAATATAATTTCCTGAATCTACAAAATAATTAAGAATATTTTCCAATTTTTTTTTGCAAACAGACTCCAATACATCGTAAGAAAAGCGTTCAACGATAATAAAATTTAAAAAAAATCAAGCGTATCGAATTTTCTACGAGACTTTTGTACGTGACAATTCGGACAAAAAGTCGCCTCGCTACGACGTAATCGGTAGAGCCGATGCCGAGATATCGGCTCCGTGTCCTCGCGGCTCGACGCATATACAGGAAGACTATTCACGGATGTTCCCATTAATCTCACTTTCTATTTTGATTAAACATACCCAAGGGATTTATCACCGAGGGTAATTTTTATTTGTATGGCCCGAGGCTATCCCGGTTATTTCCACGTTATCCGCGCAGGGCCGATGGAATTAGCATAACCCCGATATATATTATCCGGGGTTGTACTTTGCCGGACATTGGCTCGCGGTACAAAGGGGGCGAGTCTCGTCGGGCAACAGCGACAGCAGAAGCAGCAGCATCGGCCTCTTGTGCACAGAAAATATCGCATAGGGGCAGAGCTCGTTTCACGTGCGCCCTGGCCGGAGCCGAGAGTCCTTGTACCTACTAGAAGGGTTACATGGCCGCGGAGCGTGTACCCCGCGGAAACGCGAGATGCCCGTTACAAGAACTCGTCGAAGAGGATACGTATGTGTACACATGTGCACGTGTGTGTGTGTGAGCTCCGGCTATCGCTTAGAACCCTGCTCGCGCCCCCTGCAGAATACAGATAGGCTCGTCGAAAACGAACTCGCGACTCAGGCTCGGTACCCCGATATACGCACACTGTACGAGAGACATCCGACAACGCGCCGAAGAATATCTCGCGAGATACCGACGGAGACGAACTCGAGGAAACTTCGGCGCTACGGTCAGGTCGAACGGATATTGAAATTAGAAAACAAAAATTTAGACCAATTCCTCAGAGAGAACCTGTGCGGAGAAGGGTAAATCTGAATTGAAGAATTTTCACTTAATTTTCTCTGAATTAAAGAATTTTCAATTAATTTGCTCTGAATTAAAGAATTTTCACTAAATAACTGAGTTTATTATGACGAGGCATTTTACGGAATTTCTTTAAACTCAAATTTGGAATTTTGACTTATGGCATGACTTACGGCTCATCCTGTTCGTTAAGCTATTCGCCAAGTTTTACTGCTCATACGGTACAGAAGATTAATTCATTTCGCCATTCGAAGAAAATTTTGGTTTTTATAAACAAGCGGCTGTAATTTGTAAACAATTAATGATTTCATAAGTGCGTATCGTTGAATACGTAATGCATTTTTCACAAAACAAAATTAACAAGAGAATTACATACTTACAGAACTATAAATTACAAAACAAAATTAACAAAAATTAATGAAGAGGCGGAACGAAAATTACGCTTGGACAAGTTTCGTTTTAAATATTTCAAACCCTTTTTATATCTTGGTACTCGATTGACGTGACTATATCGATGAGACTTCCTCAAGGGAAACGAACGAACGAAAGAGAAACGAAGATTGTCGATACTGCCGGACAAAAATAGCTCAGACTCTGTGCAAACTCCGTTCGCGAGTCGATAGTCGGTTGCCGTGCAGTATCAATGCTCATACGCGAAGCGGCCAACAAGCCGTCTCTCGTCGTACCGCCTTCGAATTAATTACGATTTTAGTCGCTCGAGAAATTATCGACGATCTGCGAACGTGTTTTCCGTTCATGCTCGCTCTCCCCCGAGCCGCTTGCACCGGGTGCAACAGTCAGATACAGACGTAACTATACCTATACATCCACATATACATGCATACAAGTTCGCAATAATAAAAGTCTACAAAAAAAAGTCTACTTAAACGTTCGAATAACGCCCGGATCAATAATGATCAAACGATCCGAGAACGTTTCCTTGTACATTGTAAAAAAAAAGAAAACAAAAAATTAAGTACTAGTCGTTGTAGCATTATTGAGTTATAGCGATCGCTCCGATCGGTATCGGCAGAATCCTGCAGGAAGCTGTCGGATTTTTTTCGACGACGAATCGACGATCAGATTTTCGTCGGACAGCTCATTTTTCCCGAACATGTAAGTTTACACTCCTATGGATAATTATATTTATTTTTTATTTTTTTCGAAGCCGACGCCATTCGATACGTCGATCGACACTCGATACTCGAGCACCGGCGGGCACCTAACGCGGTCTTCCAGACGAAGGGTTCCAGAAGACATTCCGTCGGAACGATGCGAGGACCTTTTTATGTTTATACATGCCTCATCCTTTCGCAACATATTCCGTACGGGGAGTTGGCTTTTGTTTCGGGAGGCTGTGTGTGGGTTTTAGTTTGCCGAGTGTCCTGTTCTATACAGAGGTTCCGAACAGGACACGGGACGACGAAGAAACGGGACCTTGCCCATTCCCTTCGGCGAGGCCGCGGCGAGAGCCTCCATTGTTTTTCGTCACTAGCCGCGTATTTATTTTCTCGCTTTATCCCGGAGGACAAGGGAACGAGAGACGTCGAAGAGGAATAACAAGAAGAAGAAGACGACCCACTACTGGGGTTCCTATTGTATTATAATGGGCATTACGCGGAGAGATTCGAACTCCTCCGCGTCTCGTTCACTCTCTTGTTCTTCCTCTCTCCTTCGAAGCCGCGGCCTTCCGCTACCCCCAACTCCCCCCTATCCCTATTTCGCGATTTATGGCCCTTCGTTAGTTGAAAATATATTTTTTTTTAATCTGTTTTACGCCTTGACCGAGTATCCACTGCTGGGCTACTGCGGTCGAAGGGAGAAGTCAGGGGTGCAGCGTGAGAGCCGAAATTCGACAATGCCTATTTTTACCGAATTTGAAGCCTTTTTTAGGGGAGGCTAAACAGAAGAGGGACAGAATTAAGATTTTGAATACATGTTTTTCCGAGACGATTCTATGAAATAAAATATGGAGCGCCACAATTTGTATTTTATTTTGTAGAACCGTTTCCGAGAAAAACCTTATGTTATGTTGATTTTTGGCCCCAACTTCCGAGACATGCAGCGACATGATTTTTTTCATATCTGTACCGAACATGGAATGACGGAGACTAACATTTTTTTTTTTCAAAACATGCAATCGGCAGTAAGATAAATTCTATTACAGACTGTGTGAGAATTCTAAAAACCGAAATTCAACGATTTTCGCAATCAAAACAATATCAATAGAGAAGGGCTATTAAATCATGAATATTTGGCGATTGGAATATATCCTATCGAGAAAAGTAGTCCATTGATTGATCAAAACATGCCCAGTGTGGCCGATTGTCTACCGCTGTCGTTTAAAAAATGGGAATATATCGTTGCTTCTCTTAGTGGGACCGTCGATAATAACTTGCACTTATGAGTGGTCAATTCAAATGAGGTTTTTCTTTTTATGTCTCTCGAAAAATTGATTCAAAAAATGATACACCATATTACCCAGGTGTTACATTTTGTCCCTATCTCCTCTGTACAGTCATTAGTAGGGTAGAAATGATGAAATAGGCCACCTCGATTTACCCGATATGTGTATGAAAAAGTTGGACCGATAGTTGGATGATATTCACCACTTTTACCTTATCTGCCAACCAAACATTAGCCAATTCATTAGCCAACCAAACATCCCCCCTCCAATGTTACCGATTACGTAGTTGCTGTTTGAAAATATTAATAAATCTACAAATTTATGTTTATTAGTGGAATAAAAAAACAATCCTAAACAATCCTCGTTCTTAAAATAAACCATCGATTCCCTTCTCACAAAAATTCTCCTCCCCAGGCATTTCCACAAACGACCCTGCAAAACTACAAAAAAAGAAATTCGATTCCTATTCCTAATCGAGTCTACGTTCCGACTCCATCGATTTCCATAATTCCGGGTCTGAAATTCTCCTATTCGTAACTGTGTATTCCGTTGCTTTGTATTTTGTACAGCCCTGCTGGCCGTCGTCACTGCTGCTGCTGCATCAGAAAAATGGGGTGCGCGAGGGCGGACGAGCGGCAGGACGAAACGAATGGAACATCTGCCGGTGGCCGGGCTCGGTCCCGCTCCCTTCCCTCCGAACAGCCATCGCCTTGCACCACATTACATAGGCGACGCGCGGGCCCCGGCCGGCGTGTACTGGCACGGGACCACACCAGCGCGGTCCCCATAAAACCCCGGGGCCTTCGGGAGATTAAGAGAGAGAGAGAGAGCGAGGCGGAGCGAGACGGACAAGCAGCAAAGTCCTTGCGCCACGGAGAGGAAGGAAGACGGAGAACAAACTTTCTACTGTTCGTCCAACAAAAGTCGACTCCTTCCACTCTTTATTCGATGACTCCCGTGTGCCCCGCCAGGCGTGCTTGTCGGCCTGTGGCCCGGCGCGTTCCCGTGCGTGCCGGCATTCGAATCACCGCACCGGATCGCCTCGGAGTCTCTCAGCCTCGCGCACAGCGCCGCTCGCCGGCTCAGCTCGATCGGAGACTTTGATGCCCGACTAGGCGAGATCGGAGACTCGCGCGCCGGAATAACTTATTTAAATCTTCGCTCCGTAAGAGGCCGGATATTCCAACTCAGATACGTCGGGTTATTCCAGCTTTTGTTTATTATTTACTGTGGAATTTTATTTTTATTTTTCTTTTTATTATAGAACATTATCATTATTATTTGTCGAGTATCGGTTGCAAACAAAAAATGTGTAAGTCGCCACATTTTTCAAAAGAAATTCGAATCTTGATGGATTGTTCCAACTTATTATTTATTTATTATATATTTAGAATATTTTTTTTTTTAGCATTTGTTATAAAGTATTATCATTGTCGATATTAAATCACAGAGCCAAAACATATGTAAGTTCCTCAGAAACGTACTCTTCGTACTTCCATGGTGGTGGTTTATAAACGAACCGTACAGAGCCGAATAATAAAATCTTTCGCCTCGGGTAAATTCGCTTAAAGACACGGCTGTAAAGCGACTTCAATCGGGGATTAAGGTTCAAAAAATTGTTAATGTAAACTTCCAAGGCGATATTTGTGTAAACGAGATCGAATCTCGATTGAAGAATTTCAATGTAATTCAATAACAAGATTTATGACAATCAATTTAGCCAACAATAATTGTCATGAATGAGAAGTCTCGCTACTTGGGACAAAAAACGAAATGGGGGTAGGGGGGGAAGTTAACGAGTTTGGCTGACCCGCGAGTATCATAAATCCTTCGAGTTAACGAGAGCCACGCGCTCTGTAATAATCCTTACGTCCACGTTCTACCTCACAAACCTACTTTGATGCTTTTTTTATTTTACCTTTCTCGCTCTGAAATTCGGTTCGGTATGTATATATATATATATATATATATATAATCGATTTGCGGGGGCAAAAGTGAAATGATTCACGGAACAAATTTACTTGAAACCTCGTTCTCTCCCACCCTTCTCTGCGGGTTATTTCGGGTGTCTGAACGATTGGCTCGTTTATCGATGATCGATCGAGTACTTGAAGTCCGGTTCGATCTCAACGATCGAAATTGCATTCTGCCAATTCGCAGAGCATTAAATCTATAAAAAAAAAAAAATCGTCTCATTGGTTTTTTCCGCGCATTTCGTGCAAGAGGTCGATGGAAAGTCGTAGCAGAAGATACACAAGAGGTTCTTTCTTTTCTTAGTTCCGTCTCCCTCGCGCGTTCTCCCACGTGTTGCACCGTAATTACGTGCTGCCTATAATTCGCAATTAATTTTAATTTTCTTGGACGCGGGAACGCGCGCTGCTCTCGTGCAGAAGAAGAAGAAAAGCTCGAGGCGCGCGCGCGCGCGCTCGGCGGCGAGGTTGAACGGCAGGCTGTAGACAGACTCGTAGAATGTGTAGCTCCGGTACGTTCCCCGAGTGAGCCAACTATCCTACTGTACATCTCGTTGCCGTCGGTTCTAAATTAGCGGAGCACGGTAACGACCCCGTTGTTGCGCGGTAACGACGCACTTCCGGACCGGCGCACTGGCAAAGATTGCGCACGTATGTCTCGTCTAACTATGATTAGTGGCAAATTTGAAATAAAATAAACCGGCGAATATACGAGGTGAGTAGTCTTTAGATCGAGCCCGAAATTCTCAGAACTAATCGTTAAGAAAAATTGAAACAAACTGGCCGGTCGTAAGAAACGAGACCGGTTGTATTATATTTAATTTCGAGGTAACCTAAATCAAGCCTATCTTCGTCCAGCCGTTACTGGGCTAAAGAGCAATCTTTTTAGGCTTGTTTGCAGTGAAATCGATACGCCAGAATGTAAGCTACATTTATGTTGAAGTCGCATGCAGATGCAGATAACAGTATAACAATTAGAAGCTCTTGAAGCTAAATGCTTCGATTCGATCAGTCACATGTAAAAAAAAACCTTTCGATGTTTATTCAAATTTTAAAATACTGTTTAAAAAACATCTATAAAAACATCCAACAGCGCAAACGAGAAAACATAATTGTGTGAATCCCCCAAAAAGTTAAGAATATTCTTCAATTTTATTTAAAAAACAAAAAATGATTTTACTACGTTACAAAATGTTGTTTGGAGTGTCCGGCGTTATTCGACAAAAATGTTGCACGTAAAAAAAATACAGTAAACAAATCTATAAAAATATCCAACAGCGCAAACGAGAAAACATAATTGTTTGAAACCTCTAAAAAAATAAGAATATTCTTAAATTTTATTAAAAAAACAAATTTAAAAAATTGATTTTTGCTCCGTTACAAAATGTTGCTCGGAGTGTCCGGCGTTATTCGACGAAAATGTAACTGCACCACGAGGCGATGTCGAAGAAACCCCGGCTTGGGATTCGAGTCACGTGCACGTTGAGGTCCCTGTTACGTGAGTTAGTGAGTAGCCGGACTAAATTCGTGAGTACCTACGCCGTGCGATTACACAAGTTCGTGGCGCACCACGACAGTAACACCGGCTGCGAGTGTGGCTCTCCGTGTGTTCGTTACACTTGTAATAAATTCTTGCACTCCCACTCGTCGGGACCACCTCGTGGTATGTTATTATACCCGTCTACTCCCACAGGCAGACCGAGCGCGAGCAACGGCCCAGCGTCGAGACGGAAGTGCTGAACAAATCTACAATTGTAACGTGCTCGAGTGTGTAATGGGCGCTTGGATTTTTTTATTTTTTTATTTTTTTCATCGGAGAAAGGAAAGAAATAAAGGAGGACGAGGGACGAGTGGGGGAAGAAAAAGGAAAAAGGGTCCGGATGAGGCTCGAGGACCGGAGCAGGTCAGAAGTGACATCTGTCCTTCGGAAATTCCTTTAGAAAAAAAATTGACGGCATTATTTTTTCTTGCGGCACAGTGATTGGCAGTCTTACTAAATCGCACTTCATCGATCTGGACCAATATTTCTGTTCTCCTTTTCTTCCCAATCTTCGTTTATTGCAAAAGTGCATCGGTCGCTTGGTCGAGCATCCTTCGACGGACGAAGTGGACTTCGCCTCATTAAAATCGGAACGAAGTAACGGAATTCACCTCGAAAAAACTGGAATAAAATGTGCCTGTTTCGAAAAATCGGCACAACCGGTAAATTCATTATTTTCTTTTTTTCTCCACTGATCAGATCCCAGCTGCTCAGTCTTTCACCCGTAAAACTGGGTTTTCACAAAGTCGTATGAGCAATATTTTTAACTCCCGACCCACTTTGGCATATTTTCGAAGCCTTCAGTGTTTGTCGAAACGACAAAATATTACTTAACTAAATTTGGCATATTGAGTCTTTGTACAATGATCTATTTTTGTGACAAAAAAAATGTAAGCTAAAGTGCAAACACACGTAAACTAACCATATTCCGATAAACACATGTATAGTTCGCTGTGTTATATCGATTAGCCAATGAGAAACAAGGATCCCTTTTTTTCATTGGCTGTTGTATTTTTCTTAATGCAGGAACAAAAAAATATTCAGTCAGTTATATGAAATTTATTTCGTTCGCCATTATTATTTCTCTTGTTTCAAGTAGTTTATGCAGTGGCGTAAAATTGATGGTGTGCCAATACTGTGTTCGAAAACGGATTATCCTCAAATTATGCTCGTTGTTGTCAGGAATGTTTTGTCATTTTTTTTATTAGCGTTTTTAAGTCTGTGCGCGTTTGACTCGGCAATCGGAGCTCGAGGCTCCTTGAGCGGCCAATCACTGTGCAGCTCGGCAAACGCGACGGCGAAGACTTCTAAAATCTCAGCTGAGCAAGGAGTATCTCCCGTTAGTTTTGTTCGATGTTCCTGCGCTCCGACATGCAGCCCGGCGCGCGCATGATCACAATTCTGTTGTCTCGTCCGGTTCTCGTTCGCGCTGACTCGCTTGTCGTCGCCGTCGCGGAGTGGCGCGTCCAGCTGGAGAGAAGTTAGGCGAGCGCGAAGGATCAAATGAACCGATAATGGGCTGGCCGTCGAGCCGAGGGACATAATAAAAATCGCAACAACAAAAAATACGAAATAAACGCAAAGTCCGATACAGTACGAGAGAAGCGAAGGCGGATATCGGCGCGTCGTCGATGAGACGTCCGAGCTGGCTACCCGCGAGCCTGCCGGAGAACGTAGCCCGCGATCCTATTAGCGTCAGGCTCGGGATAACTAGGTCCAGCAGGCACGGAGTTCGACAACTCCCTGTGAAGAGCGGCCTCTCACCACGGTGGCTCCGATCTCCAACAGCGCTGCTCTAACAATACTAGGAGAACGACTCTTCCGCGCGGCGTAAAAAGAATACAAAAAAATGGACAAAAAAAAGAACATTTCCGGAATAAGAATGAATTATAAAAGGAGGACGAAGAAGCGGAGGAACGGCGGTCCAACCGAAAATTTTAGCATGTAAGAAGCTCGGAAAGGTTGAGAGAAAAAAAAGGAAAAAGTTCCGCTAAACGGGGAAGAAGAGAAGTTGTCCGGCTTCCGGAATTAAACTTGCCACTAAGTTGAAGGAGGGAGAATTTGACTAAGTTTTGATTTGTTACGTTACAAGTGCAGCGAGTGGCAAAAAAAAAACAAACAAACAAAAAAACAAGAGGGCTAAGCATAGAATATACCGCGTCTATTCAAACTTTTCTTTGTACGATTGGAGTAGAAAAGGGTTTACAACAATCCAACTGTTTACCACTAACAATTCACACAGATCATGCGCATCGACAATGATCGTAGGATTTCAATATTGTTTACGTTTTGCATATTATTGCCGCCTTCACGATAATTTAAATTGGCCCATGATTTATTTATACTATCAAACTCTAAAATTTTATAATCGTCCCAGAAGCTTCCAACAAAACAAACTAGGAGAACGACTCTTCGGCGCCGGGTAAAAAGAGTGAAAAAAAAAATAAAAAATAAAATTCTGAAATAAGAGTGAACAATAAAAGGCGGACGAAGAAGCGGAGGAACGGCGGTCCGACCGAAAATTTGAGAATGCGAGAGGCTCAGCAAAAGGTTGAGCGAAAAAAAGGGGGAAAAATTCTGCTAAACGGGGAATGAGAGGAGGCGCGGAAAGGGGTGCATATAGCCGGCAGGTTATCCGGTTTCATCTTCGCGAGGGAGGACTTTATCTGGTCGAAGATCGTGTGCTACCGGTCCAGGATCCCGCAGTTCGCCGACGGGGCAAGAGCGGATAGTTTGGACGCGACGATCTCGTATCTCCTCCGCGACCGTCAGCGCTCCAACGCCGCAGCACCCTTTTTTTCCTCGACCCTCGCGACCTCCTCTTCGTTCGCCGTCCGGCCGACTTCCTCCCGGCTGCTTCCATATTCCAGAATTTTTTATTTTTTTTGTTTTTTTTCCGTAGGTGGATACCGCTTTGCAACTCGATTCTTGCAGTTGGGCCGGCCGGAGGACAACGAACGGACGAAACTCCGCGGCGAAGTTTTCTTTGTTCGGGGAGTTCTCGGTAGAGAGATACCGACGGAGGAAGTATACGTTTCCCAGATCCCTGGGCTATTTGTACGGATATATTAAATGCCCGAGGATTCAGGCGGAGGAACTACGAACACGCGCGAGTTAAATATTGTCGCAGCTTATCTCTTCCATTCTCTCTTTCCTCTCGTTATTTTTGCTCGCTGACACGTCTATGTACAGGCTGATTCAGGAGATTGCGTTAAAAAGGACGAAAAATGAGCTCTGAGGTGAAAATTAAAAATCGATTTTTGTACACTGGACGTAAGGCGTACAATTATAAAATATATATATATTAAAGTTGCCACTAAATTGACGGAGGGAGAATTTGACTCAGTTTCAATTTGTTACGTTAGAAGGACGGCGAAACGGAAAAAAAACAAGAGGGCTAAGAATAAAATATACCGCGTCATTTCAAACGTTTTTTGTCCAATTAAAGTAGACAAAAATTTACAAGAATTCAACGGTTTAACATTAACAATTTACACAGATTATCTGCATCGACGACAGTAGGATTTCAATATTTTTTTTTACGTTTTGCAGATTATTGCCTCCTTCACTATAACTTTAATTAGCTCATGATTTTTGTTGTCCTATCAAACCCTAACATTTTACAATCGTCCCAAAACCTTCGAACGAAAGAAAGTAGCGAGACCTTTCGTGTTCTAAAAATGCGTTCCCTTATTTTCATTTCTTTCATCTCGGTTATGATCGCGATCGATTTCCGCATTGACCAGCGCCAAATCATCGGAAATGTTTTGATCGGTTCGCTCTGAATTGTCCTGTATGCACCAATACGCGTTCGAGGTCTACACCTTTGCAGACATAAAAATATTTTCGTCTTGGAGAAGGGAGAAGCAAACAGAGGCACACGACGAGGGAGACTCGTGCGTGCATGCCCGTGAAGTCCGTCTCACGAGATATAACCCTCCGTTTTATTTTCTCTCTCCATTCTCCTCTTCTTCTTCTTCTCGTATTTCCCAAGTTCTCTATCCGCGTGTGGTGTATCTCGTGTGTTGCATGTGCGTGCCGCGCTCTAGCCGAGCGAGAGGCGAAATATACTCGGAAAGATAGAGAAGAGATAGAAGAAAAAAAAAAAAGAATGAAAAAAAAGAACGTGTGTGCTGGAGGAACATGTAGGAAAGAAACGGGAGACGAGAGGAGTTGAAGATGGAGAAGTGTGCGCGGCTGAGGGGAGAATCGTTTTTGTGGTGGTGTTGGTCGGGTCCATCGCTGACACCGGAAACTGGAAGGGTCCCTTCCACTTCCAACAGCTTTGCAGCCCTTATGCTCCGCAGCTTCGGCTATTCCTCTGATCCGTGCAGTCCACTCGTGAACATCCGCAGTGGTTCTCAATTGAGACATTGGGAAAGTCCCTTTCGAACGGGATAATCGGTGCCGATATTTCAAAGGCGTGTACTCACACACATAAAAATATATGTCGACGACTCGAAAGCCAAATTCGCTTGCCCAAAATATAATATATATTTTTTCGTTCAATCTACCTCTCTTATATTTTTTCGCTAAAAAAAATTTAATATGATTCTTATAATTTCATGCCAAATTGAAACTAATGTATCGTGAACGTTTCGCTCTTACTGCCTCAATCTCATATGGATTTTTGAAATTGTAGGAAGAGTTGAAATATCAATTTTAATCATTAGGTGTCGATTGAAATTTCGAGAAGCGTATTTAAGCCGATTTTACCATAAAAGAAGATAACCAATCCAATGCAATGGCCGTCGGCCAATGTCTGTTTGAAATCCAATTTTTTAACAGACACTCTTCAGGACTTTCTCATACTAGAAATTTATATAATTTTTATATATATTATATTTATTATATATTATGTCATGTATACGATATGAACACTTACTTATGACACAAATGTAACGACCGAGCAAAATTAAAAAGGACACCGATTGTAAAATCTACGATCGTTGTTAAGTCGATCGCTTGTTTATCAGTCAAGTGTCATGCTCTTCGAGTGCTTCGTTACATAACTCTTCACCGAAATTATACAATCGTACGACGAAAGATAATAGTGACTCCCTTTAATTTTCCATACTCCATTTACACTTTGTATCTCGAAAAAAAAAAAAAAACTAATTCACGAATTCGCGTGTTTTTTTTTTACATATCTTTATTACACGAATATCGACGAATTTCTGTGGACCAATAAATCGTCTATCCTATCTGGTGTACGATATTCGTTACACTACAGGAAATATATTGTATCTCGCGATGAAATCCAACAACAATCCTAGACTCATCCACACATGTTCTAAATGAATTCGGTAGCTTTATGACGAAAAAATAGTGTACGCTTTTTTTTAAATCCAGATGTCGACAGAAAAAAACTTGAAGAATCGGAAGCGCCTGGAAAAAGTCCGAATGGATTTCAAGTGTTGAATATGAAAGCTTTTTCCGCACGGAAAAAAAAATATATACATTACAGATAGCCATAAAGTGGGAGAGGTGTCGGATGCGAGGGGCTCGCGTCGGGTTCCTGCCGGTTCTCGTGTTCGGAGACGGTTCAAGGATCGATCTACTCGATTTACAGTGACCGTACGCTGCTGCCGCGCGAGCCATCGCAGTCAACGGAAAAGCGTCGGCGGACCTCTCTTTTTCCTCGTCTCATCTCATTATCTTCATCCGAGTCGCTTCAATTCCCGCCTATCTGGCCCGTCCGCCTCGCACGGACTCGCGCTCGGCCTCGCTTCTTCTCTCGTTGACCCCAAATACCATCGGGCGATTAAGCACTCTCGCCGGACGTTGCAATATCGACAGACACTCGAATAGACACACGAATTTCTCGTTTCGATGCGTCGTATAATATGATTTAAGCAACGTATACGATGATAAAATGAATAAATAAAACGAATGAATTTAATGGAAATGAATATATAAATATAGATAGCGATTACCTGTAACGTATATTTTATGTACACATATATTAATACCGTGCGAATATCGAAACGGCGTTGTCGCGAGTTTCTCGATGAATCTACACTGTAATACATTTATGTATTATGTATTTATATATAGTTATGTGTGCGTATATACATACAAATGTTATGTTGGCTCCTTTGCAGAAGTTCGCGCCGGGAGATAGCGTTAAAGGTCAGTCCACATCTTTCCCCGTTCGATTGCATAATTTACGCGGACGAACAGAAACCACCGTGTGTGTTACAGGCCGGAGTCACACGCGATTTTTCGAGTTTGCGAATATACGATTTTTTCAAAATTTTATCTCTATATAATCATCGTATGCCACGGAAATTCATCGATATCAGCGTAATAAAGATTATGGAGTTTGATAAAAAATTTATTTTAAGCGCTTGACGTCGAGACGCTACCGCGTCTCTTGATGCTCCGTAAAAAAAAACATGAATTCACGAATTAATTTTTTTTTTTTTTTTTTAGATACAAAGTGTGAGTGGAGTATGCAAAGTTAAAGGGGGTTGCTACTGTCGTTTCTCGTATGATTGCGTAATTTGGGCGGCCGAGAAGAAATTCCATTATTGACCGCGTTAAACCCCATTTTTCGAATTTGACAATCTTTTAGTAAATATCTTTTTTTATATTATTTTATAATCATGGATTTCCCGGAAATTCATCAACATGCGTGTAATAAAGATATTCCATAAAAAAAAAACCTGAATTCATGAATTAATTTTGTCTCTCTCGAGATACAAAGTGTAAGCGAGGCATGAAAAAAATTTAAGTCTCTTATTATTATCATTGTCAGAGCCGCCGAAAGGGCTTAAGTGTAGGTCGATTGTTGCACCGGGTGCCCCCTCGGACATATCCATGCTCCCTCGATACTTTTGCCGCGTCGAATGTCAAAGCACGCACGCACGCACGGCACCCGACGAAGGCGGAGGGGAGGAGGGTACGAATGTGTCGCCGAGCCGTCTCGCACCTGCCGTTGACAGAAGGGACACACGATACCCGCTCGCTTCTCATCTCTCCGTACCGCGCCATCGCGCGAAATTCATAATTAAAATAACAATAATTGCTATTATCATCGTCGCGAATAGATTGAATCCCGTTTCGGAGCAATGTCGAATACGGGAGAATATAATGACAATGATTTGTAATGACGGATACACGATATCTCGGCGAATGGTAGAGGGGAGTGCGGGGCAAAATGGAAGAGTGCGGGATAAAACTTAATGTGGCAATAATTTTTGGATGACCCATTTTGTCCTAACGATACATCCGAACTTTTACTCCTGTTTTGCACCAATCACCACGACCGCGATCATCCAAAAGTCATTGGAGATTTGCTTTTTGTCGCATTGTCCCGTTTTGCCCCACTGTCCCATTTTGCCCTGCTTTCCACTAGACTATTATCTTTAAAAAATCATAGCCGGCGGTTTTGTACTTTCTCATCGCATACCGAGGTATGCAAGAGAAAGGTCTACAAAAAAAAAAATCCGACTCAGATTGTGGTCTAAGTGTAAAAAATGTACCAGATGAACCAATAATAAATTTTCGATTTTATGTCCCGTCTGTTCCGCATGAAAAGACGAAATGTTTTTTTTTTTTTACATTTTCAGCATTTAGGGTGGCTTCCAAATCGTTTATATTCGCAATGGAAAACTACTAAAACCACTAGTTGTGTACGCGTTTATTTGCTTTCCGAAGGCCAACGAAAAACAATGAAACAACAATGGGATTTGGTTATTTTTAGTGAAAAATCATTATCACCCACGACATTTTTTTGCCACGGCTCGGACCACGGCCAGCCCACCGATTGAACTATCAAGCAAGTGTTTTAATTGAAATATCATCATTTTTTATTAAATAAAAAGAGAATAAAAAAATAACGAGACTGTCATTTCTGTTTTAAAAAAAATTTGTTTCTTATATTTGGTTATCAATATTGTCACCCAGTCAGTATTTTTGCCACGTCGACGACCACGGGTCATTCCACTAATTTGAAGAAAACACGAAGACTTTTAATTCCCAGATCAGCATATCATTGAAATTCTTCATTCCTTTATTTAAAAAAAAAAAAAAAATAGAATGCCCATCGAGAGAATTCATTGCACCGTATTGTGGCGCGGAATCGTGGCTATCGAATTTCTGCCGAGCGACGTGGACGGTCGTGCAGGCGTTTATGATGCCAGCACCGGCCCGCCTCGTCGTTTTCGCATCGTGTTTCGTTTGCAAGTGCTGGATGTACGGGCAGGAGGTGCAGGTATAATAACTCGCGGCCGACAAGAAAGGCTCGGGTGGCTTCGGGCCGTATTAGCAATTGCAAAAAAAAAAAAAAAGCGTCGATCATTATACATCCCTCGGAAGTTTCTGGCTCGGCTAAATGTGTAACAAGAATTCGCGAGAGAGGATGGGAGGTTTTTAAAGTCTATCGCGGAAAAGCGGCGGCGTATTAGTGTAACTCGGAGGCAAGAAAGAACGCGAAAGAGTATGAGTGGAGCGACCCGCGTTGGCTACGTTAATGTATGGAAGTGTAACGCAGGGATAGGGCTATTTAATACATACTATAAAACATATATATATATGTATATATACATACATATATATAGACAGAAGTGCATAAGTATGCTCATGGAAAGTATCCAGCAGATAATTACCGTCCTCAAATACCCGCGCTTTTGTCTCTCTTTTTCCCTCGCAAGTTTTTATTTTATTATTATTATTATTATTTTTTACTTTTACTTGTATAGGCTGGATCGTAGGAGTGTAAGTTTTGCGGCAGTATGTACGGAAGAGGACATGCAACGTGGGAGCAATCGCCAGGGCAAAATGCTCTCGTGCTCGATTCCCTTCTCGTTCGTCCAACGTTGATGGGGGGAAAAAAATGGGCAGAAAAAGTGTAGAGGAGTTTAGAGGAGTGGGAGTAGAGACTGTGCAGAGAGCGTGTCTGTGTAGCGGCGGTGAAGAATCTTTGATAGGCGAATGGGAAAATGAACGACGACGGTTGAAGCGAACAAAAAATTAATGATCCGAAAAATTCGGATGGTAAAATAAAGGTGCTTTCAAGTCCTAGGAGTCTAATGTTTGATTTCATTATAATGTCGAACACATGGTGTGTGCGTAGACTTACTGTAAAACATGCACGTGTATAATACAGTGTCTCTATCGTCTGAGGGCGATGGGACGAAAGCTCGAACAAGAAACTTTGGTTATATATTTTTTTTTTTCAGGAATTCGAGAGATGTCTATAATCGTGCTTTGTGATTTTTATACGTTTGAAAAGATATTAATAAAACTAACTTTTAGAGCCTAATAATCTGACACGTAGTTGAGGCTTCAGTAAGCCTGAAGGCGGTTCTAACTTCCGGTTTTGGTATTTAATATTCTTCCGTAAAAAGGAAAAAAACGATAATAAAACTACGAACTTTAGTTTCATTGATTTTAAAAATTAACATTTACCTCGGTATTTATAGAATGACAAAAATCATTTTAAAAAAATAAAAATTATAAGCGGTAGGGAAACTTTCCCAAAAGTTTGGTATTCAATTTTTCTCGCCGTTAAAAAGAAAATGATAAAAAGATTTTTTTTTTTTTTTGTTGTTTTACTTGGATAATGACATTACGATATGCGAAAGGAAGTAAAAGGATCTTTCTCATTGCCAGAGGGAGATCGAAGCGAATGGAAAAGAGTCGCCCGACGGCGTATCGAGAGCCGTGCAATTACGATAGCGGTGTACAGTCGCGCCGTCTATATAACCCTTCGAAAGAGTCTCGCAGCGCACGAGAATAATTAGGTACACGGTAATGTCGACCACTCGACGACGAAGAGAACGATCGAGGAGGCCGCTGGCGACCGGGCGAGCGCACCCGGAGCATCCCGGAGGAATCGTAATGGCGGTGAAGCGGTAGCCTCTTATATATCCATTATGCACAATACCGTCGCGTAACTCTTCTTCCTCTGTCGAGACTTTGCTCGGGGCGGTAATTCGACGAGGAAAAAATATTATTATTAACTTCCACCGAACGTCAAAGCAATTTTACGAGATCAGTTGTTTTTTCGAGGTAATCGCAATAGCCGTCGTCTGAGCCGAGGCAATTACAATTACGGCCCAAAAATATACCCAATTGAACCGCTGTGCAGAACACTTCTTTGGGACTCTTACGATTGAACGTCGAAAAAAAATTCGCACTCCTTTGTCGTGCTTTTTCACGTTTTTCGTCGACCCGCATCAGCGCCGAGTAACGATCTTGCAACTCCACTGCATGGGAATAAATATTTGGAAATTTAATGAACATTCGTTGTCCACAAGAGTGTACAGTTCGTTTTTTTTTTTCACGCTATTTTTCCAATTCATTGTGTAACGAAAATTGTTAAATTGCAATGAAAAGAAATTATAAAATAAAAATGAAAAAAAATTGTAAAATTAACAAGAAAGAATTGTTTGTTAAAAGACACATTTTTTGTTAAAAGTGCAAATTTAACAAATAATCTACATTAGCAAATTGCGAATTTGACAAACAGCGTGTCCATAAGCGTCGGCCATTTCATTCTTTTACTTTTATTTGCTAAGAGGAACAGCCAACAGTACAGAAAATGCTTCCTCATAGAAGCTTTGCGAATAAAGGAACATTATCAGAAAGTCATCTGAAAATTTCAATTTGCAAGTTGTATGAGGAAGCGATATGAACATTTGAATTTTCAACGTTTTTCATTATTACTTTTTATTTTTTTTAATGTCAATTTTACAATTTCGTTTTTGTAAACCTTCTCGCCTCGTAAATCACATTTTTAAGATACCAAACTATTCCCAACCTTTCTCCCGAAACAAACCTTCAACGCTCGGTCTTTCAATCCTACATCCGACCACGAAGCAGTCCCTTCCCTTACACCTATCGAGATATTCGCCATTAAAATCATCTCCGAAGATTTAAACAAAAAAAATTTTAAATGATTCCCGCTATTTATGACGTACAAAAAAGCGTTCCGGAGCGCGCCAAGCGCGCCGATACCGCTAGAGCCTGCGCTAGAGAAACAAAAGAGAGGAACAAAAAAAACGTTCCTCCGAAGAATTCCAGTTCCGAAAGTGGTGTTCGGCTCCGGGCGGTGGACGAGGAGGCTCTCGTCCCCTGCGTGCACGGAAGCCCCCAACTGGTGCCTCCGAACACGCACGCGAAGGGATCCTTCGACACCGCCGCTTGGCCCTCTTATCGCCCTTTCGTCAGCCCCAACCGAGTTCCGATGCATCGACGTTCCTATGCTTCCTCTAGACGCGGGTACTAACCGACTCGAAAAAATTATACCACCCCTTTCACGCTCGCCTGCCTCGTCACGCTTCTTCCTCTCTCGTTCTAACCATAAAAAAAAACCTATCTATGTATGCACAAGGAAGAAACACCTGGCAATCGATAAACGGACTTTCCGAACAAACTTTCAAACGGACCTTTCTCCCTCCTGTGCATCGAAAACAAATAAAACCTGAAAAAGAACCCTTCGAAGAAATGAGCGAAGCCCGTAAGTTAGAAATGAAGATCAAACTTACGACTGTGAGCTCGGACCTCAATAATTTTTGCTCCATGATCGTCGATTGCTTTTTCTCAATCATTTTCTAAACCAATGTGTATTTACTGCTCTGTCGTCCGTAATTTTTCAAATTTCATACTAAATTTGACAGAAAAATCTTGCTCAACTTGCTCAACTTGCTCAACTTGCTCAACTTGCTCAACTTGCTCAACTTGCTCAACTTGCTTAACTTGCTCAACTTGCTCAACTTGCTCAATTTTTATTGTACATGTATGCAAAAAAAACATCATTTTCATTGGATATTTCTTTCGATAAACGCTATCTCTGTATGGACAAGGAATAAACACCTGGCAATCGATAAACGGACATACCCGCCCGTGGCGCAGAGCAAACTTTCAAGCGGACCTTTCCCCTTCCTATGCATCGAAAACAAATGAAAGCTGCAGAAAAAAAAAAAAAATGAGCGGACTGTGTTCGCTGATAGTCGATCTGAATAAGCTACTGTTCGAATATACTTTAGTTTGCATTTATATAAGAGCGGACAAGCCGTAGGAGTCCCGGGTTAGATAGCGAAACCGGTGGGTGATAAACGGCCTTGGACAATGAGTCGTTTAATATCTCGGGGGCTAATTGGAACGAGCTCTCGGATAATATCGCTCGGAACGTTCGCCGTTTATCCCTCGGTCGTCCGGCCAATCAGCTGCTCCGAAGACGAACGAGGAGCACGGCTTTGCCGATAGGATCGCGATCCCTATCCTCCGGTTCGACTCTGCTCTGTTTCCATCGTATTAGATTTTTTTATTTTTTTATTTTTATTCAATCAGTAGTCCCGAGATCTTTACGGAGGAGCTTCCAGGTTGTCATAGGGCGGGTCATCAATCAGTGGGAGAGCCGCTTATCAACTCGTGGGCATCGAATTCGTTATGCATAACTGTGAACTGACTGTGAAACAAAAAATTACCGAGAAAAAGATATCGATGATCATGCGGCAGGATTTTTTTAAGGCCGAGCTTACGGTCATAAGCTTAAGTTTCAATTCGAGCGTACGGTGGGAGATTCGATCTGTCGAACGAAAACGATTTTTTTTTTTTTTTTTTAAGTGAAAGTTGAAAAAGTTGAAAAAGATTTTCGTGCAAAGTTCAGTACGACCTTCGAAAAATGACGGACAGTAGAGCGAAAAAAGCAGATTGGATTAAAAGAGTGATTAAGAAAAAACTATCGATCATTAGTGGGCAGGAATTATTGAGGACCGAGCTTACTATCGTAAGTTTATTTTAAGTATCGATCATTACTATCGTAAGAAATGTTGAAAGAAGGAGAAATATTTTCTTTTATCGCATATATGTGTATTACAAATTGAAAAAGTTGAAACAAGTGAAAGAACATTTTCCTGTCAAGTTTAGTCCGAAATTCGGTAAACTCGACGAACGGGAGAGTGAAAAATGCACACTGGGTAAAAAAAAAATGACTGAGAAAAAACTATCGATGATCGTGAGTCAGGAACTATTGAGTTCCGAGCTCGCAATCGTAAGCTTAATCTTCATTTATTTATTTTTTTGTTCCATACATGTATATAACAAGTTGAGAGTATAAAAAGTTCAATAAGATTTGTCCGCCAAGTTTAGTACAAAATTTCTAAAGACAACGAACGAAAGAGCGGTGAATGCTGACCGGATAAAATTGATCCGGTAATCTTCAAATCGTCCCGACATGATCTTCCGGTGAAGAAAGTGAACTTTCCACCGCGAGACACCCGAGAGTGCAAGGTGGAAGAATAATAACAGCAAGGACGTCAACAGAAAACAGAAAACATAATAGGAAGGACGTCGACACAGGGAAACAAAACTAAAATACAAAAAAATGCCCACCAATGCGACCAACGTAACATCGACGGATCGGCAACGGGGCAGACGGTATGCGGGAGCATTCGCTCCGAGAAACAATCGCGAAGTGAAAAGTGGGTTAGCTCGTGTACGAGAAATGCGCGATTTGAGACGGCTTGAGAAGAAATGGCTCGAGGGTGAAAGAGCGCCGTGGAACAATGTGGCGGAGAGAAGCGGCGAATAAAAGATATGCGAGGAAAAAAGTGTGAGTGAGGTGTGGAAGCTTCGCTTCACTTCGCTGGGGTGAGAGAGAGAGAGAGAGAGAGAGAGAGAGAGAGAGAGAGAGAAGAGGAAATATTATAAAGCGAGGGGGAGAAGATAACAGAACCCGGCACCGACGACGTTTACGTTGGCGAACGGATGTGGATATATCGGGATGCCGAAAGGCAGGCACACGCGTGGCCCAATGTGCGTTACGTACACTGCAGTATGGCGGATCGAAAGTTACACAAAGGACGGAAGGGAAATGGAAGGACGGTGAAAAGAAAAAAAAAAAAAAAAAGACGACACGCGACGATCTACCACTGGCTCGGAGCCCTCCGTGTGTAGATATATCGATGGCCTGATTCGATAGGGACGTAGAGGCTGCGTATGAGCGTAGCTTGTATATATGTATATATGTATATATATACATGTATGTATGGACGTGTTTCCAAATTCGGACCGGGACCAAACAAAAAGTTCTTTGCACCGAGCAGGAGAAAAGGAAGAGGATCGTGTGAAATTTTTACGAAAGAGATGCAATACGTATATATAATTACGTATATATATGTATGCGATGCGGAAGAAGGCAATAAATGAAAGATATCGAAGAACGCTTGAATTGACGGCAGCAAAATAAGAGCTTTGTTTGCGATGGAGCGTGAGGTTCTGCCCGTTCATGCGTATGCGTTCGGGCTTACTTTGTAGAACGTGGGATATGCGAAACATTGTACTGTTTTTTTTTTGGGTACAAAGTTTCAAGTATTTGAGTGTCAGCGCGATGTATGTTCGCTTTATTGATTATTCACCGGATATTCCGAACAAACTCGGCGAAATATTAAGAAATTTTTATTATAATCATTTATTTCAAAGTTTTTCTATGCCTTTAAAGATTTTTTAATTTATTATTTTTACCCTTTAAAAACTCTTATAGAAAAATATAAAAATACTGCAAAAACAAAACAAAAAAAATAGCAAATAGTGCTGACAAAAAATCAAATCACCTTAAAGTGTGATTTCGTCGAAGCTAAAAGAAAACGATTCGTCCTCGTGAACGGAGTTACATTCGAGCGCCATTTTTTTTTTTTGTTTCTTATACGTGGGCGTTGAGTCATAGTCTCGGCTCCAGTCGTTCCGATTGGCGGTAATTGACTTTCCTCCTCGGCGTAAACGTGACGTTAATTGAAGTATCAAGACCAGCGTCCAATCCCAAATCTTGGCTCGCTTTCCCGGGGTGGTGCTAATTCGTCGGGTCTCGCTTCGCTCGCGTCTTCACAAATATTGAAACAAACCGAGAGGCCCGAGGGCGTTCATTGGTTTCCGCGTTGCTAGCTCGGTCGACCAATGGGGAATCCACCGGTCGACCGTCCGACAGCGATGCGAAATCTCCAAAAGTGTGAAGAGATAAATCATCGAATGTACCGTTCGTCGAGTGCCAATTATCGTCATTACGGTAATTTTTTTCCTATCTCGGCGCGTCAATGCGCATGCGCAGGTTCATCGAGCTCGCCAAGTTTCTCTCGTGGCTGATTTTTACAATAAAGCTCTCGCTTCGGTTCCTTTTTTTTTTTAATTTTTTTTTTTTTATTTCGCAATCGAATAGACAATGCTACGCGCGGAACGATCGCACTCGGACAAGTTACGGCTGCGCGCAGAGCGAGAAAACGCGCACTCGCAACACCCGAGAGAGGATCGAACGTTTAATGTCCCGTTCGGTCGTGGCGAGGACGAACGAATGGACGGAGGGAAGTAACGTTTCCCTCGAGTATTCCGTGTCCGGCGTGGGCGCGACCGGCCGGCAATTAAAATACGACGCGGCACGGCTCATTGTATTATATGATCGTTGTTTGAATTTAACAAAAAAAAAACAAAAAACAAAATTGATTTATCGCCGCTCCACGGCGAGCTGCGCGAGACACCGGACAAACAACGTCGTTACATCGGCTATCCGAGCCACTTCATAATTTTCGTTATAATAAACAGTTACAACGACACAGCCAATTACAGTAACGGTACAGCGATACTGACATAACAGGACTACAAAAAAAATACGAAAAATATTTACATTGAAAACATTGAAAATTTAAGAATTCATTTCTAAGAAAAATCGACAAAAATATTGTTAATGCGATACAAGAAATGATCGTAAGAAGAAAAATCACTACGTAAACTAAAAAACTTCCCAAGAGGAGTTAAAGAAGTTTTTACTTTTCGTAGTGACTTTTCGTCTGAAAAATGAAATAAGTGAAACATCCTTGCAAAATCTTTTGAAAATTGATTTTCGTCTGTTTCGTTGTAACATATTATCAGTAAAGTTCGATCTTATTGTGTCCGTTTTATTTTTAATCGCTGAATATATTCTGACAAGACCGACAAGTTCGATATTGGCAAACGCAAAAAAATAAAGAATGTACGATAGATCGATTGAGAATAACGGCGAGTCATGTGTAGCAGATAGCTATTGTGATTAATGAATTACGTTGTAAAGAGGATCTAATCGATAGTCGATCGAGTACGAATGAATATTAAAAAAAAAAAAAAAAATTTAAATGCAAAAGCAAAGAGGTCATAAAGAGACGGAGAATCGAATCGAGAGAATCGACGATGATAAGTCGTCGTCGGCCGGTGCGAGAACTCAACCCACGCTCTGCCTAGCAGTGCTCTCTGCGCAACTCTTTGGTGTTTCTCGGTGCGTAATGCGTTTTATTATATTCATTATGCGAATCGATTATCAAGGTCTTCTCCTTCCCCGCGAGGTAAAAAGCTGGATGAATGATCGTTCGTTGTTGCGAGTAATCTATAAATCACAATATACTGCTGAATGCAGTCATAGGCAAGTCGTATGCGCGCGGTGCGCGCGCACACTGCGCAATCGATCGCATCGCATTGTCGAACTTGCGCGAATGAAACTTCGCCGCGATTTTTCGAGCTGCTCGATATTATTGCTTGTAATCGGTAGGGGAGAATCGGCATTCGACCGGTAATAACAACTCACCGGTGTTCATCGGCGAGTTGTTATTATCGGTCGAGCTGAGCAAACTTTTAAACGCTAAAACAAAACGATTGGGTTTCAATCGGTGTAATTAAAATTTTATTTTATAATTAAATTTGAATTAAATTTTTAATTTTAATACCAAATTAGTTTCATCGCTTTTGCTATACTCGAAAATAGTTTTCCGACATTTATGAATTTGATGTATTTTTCAGGATTTAGAAAAAAAAAAAAAAAATTATATATGGCATGTATCGCAAATATGTGTTATATATAAATCATATGCTTGCCGAAATGTGAGATATTTTTGAACGTGTTTCGAATGGATTTTATTTCTCTGCGGGCGGAATCGACAAACTTTGAGAGGTGATTGTTTTCTACGGATTGGCACACAAATAACGACGAGGCACACTTTTATCGTTCTTGTGAGAGTAACTTGAGCCCTGGTAGAATTCAAAATATCGATGGATATCATCTTTTCAGGAAAACTAAGATTTACCAATCGACGTGTAACATCACTCGGCGTGATTCGCCGAATTGAAATTATGTTCCTCGACATGTAATTTTATTTCTTCAGATTTATCTTTGATCAATCAATTATCCAATCAATTATTGGAGTGCAGAGTAATTTTTGATCTTTTGTATTTGTCGGACACATGATATATCATTAATATGTGATAGACTAAGAAAAGATCAGTGGCCATTGTGGCAGGCAATACTGATAGGATCAACCTTTTTTTTCAATTGCCAATAAGC
Source organism: Amblyjoppa proteus (assembly GCA_963922035.1). Lineage (NCBI taxonomy): Eukaryota > Metazoa > Arthropoda > Insecta > Hymenoptera > Ichneumonidae > Amblyjoppa > Amblyjoppa proteus. Next base: position 14,435,680 of record OY998228.1, on the reverse strand, counting down.
AGTTACTTCTCAACGTACTTATAGCGTAAAACCAGTATTCGCTAGCCGATGTTATAAAGTTTCTATCCACCAAACATTTTTTAAAATTGAAAATCCACTTTACAACAAAAATATTGAGCTTTCCTCTCAGGCGCTCAACGTTCGCCCGCGCACTCGCGCTGAGCGAGCGAACGGTGAGTTTTATTCGATTGATCGACCGATTAATTCCGGGCGACAAAGGCCTGCAGCTCGAATTTCGATCACCCCTTTATTTCACCGAGAGAGAAATCTACACGCTTTGAGAGGTAATTTTTTTTTTTTTTTTTTTTTTTTTTTAATCTTTACCTCCTTTTAAGCATCGTTTCCTTAGCGCGACTATTCATCGTCATCGTCAATTGTGCAATTACACGAAACGATGAAAAAAAAAAAAAATGAAGAAAAATGAAGAAAACAAAAATGTCCACGATAAATAGATCAAAGAATTAGAATTACAATGATCGGAGGGCGGTGGATGTGGCGAATTCATTTATGTGCGAGCGGAGCGATTCGATACGATACGATGAGCTTCGAGTTTACACGGATCGACGCCCTGACGGAGTGTACGCACTGCGACGAGTACCCGAGTAACCGCGATCAAACGGCGTGTAAAGTTGATAGCAGTATAGCAAACAGTGGAACGTTACAACGTTTTGTACACGTGTATATTCGAGAAACCATTATTCGCGAACGGGTACGAGCTCGCCACGCATGACGATACCGATCGACCGGAGGTAATTCGCATTTGCATATTTCTCCGTGTCTCGGCTTCTCCCCGTTGCGACAAAGCGGATCGTTTGTTTTTTTTTGTTTTTTTTTTTTTTCTAGCTCTGTAAACGAATGAATTCGCTCGACTTTAGCCACGGACGAATGGCAAGCGCGGGCTGAGGACAAAGTCCGCTGAAATTCGCTCATATGGGACAGCGGAATAACGGCGCTTCTCACTCGTCAATTACGAAACGAGAACCCGAGCGTCCGCAGCTCTTCAGCGAGTTATATTTATATCGGCGGGAAAAATGTAGGCCCATGGGAAGTCAGTTGCGCAATATCCGGAAGCTGCCCTGAAACACGCAGCCCGAAATTCTGCGTGATGCGGAGAATTTGCGAGACTGACTATGGGGGGAGTTTGAAAGTGATAAAGTTTTAAAAAATTCCATCGGCCGCAAAGCGAACCGATAATTATTTGTTGAGGAATTGTACGAGCACGAGCTTGATTATCAGATATAATGTTAAATTGTTTATATGTGAGAAACAATAGAGAGGATCGCGTCTATGAAATTCAAGCAATGTTGGATTTCAATTTGTTCATTTGATGTAAAGCCTTAAGGCGATCGGACAATTAATTATTTGCTGAGGAATTGTACGAGCACGAACTTGATTATCAGATATAATGTTAAATTGTTTATATGTTAGAAGCAATGCGTAGAGGATCGCGTCTATGAAATTCAAGCAAGATTGGATTTCAATTTGTTCATTTGATGTAAAGCCTTAAGGCGATCGGACAATTAATTATTTATTGGAGAATTGTAGGAGCACGAACTTGATTATTAGAAATAATGTTAAATTGTTTATATGTTAGAAACAATGCGTAGAGGATCGCGTCTATGAAATTCAAGCAAGATTGGATTTCAATTTTTTCATTTGATGTAAAGCCTTAAGGCGATCGGACAATTAATTATTTATTGGAGAATTGTAGGAGCACGAACTTGATTATTAGAAATAATGTTAAATTGTTTATATGTTAGAAACAATGCGTACAGGATCGCGTCTATGAAATTCGAGCAATGTTGGATTTCGATTTGTTCATTTGATGTAAAGCCTTAAGGCGATCGGACAATTAATTATTTATTGGAGAATTGTAGGAGCACGAACTTGATTATTAGAAATAATGTTAAATTGTTTATATGTTAGAAACAATGTACAGAGGATCGTGTATATAAAATTCAAGCAAGATTGGATTTCGATTTGTTCATTAGATGTAAATAGTCTATTTACATAAAAAAAAATTAGAAGTCGACACATTTAACGTAGTTTCCAGCAATCGCATAGAAGTTTGCGCAACAGTCAATAATTTGCAAATTTATTATCGATCGTGACATTGCAGTGATAAAGATTCCATTTAAATACCTATTTTATAGCGCTTACGTTCACGTGCAAAATTGTTCTCTTCATTTACCAAATTCTCTTAAAAATATTTCACTTCCCAACGAAAATAAACGTAAGCGCAAAGATCTTCGAACAGCGAACAGTTTCGAGAATCCAGCCAGTCTATCGAACTATTTTATTGGTTTCGCTGATAAAAAAAAAAAAAAAAAAAAAAAAAAAAAAAAAGTACTCTTGAATACAATTTTTCACTCCCCAACGAAAACAAACATAAGCGCAAAGCTCCTCGAGGAGTGAAAAAATTTCGAGAATCCGTGAATCCCCGAGCGTGTAAGAGGTCCGTTCCATCGTGCGAGCGTGTAATACGGTGCAACAAGCCGTGTCCGTGCGAGCAGCGCAAAGCGGCGCATAGCCGTAACCAAGCGCGGGACTGTACGCTTCCCGTGCAGTGACGAGCTTCGTTGACCGCGTGAAAAATTAATTAGCCGCTCTCATAGTCCGCCGTTTGTTTTCCGACGCGATGTAACTCGAGAAAAGAGCCCTCGCCGATTATCCCGACGCGACAGCGGAGATCGGCATCGAGTGCGGAATTCCGAGTCGTTTGTTCGGTCACAAAAAAAAAAAAAAAAAAAAGAAAAACAAAAACAAAAAGACATGTAAACACTACCGACGAAGAACACGTGTGCGTATCGCGGTTGAAGGGCACGGAGGATCGAGAGGCAGATGAATCGTTTGGTAGATCGAGAGGAAACGAAGCAGGAATCTGCATGCGGTGCGCGCGCAGATGGATCTAGCTGCTGCCTCCCTCCTCCACCCCCCCCCCACCCCCCTTTCCGTCTTTCCGTTGTTGATTTCGCTTATGTGGCCTGGGTACGTAAACTTTATAAGGGCCAGCTCGGCTCGCGGTGTCTCGTCTTCTGAGTGACGGCACAATCCTCGATCCTTTGCCTCGATACTCTCGCGGATATCTCGCCGAGACAAGCCGAACGGCAGTCGGAAAGCTTACGAGGGTCTTTCGATCCGGCGAGTCAACGACGAGGAGACGCGGAGGACGTAGAGACGAAGAAAAAAATTTTAAAAAAAAGTAACTGAGATTCGAAGTAGCAAAAAGTAAAACTAAAAATAAATAAATAAATATGTGTGTGTGTGTGTGTGTGTGTGTGTGTGTGTGTGTGTGTGTGTGTGTGTGTGTGTGTGTGTGTGTGTGTGTGTGAAGGGTGAAAGAAGAGAAGCGGGAAGTGGGTTTAGGAAGAGCCCGACGAGTTGAAGGGAAGGAAACGCGGCGGACAACGGATGGATGTATGCTGCGCTCTGAGAGAAGGTCCTTAATTATGCGGTTTTACGCGCTCGTAGAAAGGCACGAGGGAGAGACCGGCGAGAGAGATCGAAAGGCTTCGAGCGATGGCTGAGAGAGTTCGAAGCAACGTGATCTCGGTCTGAGCCAAAACGACGAGGAAAAGTGTGGAAGCGATGAGAAAGAGATGAGCCGAGGAGGAGAGGTAGAGACTTCTGTGTGCTACGCGCCGGATGGACGAATGCAAATGTCCGAGCGGCGGACACGAGAGGAGCGTATAGACCGGGCAACGGAGGTCGCGGCGGTGGAAGATCTTGGCCCTTTTAGTTAGCAGATGCCGCGGAGATATCGAGATACTTGCGTGCACAGCGGTTTCACTACCCTTTATCTATTATGTATGTATGTATGTGTATATATATATATATATATATATATATATATATATATATATATGTATGTTTATATATATGTGGATGTATATTTATTGTAATATCTCGGATTCCTGGGTTCGTTGAGAACAATGGAAAAAGTTCCTGGACTTTCTTACACCAAATTATAATCTTTTCCCTGACCAAAATTCGAACTGACAATGGCAAGAAAAGTCACCAATTAACGAAGCTACGATGTCGATCGTTATTCAAAAAAATGTTTTACCGTACATTTGGATCGTTTAATGGGTCAGTCTTATTGGCATTGTTAGTTTGAAATTGGGTCAGGAAAAGCAAAGAAATTTCAAATCGTTAATCTTCATGTTTCGCAGCTATTTAAGATCAATCACCAGTTATTAGTCATTTTCTTTGTATTATCACGTATGAAATTATTGAGCATGGATAGGGAAGTCTAATTACAAAGCATTTTTTCCCTCCTACGAAAAAGAACTATGATTCGGAAAAGTCGCTGAAACATTCGAGAGTATTAATTGTCGATTTGTTTGTTCGTCCATTGGCTGCCGCACGAGGAAGCCGGAAACTGTTGGTCAGGAATTTTGGCCGGGCACGAAATGAACGAATGTTCTTTTTTTTTGTTTTGGAAATTGCAAATATCCGGTTTGATTTTGGGATAAAACTGATGTTTGATGCGTCGCAAGCACGTAAAAATAATGTAACGATTCTGAGCAGAGATCATAGTGGGAATAATTGCTGTGTTTCAAATCGTCAATCTTCACGGTTTCCCGGTTATTTAAAACTCATCCCACAAGCGATTAATCATTTTCTTTTTGCAATCTTGCATGCAATTATCGAACGTGGATACGGAAGTCGAATTAAAAAGCTTTTTTTTTTCAAGAGGTGGGATTGAGGTGTGGCTTGTACAGGGTCAATTGCAGGTTTGCCGATTCGCTCATTGGCTGTCGCACGAGGCTGAAGCTGCAAACCGTTCTTCAGGAATTTTAGCCAGGCCCGAAATGAACGGATGTTCTTATTCTCGGTTCGAATGTCACCAACATCCGGTTTGACTTTAGGACAAAACTGATATTCGATTCGTCATAAACACCTAGAAATACCGTAACGATTCTCCCACTGTCATTATCGACCTAAATAATATCCCAGTTAATGTAAGCGAACTTTTGCCACACAGCGACAAAATTATAAAATCCTATATCCAATATTTCTTTCCCCCCCCCCCCCCATCGATCTCCGACCACTTATCTCACTCCCAGCTCAACATCCCATATGAAAACGCGCATCGGAACCCAAAAAAAAAAAAAATGACTTCCGCTCTACGTGAACAAAACCAATGTGCGCGAGCCTCGTCGATTTTTTTCCCTAATCAAAAATCGACCTCAAAATAACAATGAAAAAAAAAAAAAAAAAAAAAAAAAAAAAAAGACGAAAAAATCCATCCCGCAACATCAGAGTTTGCGCATTTGGTACATAGCGGTACGGGGCAGCTGATAGTCCGCCTGCTAAGTCCCGTGTGAAAGCACGGCGTGGCGATACGCGCGCGGTGAGGATCGGTTTCTAAGGAGAGAAGAGAAAGCCTGAGAACGTAACTGAGCGAGCGAGCGAGCCAGCTCGCGCACCTCGCCGAGTTCGCCAGAGCCACGAAGACGACGACGACGAGCGGCCACAGAAGAAGCAGTAGGGGCGGGCGGGCGGCCGGTAGGGGGTTAGGAGAGGCTATCCGACCGCACCGGTGTGTCTATGAAGGTTTGCGGTTGCCTTTTTCCCCTCCTGCCGCTCGCTCGTTCGCGTTCGAGCTTGTACGAGCGGGAGCGGCTACCACACATAACCCCGGCGCGCCGTGACTCTCGGCACGCGTGTGTGGATATCTGCGATATAGTCCTGTTCAACCGCGAGCGCCGACTACACGCTGTACGGTACAATACGTGTGTACACACACACACACACACACACACGCGCGCGCGCGCGCGCGTGTGTGTGTGTGTGTGTGTGTGCGCGCAGAACGAGTCGATCGAGAACGAGACGGTGATAAAAGAGTGAAAGAGATGGACGCCGTGATTCACACAACGTCTGAGGCGAGAGACTGTGTCTCTAAGTGCTCGAGGAGCAGGAGCCGGCGTTCTGTGAATTAAAGCTATGAACCGACTCTGAACTATCGAATCCTCCTCCCCGCTCCGTCCGCCCGTTTGTCGATTCCCCTTTCTCCGTCCCTCTTGGGATTCGTGCATGTACGGTGGCAAATAGGCAAATATCACGGACATCGTGCGGCGAAGCATTTATTAAAGGATACGGCATTTATTTCCGTGTCACAAAGATATCCCGACATTTGTACGAGAATTATCGGCGCGGCGCGAATTAAAAATAATTCGTGCGTTAAAGAAAAATGTTATCGTTAGCGGATGGGCTGTTTTTACTTTCATTTTTTTTTTTTTTTTTGTACGTAGGGGGAACTTCGCAAAGTGAAGTTTGTAACGGATCGATATTTGACAAACGACAGAGCATTTATTTCCGATCCTCAACATTATTTAGAACGGACGTTTGTGCAGTTTTTTTTTTTTTTTTTTTTTTTTTTTTTCTAAACAGAACACTTTGCAACGTGTATTTTATCGTGAATGAATTTTAGTAACGCTAAGATGATGACGATTTTATTTGAATAAAAAGAGAAAATCTCTTCAAAATTGAAATTTCAAAGTTTATCTCTTCAAAATTGTTTGGCTGATTGATCGGCGAGCTTGTTCGGAATCAAATTTCATCTGCGATTTATCAACGATTTATCTCACTGAGAGCGAAGCTGTTAGATCGCATTGAATTTAATGGCGATACGTACCGAGACATGATATAACGTTTGTTGTACATGCATGCCAAGGAATATTAATCAAGGGTTGAGTATCTTTTTTTTTTTTTTTTTATATAAATGGGAAAATGCAGATACCGCATTAATTATCCGCCCACACGTGGTAACTGCTCGGGTGTATTCTCATAGCGAGAATGGACTTTTAAATAATCTGATCGTGGATTTCTATGTGTTTCTCAGACAGCCAGCAACAGCGTAATCCTTGCACCTGGAGGAGTGCAAAGGATTACGTCACAGCTCGCCCTCGAGGTTGGAGAGCTCTTCTATTCACTCCATACGGCAAATCCGTTTCAGCGAATGTATACTCTCGAGACACTGTCTATACACACGTTAGTGAATAGCGAATGGATTATAATTGTCGGGGAATAAAATGAAGCGAGAAAAATCTGTATCGCACCGGCGTACGACAATGTACGACAATGAACATTGACTGAATCGTTAAAAAAAAAAAAAAAAAAAAAAAAAAAACCCGAAAGATAACAAACCGATAATATTGAACGGACAATATTTATCCGTGTCAATATTATCCGTTTGTTATCTTTCGGAGTTTTTTTTTATTATTTTTTTTTTTTAAACGATTCAGTCAATGTTAAATTTATAATGCTGCATTGTTAAATTTGCCCTCGCAATTGACTTAATATCGTCGATTGTCTTCTGTTGTATGTGCAAGAATTTTTCATGCAAAATATATTTCTCAGAAGCGAAACGAAAAATCACGCTTCGCAATGGATAACTAAATTTTCTCTCTAACTTAACTAACAAATTATTGAGGGACTGTTAACGAAATACCGTTAACAATAAATATGTCTCCTCGACGCCAAGGAAACACGATCCCTCAGTGAAGAATACATTTTTATGTGAAGTTTGACCCAAAACCATGTTGCGACCAATGACAATTTTCGACGGAAAAATCGAAGTGTTTTTTCGGTCGAAAAAAATTAATAGAAATAAAAATAAAATTCTCGCTTGAATGCGAACGAAACACGATGCTCCGCATTCTCGGGCCGCGAGCTCGCATAACGAGGGAATACTGGCTTCCTGGAAAGCGGGGTTGGGCACCTGTCCCTCAGTGTCCGTCAACCTCGAGTCTGTTCGTTCGCCTATTCGCGTTGAGAACCGCTGCCCGGCGCGGCCGAACCACGTGCGGCCGGCCGCCGAACGCTGTCAAGGACCCGCAAAACACGTTTTTCCCCCCCCCACAACGGAAATGAATTTTCCCTCTTCGAATAAACTCCCATCTGTCTCAATGCCCGAAAAAAAAAAAAAAAACAAAAAAAAAAAAAAAAGAAGAAGAAAAAGAAATAATCCGTCTACTTCGCAAGTTCTCCTTTAACTCGCGTTCCTAAAAGCAAGCGTTCTCGAAAAAAAATATCCTTTCCCGATCGTAACTCAATTGTTCCGCGACTCGAACGAATTTTCGGCGGTCGCAACGGACAGAGCGAGCGAGGAGAGTCAACTGCGTTTCCCCCCCCCCCCCCTAACCGTCGTTCCGGCGAAGGGAGGCAACAGCCGGGCATCAAGTCCCGTGCCGTATGTTTTCGTGAAGGTTAGTATACGAGACAGACGCAGCGATGTCGGGCGACTACATGGAATACTAATGCAATTCCGAGTGTATTTGCCATCACGGCTCTGTAAGCCGATTCGTCCTCGTCGTTTTTTCTCGCAATTTCACACTCGTCGCTTCCGAATTAGGATCGCGTAAGGACATTTCGTGTTTTTTGTCATTACACAAGAGAAATGGAACGAGCGTAGGAAAAAAGGGACGCCGGTCGAGCGAAGTAAAAGTGCGAATGCGCCGGCGCCTGGCGTCTCGCGTTAACCTGTTGCCTAGCAGCAAAGATGCACGTCGAGAAACGTTATTTTTTTTTTTTTTTTTCTCCGTTGTTTACGCCAACGGTCGCTCGAACTCTCCGGCGAAAAGCGTGCGCGCCGGGATGGGAAACCCAACGAACACAATAAACGATAAACTCACCGGAAACCGTTGGCAGGCCGGCAACGAGGAGCACTGAAACGAGGACGACGGCAGCTGCTGCGTAATCCAAATATCGCCGTGGCCTCAGCATCTCGCCGTCGTTAAATTAAATCCCAGGCGCACAGAACAAAATATTCGCGCACACATTAGACTCCGCGCACACCGTAGCAACGCTCGAGCCGTCGATTCGTCATTTGGATTATTTTCTTTTTACTTATTTACTATATATATATATATATACATATATATATATATTTATTTATTTCTCTCTCGACGAAGACTCTCGACGCGAGCTTACGAAAATTAACACAAACAATCCTTCGCGAAAGTCCCTCACCCAACGGCACCGATCTATATATACACACACGCGTATATATATGTTATTGTTGTTGTTATTATCGTATACTTATTATTATTTATCACACGTTTACAAACCCATTGATCACAGTGGACACTCCGATAGTCGCGTTAATCGCGCACCGAACAGTGTTTACATTCGTCCATCGTCGTCGAACAAACGTTGGTTAGAAAAGAAAAAGTCATGAGGGACCCCATATACGAGCACGACCGCGCACGAAACACTTCTGGGTTCTATTGTTCGCTTAACGCGCTGAAAGTAGTTCCCTCGGATGCGCGCGCACCTGCCCGTTGACGGGTGTATCGCTCCGCTCGGCAAGATGGCCGACGGCCAAGGGCCAATCGGACGGTGGTAGCGCGCGGGGCTCGACGGCGGACTCTTGGGGGTACGAAGCGTTCTGCGGCACGAGGAGCGCTTCATCCCCTGCTCGACACGGGGGCGCGTTATGAGATACCGTTTTTTTTTTTTTTTTTTTCGCCCATTCGATCATTATCGATCCTCAGCCGAATCTATCGATCGATTGTATTTCGCCACTGGGTTGTGTAGAAAAAATTATTCTGTCATCGATAAAGACTCATCACTTAAATGAAATACTGTTCTGCGATTATTGTTCCGGCTGCAAATGCACGTTTGCGTGGATAAAAAGAGGCTTCACTGCAATGAAGTTCACCCTTTCGCCGCACTGAAAAAAATACACTGTAAAAAAAATTTGTTTGAAAATTACTGAACAGTATTGGAAGCTTTTTTTTACATAAACTGCTTCTGAAATTTCAAATACATATGCGTCGCAATTTTTCAGTAAAATTAGTGGTTTTGATGGAAATTTTTGTAAATTTCAGGCGAAAGATTTGTAATCTTAATATCTCGTATTCTAATTTTACAGTAAAAGTACATTAATGTTCGATTAATGTAAATGATGTAAGGAAATTTTAATTTCTCGTAAGTTAAATTTATAATTTTTTTTTTTTTTTTTTTACAGCGATACGGTTGAATCGAACTAAAGTTTCGGGCGCGGACATTCAAATAAATATTTTTATTTATTTAATTTAATAATCGGTTGGTTCGATGATTTTTTGCCTTTATGATTTTGCTGAAGTGTTTTTGAGGTATTAAAATATTTTTTTTTCGACCAGCTGAATATTTATTCGAACGTCCCTGCCCGAATCTTTAGTGAATACGATCGAATTTTTTTTTTTTTTTACCAGCGTAGCGAAATTATTTAAGTTTAATTTTAAGTCAAGTTTAAGTTTGAGAAAATCTTCTGAGCTATATATTTATATCTATATAATCACATAAATATATTTTCTTCTCTTCCATAAATTTTTGGCGCTGAACACGAATTAGACGTCAGTTCTCGTTCAAAGTCAATCATTGAACTATGAAGAGTTACCGTAACTCTTATATATGTGTCGCAGTAATTCAGTCGCCGAATACGAGACGAATTTAATCCCATGATACGATTCTATTCTTGTCCGATGAATTATACTATTAATAACGAGCGGGTCGTTTCAAACGAGATCCGAAAAACTAATTGATGCTCCGGAGGGGCAGAAAAAAAGGTGGATGGACCCTTAACGATCGCAGATCCCATCATGCCCTCCTGATTGATGTTTTTTCATTAATTTCCCATAGCTTTTTTTCCCACCTCAAATGTGGCTCCGGTATTGCCGCCGGGCGTTGCACAAGCTCGGCGTGCGAACGACTTTACGGTCGGCGAGCGTTGCCATAGCGATTTAATTGTCTCGCTAATAAACGCATTAATTAGCGCGCGCGCGCGCCTACAAAGGGAACCCGAGACTAGCATCATTTTTTTTTTTTTTTTTTTTTTTTTTTTCTCCTGACAAACCGCAATACATGACATAGCGTATATAAGACCGACAAACTTTAGCCGGCACATCGAACAGCAAAATTTTCCGCACGCACCGCCGCGTTATTACTTATTCATGAATTGCGGAGACTCTCGTTACGAGGATAATTATAACACGAGGGACTCGGACGAACGCGCGAAGATCTTCGCTTCCGTAGATTTCTTTTACTTTGCGGCATACACCGACGCCAAATAGGGCAGAGGACGTTGCGCAGGAATTAGAAGAATCGTACACTTGTTCGTAAGCTTTTAATACTGAAAGACATTCCATCTAGACTGCGCGATTATTTTGATTAACAAATTTCGCGGGTTAATTGAATTTTTGCTTTCTTTCACCTTTAACTAATAAGGTGGGCTCTTGAACATCAATTGGAACAGACGTTGACTCTATTAGTTAAATTTTAATGTTAAAAAGACATTCTTTTACGCGCATACTTTACGATCTTGGCAACCTTTGGTAGTTTATACCGAACGCAAAACAACCCATTCGTTTTGTAACCCACGTAGTAATGTTAATAACTGTTCGATGTTCGATTTTCAATGTTCCACTTTCAATGTTCAATTTTCAATGTTCAACTTTCAATGTTCCACTTTCAATGTTCGATTTTCAATGTTCGATTTTCAATTATCGATTTTCAATGTTCGATTTTCAATGTTCGATTTTCAATATTCGATTTTCAATGTTCCACTTTCAATGTTCAATTTTCAATGTTCCACTTTCAATGTTCAATTTTCAATGTTCGATTTTCAATGTTCTATTTTCAATATTCGATTAACGTTTCTATGGCTAAAAATTGCATCGAGATCGGCAATTATGCAAGCGCCTCTGCATACTGTAGAGGTTACAATAATTATAACAAATTTGCGAATTAATTGTCGAGATATTACGTTTCGGGCGATTGGTGTTGTAAAAAAAAAAAAATGTTCCTTATACATGTTGCTTTCAACAGCTGCTCGTTGCCAAGGCTCGTGGACATCGCCGTCGTTAGTTTAATTAATCTCTCTCATATCCCTTTCGTTCGCCTTCTCGTTCTCACTCGGCAATGCCAGTGTCGGCTGATTGCGCCTAACGTGAAATTCATCGGACTTCGTCGTACGCGAGTTCTTTCGCATTCGGTCCGATGTCCCGTCGCGCTAACGAATACAAATGCAAAATTATAATTCGGTGTATGCTGCTCGCTGAGACGTTCGGTAGCCTGTTGCCTCGGCCATTGAGAGTCGCCACGCGAGTCGACAACGCCAACCATAAGTTACGGAAGCCTGCTGTAAACAGCCCGTTTAATAATCTACCGAGTCATTAAGTCCTCCAGCGTTGATTAAGACGTTCGACTTATCGCCAAACAACAAAGATCAATTGACGCAGTAATTAGTGTCTTCGTCATGCATCGTTATAGCACTGAATAACTCTAGAATAATTGAAATGGACATTTTTTTTTTTTACATTTTTGACTGATTCCCCACAATCGTTCATAATGAAACAATTATGAACTAATTAATTATTTCCCAAAAAGTGATATAATTTTAACGATATGTCACTAAATTGAACTACCCTTAAAATATATATATATAAATCTATACATATATCGATGGCTTAATTTCATAAGGGCATATCGGCACTCTATAAGCATGTCCTGTTCGTCCTTTTGGCATTGGGCCATCGATATTGATATGTAATATATCCGTGTTCTGCACCAATCTAAAGAAATATATGACCCTAAGTGTAACTTATTAATCGAAATTATCATCGTCGACTTCTTCGTTTGCTGATTAACTGTCGAACAAGTCTAAAGCTGAAAGCTATTAACGACGAACTTTTGTCGCACCGAAAACAACGAAAATGCATTCTTTTTTTGTTTCGGCAGTTAACCAATTTCCGGCTTGACTTTAGGCCAAAACAGATATCAAATTCATTTTCAGGGCTAACAAAATACATAGAATCAGGTGGTCCTAATCATTTTTTGAGATCCTTCGCAAAAACAATGACAAAATACCCGTGAATTATGCATTTTCACCTTTCCCGTCACCCTATAACCAGATGAACCAGCGCTTTTATAACTCCACCACGTACCGCTATCTTATGCATTACTATCCGACACCCGCGTTTTCCCGTATTACACAGCAAAGCGAAATGATCGTTTTTTTGAAAATACCCAAAATCGGTATTTATGTACAAAAAGTGCCCGAGAACAAATTTTTATAACTCAGCGTTTTAAGTCTATGTCCAATGTACCTTTTCTCGCTTATCACGAATCGTCGTTTACTTTACACACAGCTGAATATTTGCTATCAAAACATTTATGGTGTTTATCACAAAACGTGGCTCCAGTTTTGTAAAAAAAAAACATAATAATAATAATAATAATAATAATAATAATAATAATAATAATAATAATAATAATAATAATAATAATAATAATAATAATAATAATAAGGTATAAACTAGCTGTATTTGTCTTCCGCATTCATAGACCACTCTTCCATCGTGGAATTGTTCCAGCATCGGGCCGTCCTCATGACAACAAAGACTTCGTTTAATCGATATCGAAGAACCCAGCGTGCGCCGCGGTGACTGATAAACAAGAAGAATGGCCGACCCGTTGATACCGTCGACGCAGGAGAGCAAGCTCAGTGCACTCAACAAGAAGATAATCGAGATCAAGAAGAAGATCCAGCTATCGGGCAAGTTCGCTACGTCTCATCCATACTACCCAACTTACTCCATAAAATTCTCCTCGCTATACAGTGGATCTAGCATTCGAGATACGTGACTCTATATCCTCCTGAAGACTCTCCGCTGGAGATTCCTATCGAGGAACGTCCGAGCGAAGACCAGAAGAAGATCGCAGACGAGTAGGCGCGCAAGTAGAACCGGTATATCTATCTTGCGCTCCACTCGTTTGCGACTCCCTTAGATCGCTTGTACTCTTGTGAGCGGCGCATACTCGCGCGCGAACGGTACTAAAAAAATATATATATATTGTAAAGAAAAGTGGAAGCCGGACGAATGTCGAAGCGTTGGAACTTAACTGACGACTTTCAGCTCGTAACGTTTTATCCGCAGGTCGACGTGACCAAAAAAAAAAACACGACTTCGAACTATTCCTGGTGCTCAATTGTTTTGCACACTTGGGGGACAGTGGGGGAAAATCGGTCCGGTTGATTTCAAATAATTGTCCAGTGATGCGATGGTAGTTATGACTTGCCCTGTTACGTCCGTCAAACGGAAAGGATTTTTAGTACAATTTCGTGGTTTTAAGTGAAATAGAAAAGGTTTTAGCGCGATTTATAGATTTGGGCTGTTTTTCTTATGAGAATTGTGATACTTTGTGAGGTGAATATTTTGCGGATGGTGTTTCTCGGCTCATAAGTAACGGCAGCACACAATATTATCGTCCTTTTTACAGCAATTTCAACCTTTGATGACTTTCGGTCGAAACATAAGATTTTCAAATCGTTAGTGACGTATTTTCGGTGTGACGCGACTTCCGGTCGAAAAATGAGATTTTCAAATCGGTAGTGACGTACTTTCGGTATAAAGTCACTTCCGCCCGAATAAATGAAATTTTGAAACCGGATGTAACGTCACAACAAAAATGTTCAACACTACATCAATAGAAGTATGCAAAACCCACAACAATACAGATATCGAATCTTCGATAATTTAGATAGAAAATCGCAATAATGTGGTCGACCAACTTTTTACCAATCTTAAACCAGCGGAACGTCATTTCACAGCCTCATATTACAGTACTGTGTCATATTAAGGTTCTTCGACATTCGCCAATTCTCCCCTAACAAGTGTGCATCTTGATTGTTGTCCCAAAAAACGGAAACTACGTATAACGTAATTAGTCGATGGTTTTTTTTTTGGTCAAGTGCAGATCCAAATACAGCAGACCGAACGTCGTTTGACGAGTTGTCTTCATTCGTCGGAACGTTGTCCAGAAGCCGAGCGCTCAGGGCTGGAAAGGCACGCGAAGCAAAGTGTCTTGGTACGAAGCTGCCGCTGATATATGCTTCTGTTATGTCTTGGCACAAGCGTTGCGCGAGCCTCGACGTTAATTGTTCTCATCAAGCACTCTGACGGTTCTCCATCGGTTTCTTTTCTTTTCATCATCATCATCAGCCGCAAGCGGCATGCGAGAAACAAGCAGAACAGCTACGCACTTGCTTTCAGCCGTCTTGAACTCTTCCTCTCATCATTTCATTGTTGTCTCTCATATTCTTATGCCTCTCGTCTTCATCGTCCTCATATTCGCGACTCGTCTTCTCATCTCGTTCTTGAGACGCGATACAAAGAAGGCTTCGAAAGCTATCTCCTCCCCATCGCCGTCGTCTCTCTTTCCCTTTCGTCAAGCTCGTGCTACCATGACGCTTCGGAAGAGGCCCGCGAACGAATGAATGAGTCGCTAATTCCACTGTCGACCGACAAAACGCCAAGGGGTCAAGTTTTACGATTCCACGAATGAGTGCTCAGCGAGATAGACCGGCCTCGTGACTACAACGCCACTGCTGCACTCGGTGAATCGTGGAACGGAGACCATTCGTATAAATGGAGCACAAATTCAATCGATCGAGGTCGAAAGAACACCGACGAATTTCCAGTGAACAGGATTCATTTTCTTCATTGGCTCTATTGCTTTGTCCTGAAAATGAAAATTAAACAAAAATTAATGGAAAATATAAGTTAAATAATAACTATATATAAATAAAATGTTGCAGTGTCATCGATACAGAGTCGAAGAAATGTTTGTTCATTTTTGCAAGCCTTGCTTGTTTCGAAGTATTTATCGACCGTAAATTTTCACGTTGGCTGCAGACTTTTTTCCTGTTAAAAGTACGTTTTTTTGACGTAGTAAAGTCGTTAAATTCTCGTGAAATCGAAAATTGTGGATTTTAATGGACAAGAAATGTTTGTTATTTTCTCAACCTTTTTTTCAATGTGTATTAAAATTATAAACTCTAAAATTTGAAAGCGATGCACAACACACGACAGGGTAGAGCAAGAATTTTCAAACATATTTCTGTAAAATGTACCACGAATTAGTCCGCCATATCCTGAGTGAGTTTCATGATAGCGGCTCGGTGGTATTTGCACTCTTTCTCATTCTCCGTCTATTCGTCATATTCTTTCCCGAGTAAATTGTACCAGGCGACGTCGTTAGCAAAGATTCATCCCGGGCCTTCAGGCTAAGCGCCACAGTTTTGTTTTTCCATCGCACAAAGATGAGGGCCGAGAAGCCGCGGTAGCAGAGAAATACGAAGGAACCCAGTAGATTATAGAGTGAGAGAGAGAGGAAAAAAAACATATATTAACCGTAGGGACGAAGAATCTACTTCGTTCTTTTAATAAGCGTAATGCGAGGTTAAGGAACGAGTGGAATTTAACGCTCTCGTGTGTGCAACCATATTTCACCACAGTGTGTGTTGCATTTGTACATGCCCGACGAGCGGCGAGCGAGTTCAGGTCCGTAGATTATTCCATCCCACGAAGAAACCGTCATACGCGAACGAATGAGTCGCTTCTGATGTTCATCCAGAGTGTAATAAATGAGTCACGAGCTTTTCCATCCACTCAATCATACTTGAGTGCCACTTGTCGCGTCTCTTTATTCAGCGGGAAAGAGTAACGCAAATTTCGAAGAGAGGAGAGAGAGCTGCGACGCGATCGGGAGTCTTAAGGACGTGTGAAAACATCCGCGGTCGGTAGCAAATCGCTTTTCTCATTTTCTCCGAGACCGTTAATATTTCGAACAGAAGCTAATTAATCCTGTAACGAAGTGGTATTGATAGAAAAGCAAAGCAATGTAAGTGGTACAAGTTTTTTTTTATTGCACAGGCGCAGCGTTTTTACATTTTAAATTCGTGGAGTATTTGTGAGCACCGACATGTGCCATTATCGGTTGCGAAAAACCCTTTGGGTTCTTGGAAAAAAAAAAAAATAGGATCAGGAGAGTGATGACTTTCGGTGACTTGAGTTTCGACTTTGTGATCCTGGGTATAGGACTAGCGAGTTCTAGTGTACGGTTCATTTGGGAGATGTTGATTTGTTGCTTAGATTGAAAATCGCGAGGATGAACGTAGTGCTTTGAATCTGAATGCCGAAAAGGATGACCGATTTTCCTTGGTTTTCGGACCCGGGCCCGACGCTTTGTTATTTCCAAAACTTTAGCAACAAATGAAAATTTCCCTAATCAAACGTACAAAAGAACATGTCAGCCCCGCACCCAGGTTCGCAAGGGTCAAACTTGAGTCACTAAAGGTCACGACTCTTCTGACCGTATTTTTTCTTTACCTCATCATCATCCACCATGCCATTCATTAATACTATACAGTTTCCCGGTCAGTAGGGTCATGAGTTTGGGCGACTTACGTTTTGCCTTTGTGATCCTGAGTGAAGGGTTAACATGTTCTTGTGTACGTTTCATTTGGGAAATGTTGATTTGTTGCTTACGTTGAAAATCGAGAAAACTAACGTAGTGCTTTCAGTCTCAATTTGAATGCCGAAAAGTGCGAATACGAATCGAGCTTTATGATTTGCAAAACTTAAGTAATCACGCTTTATGGTTTCCAAAACTTAAGCAACAAATCAAGATTTCCACAGTGAAACGTATAAAAGAACATGTGAACCCAGCATCCAGGTTCGCAAAGCTCAAACCTAAGTCACCGGAGGTCATGACTCTTCTGGCCGTATTTTTTTTTAACCCATCATCATCCACAATCCCATTCGTTAACCTTATTACGGTTTCCCGGTACTATAACGAATAGAGTAACCCATTCTCATGCCATCTTCCAAACATTGTATAGAATTTACGTTCACCATAATTTAATTTTGCAGCCCTCACCAGAAGGTTTGCGCCGACGCGTTTAGAGCGATTACAATATTATCCTCAATTGATCAAACATTTGTTTCTCAACGCCAGCATATCGAAAATACGCTGACGCCTGGAATATCTACGGACCATATTTAGAAACATTTAGAACAGGAGTTCTACGTGCTATATTCCTCATTCTTAGAAAGTTCAATGCTTCGCAGGTTTTTCTTTCCTCTCGATATCCCCGCATGAATTCACCGAATTGGCGCTAGGTTTTTTTCGCAAACCGGTAAGAATTTCCAGCGTTCTGCTGCTTAACGTTTAAATGGATTAGAATCGAAGAACATCGCGTGCGCCATATGAACGAGACGAAAAAAATTGTGCGTTAAGTAAATGCAATGTACAGAATGCCGAATTTGTAAATGCAATGTAACAATGTGCCAATGTGCAATGCCGAATTTGTAAATGCAATGTACAGATATTTAGCGATGTTCGACAATGGTAGTTCGCGCGTTATGTTCAGTATGAAAAAGTTCGCTTAGTGATTTCGTCAGACAGAACTCCGGAGGTCTGTCATCAATAGCGCGAATCATTCTGGAGAATTAGCTGCAACCACGAAGACTTGCAGACTGTTTAGATGTAGGACGGACGGATTATCAATGTTCATCGCAGTATCGGTAAAAACTGCAAAGATGGATAGCTGGACCACAGTGTCTTCTTGACGATGGCGCTGTCCGACTGCAGCTCCAACTGCATTAGCCAGGTCTCCGTAGCGAGTCATCAAAATATCGATCTGAAACATGTAAAGTCGTTTACACTTTTCGTCCTATTTGTATACAAAATACGTTGGTGTGATGAGAGTAACGCTCTATCTCTCGCCATAAGAGATTGCGGTCGATACCAAAAACTATAATGGTCTTTTTAGAAGGAAACTGCTATTAAAAAAAAAAATTTCATTTAATGTACCGCACTGGAATTTTTAATGCAGAAACTGGTGTATTAAATTTAATGTACACTTGCGACGAAAAATGAATATACTTTTGGAATTACATTAAAGTAAATTATTGGAAATAAAGTACTGTTATTTCGATCTTCGTCAAACACGAACCTATTTTGTGTTTAACACTCTTGAATATTTCTAATGAATTTCGGCTTAACTGCTAAACACTTCCTAGCATGCGAATGATAACGGCTATTTTTGGTCAAACTAAAAAATTTCGACATTTTACGAAACGTAAAGTCCTCAATGGAATTTTGACAAATTTAATTCCAATTATTGTTCAGTAACGGTCCATTAGCGTGAAAAACTCTATATCGCATAAATCACCTGACCTATACACTTTATGGTGATAAAAAAATTGAATTCTCATAAAATCAGACTGTTTCAATCGATCTTGAAAAAAAAAATCCACACTAAACTGCAGTTATATACGTTAATATTTGGCAACACTTCGTCGATTTAAATCGTTGTCGCTCGAAAAAAATGTCCAAGTCGATGAGACAGTACTAAAGTATTGTCACTGAGACTTTCACTATAGCACAAAGTTTAAATTAATGTCTATTTGCCAAAAGATCGGTGAACAATACGACGAATGGATAATTCAAAGTGATTTTGTTCGGTGTAAAAAATAGAAAAATACAATAAAAAACAGAGCCCGTTTTTTTTACTGACTTAACTTTGGATAGTTGTACACAATTTTTTGGCACACATACGCGAACAATTTAGATGATAGTACATTTTGAACTATTAATTTTTATCGCGGCGATCACGCGTTTGCGTCTCATGAAAAATGCCATGGTTTCGTTGAAAATATAAACAGAATCACCACATCGCATCACTTTAATTATAAAAGAATCTTACCAAGGCTTTGTAGAGACAGACGAGCTCATCGGGCTCCTTGTCGCAGTTGCGGCTTTACATGAGAGCGCATTCAGGGCCAAAAACAATGTCTGAGCACACAATCAGCTTCATAGCGTTCGGGTCTGAATTTATCGAATGGAAAATGTAAAAAATGCTTTCTTGAACGAAACTGCAACTCTACTGAATGCAGTCGTCGCTGCGACCCGTTTCTCGAATACGCGACACTCCGAGCTTGACTAAAAAAAAAAAAAAAAAAACAACCGACTCTAGTGGCTGTGACAATGACGATGGACAATGTGTCGCTCTCCTTATATAGGCGGTCTCGGCAATTTCCACGTCAGAAGCGACTGACGCAGCCAATGAGAAGCATGGAAAATCGGTCACAGGATATCGACTTTTTCGCGATGTACCCTTTTTTTCAAGGGAGGGGACAATGCATTTTTTATGGCAACCTTCGGCGTTTGTTGATGTCGGGAAAAAAAAAGGGGGGAAACCATTGGTTACACATGCGATGAGCATAGAATATTGCGCTCGAGCGCCAATGCACGGTATTAATATTCGATTACATGGCAACACGTAACGTATTGACACTCGATTCGCTCGGACGAGCGTGCAGAAAATACCTTTCAAACTGACGGCACAAATGGTATACGCGCCACGCGGGAGCTTCCGTCCTACATTTCGATTCGATCGATAACGACGTTTCATTGCAGAAAAATGATAAACAAGTTGTTTCACTTGTAAGCTCTCGTCTTACTCAGTTCTCGAAGAAAATTTTATATTTTCTTAACAACCGTTCAACATTAAACATTTGTCAAGATAAATTTTAACGGCTGATATAAAGATCTTTAGATTAAAAAAGATTGCGAAAACCTTACGATCTATTTTTCTTGGTGTTGAAGGACCTTTGAAAAAAAAAAAAAAAGAACTGCATGCAAAACAGTTGTTTCGTTACCGATCGAGCCCAGATGGAGTGAGAAATTTTACATCGCCTTAAGGATTTTAAACGTACCGCGATTTTTTATTTTTTTTTTTAAATTAAAACGTCGCTTGTTTGTTTCAGAGGGTCAGAGAAAAGCAAATTTCGAAGAGTGCGATGCGAAGAAGAGGGAAAGTTGCGATAAAATCGGTGTTCTCAAGAAAGACGTCAAAGTTCTTCAGGTCAAATTGGCCAAAGCTAAAAATGTGAGTACTTCCCATTTTGCATTAAGATTACTGTCCGAGAAAAGTGTCTCACGATATTACTTTTCCGAAGAACGAAGATGCCGCGGAGAGAATCGCCCAGACTAATCGAGAATCGTCGGCCTGCGTGCGGAAACGAGGATTGGAGGCGGCCATCGTCAGAGTCGACGAGGACAACATTCGACTGCGAAAGAAACTTGACATGGTCAAGTATCAGAGCGACAATGTACAAAATTCCCTTGGATGACAGAATTCTCAAAAGTTATTTTTACAGAAAAAAAAAAAAAAAAATTGTTTAACCCTGATGATGTTTTTTAGCAACAAGGCAGACTTGCAACCCTCCTGGCGGAATACGAGGAGTTGGTTAACGGAAAGATAAAAAAAATCACCGAGAAGAAGCTGGAGCATCCACTGAAAAAGGTTCTCCGGCTATAGTAAGACTGCACAACAGATGCGATCGACGATTGTCGATGGATCGCGCAGAATCTCGAATTATACAGTTCGCTTTGTGCTTTATTGCAGAAAATTGTCAGCCTGGAGAACCAATTGCATCGCGTGAGCGTGATGCAGATGGAAGCTGACACCGTGCGAAAGAAGTACAGATGCGTTCGATCGAGCCTGAAGGCTGATGCTGCGTTTTACGTGTCGTCTCTGGGGAAGCTCGAGGATAGCATCAAGGAGCAAGAGGCTGAGATAAAACAACTGCAGGTACCGTTGTCAAACCCGAAGCTAAACCTTTCGAAAACTTCAATCTTTCAGGCTGTCGATAGATAAAAGCAAAGCAAAAAAAAAAAAAGAGTTGTTTTCTATCGTCCGACACGTGTCAAAGTGTAAAATAAAATCGGTTAAATATGTGAACAAAAAAAAGCAACGGCACGCGGTGTTCCCAAGCGGTCACCCGTCCAAGTAACTGACCGCGCCCAATGTCGCTTAACTTCAGTGATCGGACGAGAACTGGTGGATCAACATGGTATGGTCGTTGGTTGTTTAACTAAAGGAGACACTTAAAAAAAATTTTATTACCCACTATTTATTAGCCCATACTGACGTACCAATATCTCTGATACCATAAAGATAGTCTGGCCTTGTGATCTTTTATGTTCCAGAAGTTAAACACTTTTCAAATTCTAATATAATTTTGCCTAAAAAAAACGATAAATAATCGTGCAATTTCTTGATGGTATGGTCGTTGGTTATTGAATTCACCGATAGCTTCAGAAAAAAATTATATTACCCACAATTTACTAGCCCATACGAACTTACCAACACCTTCAAAACCATAAAGTCACCATGACCTAGGAATGTTTCTGTTCAGAGAGTTGCAAAAACTCTCTTAAACCGATCTAATTTTATATTAAAAAAAAAAAAAAAAAATTTTACTTTTAAAACAAAACAAAAATTTCGTCTTATGAAAATACACAATTTTGTTTGTAAAATGCTATTGGTTCGTTCAATGTAAATGTTGAGATATTCCATATAATTTTTTCATATTTCAATGCTCCTTAAGATCGATAAAAAAAAAAAAAAAAAAAAACCCCACTCGTCCTCGATAAGACCCACAGTGTGTCTATTTTATTATTAAATTAAATCCTTTAATAAGAATGATTAAAGGGTTAAATTTACACGGTGTCATTTAAGATTATAAGGATAATATTGATCGGTGTTTATTAAAAATCATCAGGAAGTCAAGGAGGAAGCTGTAGAGCTGAGGGACACAACGAAGGACACCCTGACGAAGCAAGAGATCAACGCGATGACGACGAGCAAAGCTCGGGATTTCGTGATTTTGGACTATCGTCAGAGAGTCGAGGACAGGAAGTCGGAGCTCGAGCGTCTCGAGAGAATGATATTTCCGGCTACGCGGCAGCTTCCGCGCGACGATTTTGAGTCGGATGGCGATGCGAAAATTACCGACGGCGAAGAAACCGACGAAATACCGAAGGACGAGGTCGCGAGGCTCGAGGAGGCTTTCGCTAAGTTACGTAGCGCGACTGGCGTGACCAGAACCGAGGACGTACTGGACCGGTTTTTGGGCCAGCGTGCGACTAAGGAGAAGCTCCAAAAGATGCGCACCGTCACGGAGGAGGAGAAAATGTGCTCGGAGAGAAGACGGCAGCAGCTGACTGCAGAAATCGAATCGCAAAAGTTCTCCGAAACCAAAGACGCAGATCAGTAAATACAAGGAGATAACGAAAAATATAAAAATTATCGATACTTGAATGTACATCGTTTTTAGGCTTTGCCGACACTGTCGCAACCCCCACGCGATAAGTCAGCAATTTTTATTTTTGTACAATATGCCGTTAAAGAAAAGCTCGTACACTTAACGAACACTTCGCTTCAATAAACTTCCGTAGTTCTTATTGGCAATTTTGACACCTTTTTTTTTTTTTTTGTCAATTTTACCATTTTTTTTTCTTGGCAATTTTGCCATCTCTTTTTCTCGTCAATTTTACTATCTTTTCTCTTGTAAATTTTACAATTTTTGTTTTTAAACTTAAAATCTATCTTTAAGCAAACATAACATTTCGCCCGTTGACAAAAAAAAAAAAAAACACTATAAAATCTACGAGAAAAAAAAATAGCGGTCCTTTGCTGCCGAGAAATGTGCGTAAAATGGACAAACCTTTTCTTTTACAGTCCACGCAATTTAACAAGTAAGATAATTCCTTCGTCGAGAAACAACGCTGATGTAAAAAAAAAAAAAAAAAAAGTAATTACGCGTTTCAGGAATGCCGCAGAGCTCGAACAGCTGAATTGTCGTATGGCGGTGGAATCGCAACGTCAGAGAAAGGCCGAGGCCGAGGATCGACGGATTCGCGAAACGTTGAACGAGATTGCCCGAACTCTTTGGAAATTTTGCGACAGGCTGAGGGTAAGAATCTGAAATATCACTTCACGAATTATTTTCTTGTGATTTCAAAATGAAAAAAAAAAAAAAAAAAAAAAAAAAATGTACATCCGCCGTTCGTCGAAGTCAGGTCAGGTATACGAGGCTATATCGGTCATTATACGTCTATGCGGTTCTGGTACTGTCTGGTAAAAAGAAACGGTCAGCAGCGAAAGTAGCATGGACCGACAAAACGGTCGTAATTAAAGAGTCCAGCGAGCGAGGAACCGAAATCTCTAACCCGAATAAGTGAAAAAAAAAAAAAAAAATCTCAGACGTTGCGCTCCGGGTGTGATTCACATTTTCGGACTTCTCTCGGCGAGCGCCAACCGTCATTATCTTTTCTATGGATGCCCGCTCGCGCCAGCAAAACTCACCAAAGGGTGCAATTAAATTCGGCAGCGCAAGGTTCGAGCACGTTTTTGCGTTCTGAACTCCTTCGTCGATCTGTGACGCGACTTCCTCGCAATGTTTTCACGTCATTCGCAACACCACCGGAAAGACAGAGGTGTCCATCGGAGAAACTTTTTTTTTTTTTTTTAACAGTCATTTCAGAAACGAAGGTCGTAAGGAACAAAAAAAATTCGTCTTATCCAACAACGAGTAATTTCGCGAGTCGGCGTTTTTCCAACCCTCAGTACGTTTCCACAATTTGTTTCATTGGTTCTTGAACGATCAATTTTTCAGTCGCGGCTTTTTTCTCATCTTTTTTCGCAATTTGTTTTCAACGGCAATTTTTAGAAGCGTCAATTAAACCTTTAATGCCCAATGTGCCATTTGACACATTGGTGAAAACGCCACTAAAAAAAAAAGCATTCATTAATTTTATTTACGCACCTTGAACAAAGTTTTTCGAACACAATAACATAAAAAAAATAAAAAATAAAAATAAGGTGTATTGAAACAAAATATTATTATGTTAAAGGACTAAGTGAGAATTCATATGTTCCTGATTGAAATTGAACTCTTGAAAGTTTGTTAAATCATGACATTTAATTCGCATTAATCGTCGTTTCATTTATCCGACAGTTCTTTTATTCCGAGTTTAACAGCCAAAAGTACAAACAAAAATTGTTAACGACACGCGTAATAAAATTACAGGTTTGCGTATTCAAACCCGAAACAACGAGTTTCACACTTACTGAACGAACAAAATAATTTTTAAGAAACTTCGTATTTCGATTTTACGAAGTTATTTTTTTACTCTGTATACTGGTCGCGAAAGCCTAACCCTTTTCTTTAATAGAAAATATTAGTAGGATCAGAGAAAATCGGAGAGGCGATTTATTGCCGACTGAGCGCGGAATGACGAGGCGGAAGGATATTTCGCATCATCCTAAAAAAAAAAAAAATTAAAAAAAAATAAAAAAATTAAAAAAATCGCAGCAATGGGTGAAGATTTCTCCACGGAGCCGAGAAATTAAGAGAAGCCGCCTGTGTCGGCGCCACCTCGGAAACTCGACATTCAGCCTCTAATTGCGTATCCGTGTACGGCTAGATCCACTAATTGAATTAGTAGACGAACCATACACGTTTCAAACACTCGCGGGACACGTTCGTCGACGTCGTAGACACGAACTAGCGAGTACGGCGCGCTCGGCCCTAGCGGACTCCGTGCTCGAGGGGAGGGCTTCGAAATCGCCCTCCCCGCTGCAAGGATTTATTGTTCTTCGGGGCTGAGATAGAAAAAGTCTGAACGCTCGGTGGCAGCGTGTGTGCCGGGTTGCCGCTGAGGTCGCGCGCCTCGATGGATCCACCGAGATAGCCCCTAACTGTAATTCTCACCTTCGCCGATGCGCGGTACCGCCCGGTATATGCAAGAGAAATATCCACGGTTCGCCGGTTAGATGCCGGTTTGCGATGCATTAGCACCTTGACCGCTGCCGATGGCAACGATCGAAAGTAAACACTCCGTCGGGCAGCGAGAGTATCGGTACGATTGGTTGTCGAACTCGTGACTACTCGACCGAATGACCATTTTCTTCATTCCCACAGAGACGATGAGTCCAAAGAGGCATTCAATGTAAAGCCGACGTGGCCAGATAGGAACGGTGCGTTGGGTCCTAATTATCAAGTATCGATGCTTTCGATGGGGATGTACATAGACACTTGTTTGAAGGGTAAAGAGGTACCATTGGTTGTCGAACTCGTGACTACTCGACCGAATGACCATTTTTCTTCATTCCCATAGACACGAAAAAGTCCAAAGAGGTTTTCAATGCAAAGCAGACGTGGATAGTTAAGATTGGTACGTTTGGTCCTAATTATAATTATCAAGTTAGGTCCTAATTATCAAGTATCGATGCTTCCGATAGGGATGTATGTGGACACTTATTTTAAGGGTACAGACATATCATTGGTTGCCGAAATCGTCAGTACTCGATCGAATGACCATTTTTTTTCCATTCCCGTAGACACGAAAATCTCAATGAAGTTTGTCAATGTAAAATCAACGCGGGTATTTAGAATTGGTACGTTAGGTAATAAATGCGAAATATCGATGCTTTCGATAGGGATGTATTTAGACACTTGTTTGAAGGGTAAAGAGGTACCATTGGTTGTCGAACTCGTGACTACTCGACCGAATGACCATTTTTCTTCATTCCCATAGACACGATAAAGTCCAAAGAGGTTTTCAATGCAAAGCAGACGTGGATAGTTAGGATTGGTACGTTTGGTCCTAATTATAATTATCAAGTTAGGTCCTAATTATCAAGTATCGATGCTTCCGATAGGGATGTATGTGGACACTTATTATAAGGGTACAGACATATCATTGGTTGCCGAAATCGTCAGTAATCGATCGAATGACCATTTTTTTTCCATTCCCGTAGACACGAAAATCTCAATGAAGTTTGTCAATGTAAAATCAACGCGGGTATTTAGAATTGGTACGTTAGGTCATAAATGCGAAATATCGATGCTTTCGATAGGGATGTATTTAGACACTTGTTTGAAGGGTAAAGAGGTACCATTGGTTGTCGAACTCGTGACTACTCGACCGAATGACCATTTTTCTTCATTCCCATAGACACGAAAAAGTCCAAAGAGGTTTTCAATGCAAAGCAGACGTGGATAGTTAGGATTGGTACGTTTGGTCCTAATTATAATTATCAAGTTAGGTCCTAATTATCAAGTATCGATGCTTCCGATAGGGATGTATGTGGACACTTATTATAAGGGTACAGACATATCATTGGTTGCCGAAATCGTCAGTAATCGATCGAATGACCATTTTTTTTCCATTCCCGTAGACACGAAAATCTCAATGAAGTTTGTCAATGTAAAATCAACGCGGGTATTTAGAATTGGTACGTTAGGTAATAAATGCGAAATATCGATGCTTTCGATAGGGATGTATTTAGACACTTGTTTGAAGGGTAAAGAGGTACCATTGGTTGTCGAACTCGTGACTACTCGACCGAATGATCATTTTCTTCATTCCCATAGACACGAAAAAGTCCAAAGAGGTTTTCAATGGAAAACAGACGTGGATAGTTAGGATTGGTACGTTTGGTCCTAATTATAATTATCAAGTTAGGTAGCTTCCGATAGAGATGTATGTGGACACTTATTTGAAAGGTACAGACATATCATTGGTTGCCGAAATCGTCAGTACTCGATCGAATGACCATTTTTTTTCCATTCCCGTAGACACGAAAATCTCAATGAAGTTTGTCAATGTAAAATCAACGCGGGTATTTAGAATTGGTACGTTAGGTCATAAATGCGAAATATCGATGCTTTCGATAGGGATGTACATAGACACTTGTTTGAAGGGTAAAGAGGATGGTTCTTTGTTGAAGGATGTTAGTGATTCGGAGGTACCAGTGCAGCCCGAGCTAGTCGAGGATCCACAAGATCTGTTGAAGCTACTGGAGGAAAAGATGAGGAGCTGCATAGAATTGATGGGTGGCCCGGAGAAGTATGAGGAACTTGCAGACCGGGAGATCATCGAACAGGTACAAAAAACCACCTAATGGTCTGACCCTTCCACAGCCACCGCTTCACACGCAATTATCGAATCGTTATGGCAAAAAAAAAAAAAAAAAAAAAAAAAAAAAACGTCGGCATATCAAAACATATAAACTGTAAAGGAATATGCACATAACCCAGTCACGATACAAAAAACATTTATTTTTGGGAGAGGAAAAAATATTGGGACGGTCAGAGTCGGACAGTAATCGCTGGACGAGCTGGTAATGTGAGACTTTTTTTTCTATACTTTGATACAGCATCACTTATACGCATGGACGCCAGCTAAGCATTCCTGGGAAAGGATTGTTGGCTTTCAGTTCGTTCCGCGATTACTGTACGAGTGTTGGGACGATTTCAATTTTTTTTTTTTTTTTTTTTTTTTGTCTCCGTGCAACGCAAGGCTGCTATGACGACAAATATTTTTTTAACTTCTGGCACCAGATTCCATATTAAATATTGAGGTAGAAGTAATATAAGTCGTAGATTCCTGATCACCAGAAAAAAAAAAAAAAAAAAACGTCGAACGTAGATTCAGCAACGATGAGGGAAATAAAAATTGTTACAGTCAATTTTGCAAAAAGTAAAGATTGTTGGTATTTTCAAACAGTCATATCTTTACTCTCAGATGAAATCTCTAAAAGTTGCCTATCGTTTATTGCGGCAAAGAATGCGCATAATACTCGTGGACTAATGGCAAGTCGTCTTACCACCGAACGTTGAAGGATTGATGTCAGAAAAGCGTGTCTGTATTGTGCTGCCAGGCAAGACACTTCCGATATTAGTTAGCAGATTCGATAGACAAAGAATTTAACGGATATTTACTGTCCCTTGTTTAAGTTCGAAACTTCGTCTATCGGATCAAAGTCCGATGAGGTAAAAGTCATCGAGACGGACGAGAGACCTTTGTTTCCCATTTTTCCTGGTGTGACGACACCCGCGGCCGCTGCCCAGCCCTCCGAGGACGAGGAGGAAGTCCCGACGAGAAGCGTGCTAAAGAGACAGGCTCAACTGCTGGTGGACACGAAGAGTCGTCGCAAAGGATTCAATTTCCGACGATAATAATGCAAGCCTACCTCCCGAATGAACCGCATTAATTCACCACACGTTACTCACTACACTACTGCATCACTCACTAACGTTACTCACTACACGTTACTGTCTTAATTTGTAAATAGAAGCTCAAAAAAGTGTTCTCACAGCGGTAGCTCTTCTATGCGTTCTTTGCCTGCGACTGCTCAAGGACACAAGTGGCGCCATCTTCGTAACGTTCGAGAAACGATCCAGCACGGCAACCTCCGATAACTCACAAATCTTTCCTTTTCATTTAGAAAACAAAAATCGGTCCGAATCCCAACCTTTAATAAACAATGATCCTAATTTGTAGAAACCAGATCGTCACTAATTTGCAGCTAAAAGATTGATCCTCCGGTAGCCTCGAATAATCTTGCGTAAAGTTTTTATTTTTTAAGATCTGTAGATCAGCTGTAGATCATTGCAGGCCTCGCTTTCGCGCAGCTGTATCGACGAC
This sequence comes from Amblyjoppa proteus, assembly GCA_963922035.1. Taxonomy (NCBI): domain Eukaryota; kingdom Metazoa; phylum Arthropoda; class Insecta; order Hymenoptera; family Ichneumonidae; genus Amblyjoppa; species Amblyjoppa proteus. The sequence continues at coordinate 14,406,562 of OY998228.1, read as the reverse complement.
AATTCCTGCCGTCGTACCTTCACGCGTACAATGACGACGATAATGACCATTTAAAAATATATAACTTCCAATAAACCCGGAGAGGCCCGCGCGAGCGAGAGCGTCACGGCGTACAATGAGCTATTTCGTGTGCTGGGTGCGCTGACGCTGTTAATACTATGCGTCAGTATCTCTCCAACTCGTCACCCTCGCACCGTGCGTAAGGTAGTGACTGGACTCTCTGACAGCTCATAAAAGACAAATCTCGCGTGCCGAAAACTCTGAGTGTTTGTCCGGAACCAGCAACTGCAGAAGTCGCTTCGAGCTCTCGTAGAAAAAATATCGCAGTACCGCGAAGCCACGATTCTGACGTTTCTGTGTGCGCGTGTGTGTGTGTGTGTGTGTCTGTCCATGCGCGTGCTACATCGTCAGACATGAAAAACTCTTGTCATTACCCTCGGATAAATGTGAATTAAACGATCACCGAGAGATCTTCGTGATCATGGGCTCAGAGGACGATATCTGCTGGTATCACGGCAACCTTTCGCGCGAGGGCGCCGAGAATTTGTTGAACTCGGGTGAGTCGAACAGGTGTTATTTATCCGTCCTTTCCGCAGTTAACATTCCATTGTCCCACCGTTTCCATGGCAATCCGAAATCTTTCGTGGAACGCCGATTCGATGTTTGATTTTTTTTTTTCTTTCCTTCTTTCGTTCGATTACATAAGGTATAATTTTTTTGTTGGCAGAGAATCTCGAAGATGGCACTTTCCTCGTCAGAGAGAGCAGTACATCATCCGGGGATTATGTTCTATCCGTACTGCACAACGGCGAGGTGATTCACTATCAGATCAGGAAGCACGGAGAGGATGCTTTTTTCTCCATCGGTGAGACTACCGTTTGGCTATTAATGATTATTACCGAATCGATCGTTCGGAGGACTTTGTGACAAAAATGAATTTGTAGGATACACGATGATTCACTACACACACCGGTCGGCAATTAAGAAAACACTCAAAAGAAATTTTAAGAATATTTACTATATTACACAAGTTAAACTTAATAGACTACTTTGATTTTGTTAAAGGCTTTTTACCATTGATTTAAAAGAAATTAATGAATTTTTTTATTCTTCACAGACGACGAGACGACGATTCATGGTCTGGACACTTTGATAGAATACTATCAGGAGGACAATCACAGTTTGGAAATAAAATTAACGAATCCGTACAGAGGGGTCTCGCCTCCGCACGACACTAGGAGACATGGAAGAACCAATTTGCTTCACAGAGCCACGATACAAGGAAACTACACTATCGTCTCGGAATTACTCAAGTGCGGATACAGAAGCCTGGAAGCCAAAAATCAGTTGGGACAGACCGCAGTCCATCTGGCGGCCAAAGACGGGGCGGACGAGATTCTCAAGAAACTGATACAGAACAAAGCTAGCGTTAATTGCAGAGATTCCGCTGGCTATACACCTCTACATGTGAGTTTTGCTCGCTCTGAGATTTTCTGTTGCCATTAATAAAGTAGGAAAAACTTGTATTCGGACTAACGAAATAATCACGAACGTTATTTCGTTTGTATTTCATAAAATTATCACTTGAACCTTCGAGTACAGGTGACTGCGAAGAGCAGCTTTTACCTACAACTATACACATTTGTAATTAACTTTTTTCCTTCTGACGAACGAAACTTACACTCTACTAATTTTGACCGACTATTAATTTTCTTTATTAAATATTATCAATATTCTAACTTGGCGGAGATCAAAGTTTAGCAGACTCTAATTCTTGTTTAAAACCCAAAGAGCGAATTTTCAAATTAACAATCTAAAACCTAACAATCTAAAATTGTTGGTCGGACCTTTTTACGAGTCTGTGAGTGATTTCATTTGGTTTCAATAAAAATTATTTTTAAATCTACTTCTCACAGTCCGAATAGATTTTTTCTGTAAAAACTTGTAGACCAAATATTGTGTGTCACTGGAGAGTTTGTGTTTCATAGCAGCTAACAGGAACTATCTCAAAAATCGAAAGGTAAAGCTCGATAACAAATTTTCAGAAGAGCAAAAAAAATGGTTCTATTCAGACGTACCGTTCAAATGTACGCCAAACAAGTGTTTAAAAAAAAATGATTTTGTCTTACCTCCCGTGTGTATTAACGATTGTATTCCAGTATGCATGCCAAAGTAATTTACCGAGTACCGTGCGAATCCTGATCAACGGGGGAGCGAACGTTCAGGCCAGACATACGGAAACGGGTAGGTTGATTTTTGGGAATTGAAACTCACAGTGTGATATTATTTACGGCGAAGTGATATTTACCTTTTTTTAATTTCTCCGCTTAATCGATATTTTGCTTTTCATAACCGTAGGTATGGTGCCGTTGCACGAGGCTGCAAGCGCCGGTCATAAGGACGTAATACAAGTTTTGTTGTCGATGAACGCACCGGTCAATCCGCGAACACTCGCCGATGACGTTCCTGCCGACCTCGCTAGGCGAAACGGCCATCAGGACTGTGTTAAACTTTTGCGTGAGTACTCGAAGCTCTTTTGTTCTATCAACATCCGCGCCCAGCTCGCGCTGTAACGAACCCGAAACCAAACCGTCGATTACTTCACTGAACCAACTCTGGTTCCCACCTTTGAGAGACTGATTTTTCGGAGATATTAAAAAACCAATCGAAATACCAACAGTTTATGATTTTCGTGAAAAAACTCGATTTCCAACCCTGAGTCAAGAACTGTCCATGCTGTTGACATAGAGTTGGAAATATTTGTCGCACCAATCGACTGGTTGAGTCGGAGGAGATTGTTAGAAAACAACCCACCAACTTTTGCACTTTGTTGGTCCACGAGGCCGCTCAAACTTATATATATTTTTATTAATTCGTGGCGTATGCAACTCAGCAATGTCTTTACTCAGCAATTGTTTCACGCATTTACTCATCGACCAGGCAACTACGAGAATCCAGCGCCGAAAGAGAAGCGAAACGACTGGTACCACGGGACCCTCGATCGGCAGGAAGCCGTTGGCCTGCTTCGCAAACACGGCGACCGGGACGGCACTTTTCTCGTTCGATTCAGCGGTCGACGTGGCGGAACTTACGTTCTTACCGTCACGTATCATCATCAAGACTACCATTTTCAGATAAAGAAAAAAGTAGGTGAACTTACGGTCTAAGTGCTCTGCAAAGAGTTGCGTAAAAAAATGGTAAACGTTAATTCTCGCTGCGCAGTGCGATCTGTAAAAATTCGATTTCCCGTTTTCCGACATGCAACTTTAATAATCCCATTGGAATTGTTGCAAATTCAACAGCTGATTACGTTTTTTTATTCAGCACTTTTTGTCTGATTAAAAAGACGCGACATAGGTTTTACCCAACGGCCCTATAAACGTGGCAAGATCTATAACTATATTATATTCGTTCAGTGTAAAAAAAAGTAAAAATTCAACATCGCTCCGCAAAGCGCCCGCGTCGACCTTGAGAAAGTGCAATGTTCAATTTTGGCTTCCGCACTAGGATGTTTTTGTGAATGAGGATAAAAACGAACGTTCATTAACAAATGGTTTCATTTCGTTTTTGCAGAATGAATTTTTATTCATCGACAATGGTCCATATCTCGCATCGTTGGAACACGTCGTGGAGCACTACCGGTGCATGCCCGATGGACTTCCGGGTCCGCTGGTATATCCGATACCTCCGGGTCCGAGGCCACCGGTACCGGAAATGCCACCTTCGATATTCAACGGCGTAAGTTAACCATCTTCTGCCTTATATTACCGACTGCTTGAAAGGGAACCGCTTCGCGTCCGACCCTAAGTTCGGTTAGGTCTGTTCAGCCAATCATAATGTAGTTTTATTGTCGCGCAGCTTACCACTTATTGAATGGTCACGGGTGTAATAGTTAGACCCTCATGACCCTGAAGACGTCTGCACGAGACTAAATTACATCAATTTATAACGGCTGTGTGTCTTGCATCGCACAAACTTCGCTCGGGGAAGTTCACTTAGAGAATAACATTCTGGAAGTGATAACTTTTTTTCTTCCTAAAGCCGTGCATTTACAAAGTCTTACGAAAGAAGAAATTTGATGTCATGCGGAAATCTTCACGATCATAAACGATCTGACGAATCCGCTAAGCTCTAATTCTTGCAGTTATAATTCCTAATTCGCTTAGTGGTTTCTATGTGTTCCTTAATTCATACGTTTCTGTCACCGACTCCATTCGAAATACATTCTAGAGAAAAAAATGTCTCTGTAACGTCACTTCCGGTTTCCAAATCTCAGTGTTCAACCGGAAGTTACCGGCAATAATAAAACATACCTGTTATAACGATAATAAAATGTAACGAGTGTGAAATAAATTATGCCCGCAGAATACGCTGACAAAAAAGAGGGGTTCCATTCCGAAAATGAGCGTGACTGAATCTGCGTTATCAGAGACATCGTTGCCAGAGTTTTCAGCTTCTTGTCAAAATATCACTTTCCACATGGACATAAATGCCGAGGCTATGCTACCAGTTATCGAGCCCTTAGAGAGAACGAGACCGTCGATAGATTCCAATATCAACACAGCTGCAGTCGCACCGCACATTCAAGGTTTCATTCTTTCAAAATAACGATTTTTCTATATATATATTTTTTGCGAAAATTGATTTTTATGGTTTTTTTTTATTTTGCAGACTTCATACCCGGCGAAAACCTTATATTGGGCGATGTTCTCGGCGAGGGTGAATTCGGAGCCGTTTATAAAGGCGAATACGCCGGTTCTAACGGAACTTCCGAACCCGTCGCCATAAAAACCCTACGGGAATCACACAACAACGCAACACGCGAGGAATTCCTTCGAGAAGCTCGGCTCATGACCACACTCAATCATCATTGCATCGTCAAACTCATTGGCTTCTCCGAGGGACCACCATTGTTGATGGTATTTCTTCACTTAAAAAAAAAAACTAATGCGAGATAAAAATGGTCACGGTTTCTGATTTTCCACTTCTGATGTGTACGATACGATTTTTTAAAATTGATTTTCGATTTAAAGATAGAGGCACCGAAGAAATTATCAAAATTATAAACAGTACAGTGTCTGAATCTGCATTTGAAAGGATATTTCTATTTTTATCGCACTTATTAAAGTTGCATTCGGTGGTCCAAATCTCGTTTGTAACTTAGAAACTCGGCCGTTTATGTCAAAATGTTTTTACTCTAAACTGTCGCTCAATTGGTTTTGTCATTTATTTCACCGTTTGTTCGTCGATGATGTGACATTAGTTACGTTTAATTAATGTGCAACTATCAATGTAGGTTCAAGAGTTGGTTCCTCTGGGCTCTATGCTGGCTTATCTACTAGAATTTTCCGACAGGATCAATCCTAACTACGAATTAAAAATATGGGCGTCACAGATAGCTTGCGGTGAGTACTATTGTTATTATTAACAACATTTTTTTCAACTTTGTGCATTTATATAAATTGCTTGCCATAAATTCCTATAAATTGTGTGCTACACTATAATAATGAAAATTACATTACATTTTTGTGACTTAAAAAAAAGCTTTAATTTTCTTAATTCAGGAATGAAGTATTTGGAGGAAACGAGACTGGTACACAGAGATCTTGCGGCTAGGAATATCCTCCTGGCTTCGAGGCATCAGGCCAAGATCAGCGACTTCGGATTGTCGAGGACTTTTGGCTCGAGCGACTATTACAAAGCTACGCAGGGTGGAAAATGGCCCATCAAATGGTAATTTTTGAATGCACACAGGTGACAAATGGTTGGGCCTTTGATCTACGTACGAAAAATGACCTTTATTTTGTGGTTTTAGGTACGCCCCAGAGTCCTACAACTTCGGTACCTTTTCTCACGCCAGTGATGTATGGAGCTTCGGTGTGGTCCTGTGGGAAATGTTTACCTACGGAGAGCAGCCATACGGTGATCGGAGAGGAGTCGATGTAAGTCTTCCACGACAGACAATTAATTTGCACTGGGAATTAGTCCTCTCGGACAGGCTTGAATCGTTGCGCAACGGAAAATTCCGATTGGCTCGGCCCTCGGCTTGACGACATTTCATCTCATGGGGAGGTCGAAGATAATTATCCTGGAATTGCGAATGCCGGGAGTTGGAGCAAGAATCTCGACACAATTGTCTGGGAAATGGATCGATAGAATCAAAATCGAAAAGTTATTAGTCTAACGAGTCGTCCTCAAAAAAAAAAAAAATGCTGGAAGATAAAGTTAAATTTATGTAACCTTTCAAATCTACCCTTACGATTCGGAAAAGTAATTTTTAGAAATGAACATGAAGATATTTTCATGACGTCGAAATCAATCTTTGACAAGTCTCTGCCAATGCACTGCTTTACGAACGAAACAAATGATTAATCTGCAGAATAACTTAATGAAATTTAGTCTCGTTTAGATATCTTTAGGGTCATTAAAAAAAAAAAACAGAATTTCTGTTCATTGTAAAGTTTCGAGCTTCATTTTTTTTACAGTAATATATTTATTTATTTGACGGTAGGTGATACAGCTTGTGGAAAAAGGTGAACGCCTCCAAAAGCCAGAAGACTGTCCTGATCACGTTTACCTCGTGATGCAGAGTTGCTGGTTTTACGCGCCCCAGGATCGTCCGACTTTTAAAGAGCTTCTCGAGATATTCAGCAGCGATCCGGAATACATGAACCTCAAGGAACTCGTTACCGAAGTCGACATCAGTTGATACGTATCTCACGTGCGTCGCGTATCAAATATAACCGCACATATATATTTTTTTTTACTCGAGACTCTTTGTAACTACAGAACTGCGCATCTGCACTGTTGAAAAGTGAGCGCGAGTGTCGATAATGCATAAAAAAAAGAACTTTCCACATATCGAAAAATGCTTTCGTATTTTTTATACTAAGATATTTTATCTCGAAATCTGGGAATCACAGACAGAGATCGGCAGCTATCGTCATCCTTTATCTTTAAGACAACGCTCTCAAGATTTTGTCGAAAAATCGTTGTTTTATTGTTTCATATAAATAAATAAAAGTTCCAGTTCGATAGTTAAGTTTCGATTGTGATTATCGATTGCGATGAAACGACAGATTTTTGTTACGAAAAAAATCTATACATTTTGAAATAAATTTTCATGAGATTAAAAGAGAAACGAAAAGAAATCTGACCAAAGTACGCGATAGCTCGGATGTCTGTTTCAATCCCGTGAGTGCCGTGTCGATTGGTGCCATTCCACATTGGTTGATGCAAAAACATTGTAAATAATTCGCCCACACGCAACGATGGCGTATTAGAGTAAGGAATTTCAAAAAAATGAGGGAGAGAGGAAGAATCATTGGTTGAGAATAAAAACATTGATAATTGAAAAAGACAGTGGCAAATTTTATTATCGTTATTATGTTGTACAATTAGAGGCTGCAAAAATCAACGATCCTGATATTACGAGCGTTTCTCACCGATTCGAAGGAATTCACCGAGAAACGCAATGACCGTTGTGCAGCGTATTTGCGCACAAAGTAAATGAAATATTTACGAAATGTATCGATATCGAGTATATACATGCGAGAATCTTCATCGTGCTCGGCGAGCGTATATACTTACAAAATTAACTCGATTTTTCTTTTCATTTTTTGCAACTGAAGCGTTAACGGACATACGCAAATATACAACGAAGAAATACATAACTTCGTGAACGCCAAATATATGATAATAATAATTGCAATAATCGAACGATAGCCTACGCGTTTTATCACTCATAGCCGAATTGACGCTGAGGAATATAAACACAAAATCGAATAGACGTTAATTGCACAGACGATGTAATCAATCGATGTAACGAATATAATCGACACACGCCGCGCTGTAGATGTCTTTTCGTGTTTTTTTTTTTTTTGTAAATTATTGTTTTCATCCGTTTACGAATTCTAAATACGGAATGCCGGATACTTTTGGATACATGTGAATTCGTTGTATTTTTAATCGCAGTAACATTGTCAACGATTGAACGAAAATAATGAAATACCAAGCGGAACGAAAATTGCGTGGTATTTTCAGTTCCATAATTCCAGTGTTACGAAAGCCACAACTCAACTCCCGGTTGTCTCGTACACACGCGTTAATGAACGAGCCCAACGATTTTAAATTGCGAAATCGCTGACGAATGCGCGAATTGCGTGCGCGAATAAAACAAAAAAATCAATGACCAAAAAAAAAAACGTGAAAAATCATGAACAATATAATACGAACGAGACGAAAATTTCTAACGCAGCTATGTAACATGCTAACGGTATTGTTTAATGATAATTATTTCTTTTTACTCTCATCGTTCATCATCGTCGTCGTGCGAGCGACCGAATGACGGCTGCCGGAACAAATATTTATTTTTTTAAAATTATTTCTTTTTATTCTTTCTGTTTTTTTTAAATACTATAACGGATAAACGCACAGGTGCGGTATTATTATTCAAAACGTATCTGAGCGACGTAAGTGCGAACCCGACATGGCCAACACACGGCAACGTACAAAAGGCAAGGTTTTTCACTAATATAATTTATATTACACGTTCTGTATTTACAAATTATATACAGGGAAGAAACAAGATGGGAGGTTTGCAATGCAGTTTTTCTTTTTTGCCGTTTCGACGATGTTCCGTTCGTTATGCCGCGATTATCCGCGTTTCGATTAGTTGCCATTGTTGATATTTGTTCAGCGCAGCCTCACGGACAACAAAGTGTTCTCACGATGCGGCCGCGAGATCTCGTTTGTTACAAAAAAAAATATTTTCCACGACTCGGCGGCAGAAACCTTTCCAACAGCTTGTTCCGATTATTATTATTAATTTACAATAAAGTTTTTTGTATTCGCGTCAATATCTCCTCTCTTGTCGCAATTTTTTTTTCACTCTACAATATATAACGCCGTCCTTCGTGCAATTTTTTTTTTTTTCACCACTGTTCGCGAGACAACAGAATTTTCTTACACACCTCTTCTTTCGTGACAAGATTTGTTAATTTTTTTTTTCTTTCCACTGTCGCGCGATAACCGAGACAATACGAGAAAGACAAATTTGCCTCGCGAGCTGTTTTCTCTTCGTGCGTCTTTGATTTTTATTTATTTTTTTAATTTTTTTCGTTTTTCGTTTTCTCAATGTTCGTTCAACTTGTTATTTATCATTCAATTTGCTTTATTCTCTCGCATTGGTCGATATCGCTCGACGACTATAAATACATTCGTTTCATTTATTAAAAGTACAGCGTAATAAAAAATAAATAATAGCGGAGTCTAAACTCTATATACATTACATCGAACCCCCGCGTTTTCTTCTTCAAAAACTCTCTGCTTCAAATGTTTTGATCATTTATTCATTCCGAGTTTACGACTTGCGGACCGACTTTACGTACGAAGATTTGTTATTTTTTTCTTCTTTGAATCATCGAGGCAGCATTGAACCTCTGAATTGTCACAAATATGCCGAATTTAAAGGCGCGCAACTCTATATTAGTTCTGGATGGCGTTTTCCGAAGTTCGCGCGCGCACACGCACATACACACACGCACACATACAAAAACACAGAGTCTCGATACAATCGTCGACAGAATTACAATTTTCCGGGAAGTGCGCGCGCAAATTCGACGTGTTAAACTTTTAGGTAAAATCTTTGTCGGCGAAATAACGCGAGGCAGCTGGCGTTGCCCAATCGCGGTGAGACGAAGCGAGGGGCGAGATTCTTTTTTTTTTCCTCCACGAACTGCCCTTGCGAAATTATTCGCCGCGATGTTTCGAGAGAACAATGGTATTTCACAAGAGAGCCTAATGGCCTAGCAATAAAATGCTTAGTAACCAATTCTGGTATCGAGTGGGGACAAAAAAAAAATCTTTGACGATGAATCCCGATAGGGAAATTTTGCAACGATTTCCTTAAACTCCTTCTCTCTAGGATGAAAAACAATAATAATTTTTTTTTTCGTCTTCGTCGATATCATTTCTCGCAACGTCTCATCGTGGAATTCTCGAAAAAAACAAAATTATAACGATTTTGGCGCACGCTCGGGAAGAAATATCAAAGAATTTCGCAACCGCGAAGACGACGACCGCGCGATGATGAATTCCTCGTCGAAGCTACCGAATCGTCTTCCAAGACGACCAATGGGCGATCATCGTTTCGTCCGCGCAGCCAAAAATTCCCGAGCCCGCAAGCTTCGGTTCTCCAGCGAGCGTAGCTCACACATGCATGTCGTACGAATAATCTACCCAAAAAATCCCCAAACGCCGAAGTCACGCGCAACGTAAAATAAAAAAAGAAAAAAAAACCCCCAATAAAATCGCGAAGGACTCTGAACTCTCGAAGTACCCGGTCTGTACCGCGGGGCCTGATCGAAGCCCTGATCGCGACCGATAATTGACCTCGAAACCTGCGAGGTAATAATCCCAAGATACTCATCGAAACATACAGAAATTAAACATTCAAAACAAGGGAAGAAGTAAACGACCCGATAAAAAAAAAAAAGATTCCTCGACGAGTCGACGAGCGAGAGTTTGGTTCGAACAAAGTGTCTCATCGAGAATCTCCGTCGATTCGACGATCCTCATGAGATCGCCCCTCGACGGGATTCGCGCGCATTCCGCCGCTCGTCACTCACGACGTCGAATTTTCCAGGCGATCGGGAGAAGAAAATACAAGAGGCGAAGGCTCTCGAAAGTTCGGGGATGCGGAGGTAGTCGAGAATCGCACGAAGACGAAGTAACGTAGGGGGAGGGGAGAAGAGGGGAAGGAAAAGAGGGAGAAAAAAGAATCAGACTGGTCCACCGACATCGGCTTGATATCTGAGCGTGAGGTACTCGGCGGCTTGGGTCATTCGCTTGATGCTGCGGTGAAGACCGCGAAGGTGACGCCTAAAGTTTTCCGCGGCGATGCCAGCGAGCTTGTCGCTGGGCTCTTCGCTCTCGAGGCCGGAGTCGTTCTCGATGCCGACGTCGGAGTCGGAGTCTGACGAGCTCGAGATTATCGACGAGGCGCTCTGCACGCTCTGCATCGACGTCGTGCTCGGGCAACGGGCGTGTCCCAGCCTGACGCTCTCCGTCACGGGACGGGACTTCAGTCTGCGGCTTTCCTCGATCTCGCGATCCTCCTCCTCCTGACCCTCGTCCGAGGACTTCTGCGACCAGAGGAGCTCGAGCTTCATCTCGTTGACGATGTTGTACAGACGATAGAGATCGGTGTTCGCCATTGTGTCCTTTATCGTCGCGCCGTGCTTTCCGGTCTGCGCTACCATATCGCCCGAGTCGCCGACAGCGAGGTCCAACAACCTCGACGGCACGAGTATCGTTTCCTCCATCTCGTTGACGGTCTTCACGAACTTTTCCATGCTGTTCAGTATACTCGCGTTACTGAACTCCGGCTCCTCGTGACGGGCGATTCTGCGCAGGCTCGTCCTGTAACACACAAATTGTTGGAAATACTTTAGTCATTTTTTTCTTTTTTTTTTTTGCAGTACAGAGGGGAGGCACTATAATAAATGTTCAGTGTATCAAAGACATCTGGAATGCTTTATTTTTACTATATAGTTTTACTATTTAATTTTACTATAAAAGTCCATTAATTTTTCATGACAATTGCACATCAAATTTATAATCTTTTTTAACAGAGTGTGATAATTTTGTTTCATAATTAATGAACGCGTTATCGGAAACTTTTTGACGCACAGTGTTTCTGTGAAAATTCAAACACCTGTGTGTTGCAACATGCTGCAAAATTTTTGTAAATTTCAGACGAAAGATTTGTAATTTTAATATCTGCTATTTTTATTTTATTAAAAAGTCCATTGATGTTCAATTGATATAAGTAATGTAAGAAAATTTCAGGTTTCCAGTACATTATATTTAGACTTAATTTTTACAGTGTAAGAGGCAAAGTAAAAAGAGGTTGCAAGAAGAATCGTATCGCAGCTTTAACACAAATTTCGGTATCGGCGCCGCATTCCCTCAGGGACATAATTTTGTTACTATTTTCCATCTCCTCACGGAACTATATAGAGAGCAAAGAGAATTATTACTTTTTATTGATTTTTTTGTTTTCATGAAGAAACTCATCGTTAGAGGAAGCTCGAACAAAAAAGTATTTGCCTCGCGTAGGAGAGGAAATTAATGATTTCTTCGCCGTCCTGCGTACAAGGACGAAGGTGTATAATTTCTCAGGTTTTCCACGGTAAAAGTATCTAATTGTTTTACGAGATACATTACCCAACGAATCGTTGATGTTCGAAAGAAAAGAATGGTGTCACGCTCGCGTTTATGCTGTGGCAATTTGCTTTTACTGCCGAGAAACTTCTCGTGTAAAGCGAGCAGAATAATAGTCCATAATAATAATAATAATAATAATAATAATAATAATAATAATAATAATAATAATAAATATAACCCGAGTATTGACGAAATTGAACATCGAATCTGGGTGAACAACCAATGGAACGTGGAATTTGAACTCTTTCTCTCTCACATCGGTCAACTATAGTAAAATATTTCGTTTTCAAATTCGATCAAAAAATTATATAAAAAAAAAAAAAAAAAAATCGTGAGTGCAAAATATAATCACTCAGGTGGAATTTACAACAAGAAAAAAGTTCTATCTTATATTTTAGCAAAGTAGAAACCGACTGCGATGATATTTAAACATAAAAATGTACAGCTTCAGTTTTCCGGCTGCTCGTGAATTACTAAAATAACCGGCAAGTTAACTACTTGACTTTATCGACGAAAACAGTGACTAAGATAATATACCCGTGCATATTGACGCCACTGGTGAGCCGGGGAATTCCGCACGCGTCTCGTCAGATCGGGAAGTCGATTGCGCGGCGACCATGAATTAATAAAAAAATTAAAATAAAAAAATGCAATAAAAAAAAGAAAGGAGTTTAAGCTTCATGGGTGTATTCGAGTGAGTGGCACGTCACGCTCGTCACGCGGATCGGTATGCAGCGGAATCAATGAAAATCAAGCAAAAATGCAGTAAACCAGCGAGCGCCGGGGAAACACAGAGAACACGTAGAATTAACTCGTGTCCGTTTTTTTTTTTTTTTAATAATTTCCGGAGAATCCATTAATGATAATGTATATATGTTTATGTTGTAAGTTGCATACGAAAAAGAAACTCTGACGCACGATTTGCACACAATCGCGCCATCCATCTTTACCTCGGCTAGACACGTTCAAATGACTTTTCTTATTCGTCGGCTAATCGAGCGGTACTTAAAATATGTAAAAAAAAAAAAGCCTGCAAGTTACGTCGGTCGCACACGTATATTCCGTTCAGTATCGAGGCATCCTTGTATGCCTCGCGCCACTTGCTATTTACTCTTCGTCCTCGCACTTCAAACTCGACTTTTGTTGAGTCCTAATAGATCACAATTTTGCTGAACAATTGTCTATGCCGAGAGACTTTACTGGAAGTACGTTTGGTTCAAATAACAACAAAAAAATTGAATAAAGAAAAATAAATTTGCGAAATAATAAACGTTAATTGAAAATAATTAAAGTAAATAAAACATTTAAATTGAGCTCGTTCTTCGGCCGGAAAGAATCGACTACGAATACTCGAGCGCGAAGCGATGAACCCGTATGCGAGCAAATTTCCAAGCTCCGAGCATTGCGAATGAAACATTGTTTGCTTCATTTATTCATCCACGTGCTAATTTTTTAAATGTCCCTTTCTTTGTCGTACGAAATCGAGTGATCGAGCGACAATTAACACATCGATCGGACGCAAGCTACGAGCGAGCCGACCTCGGTCCGTCGGATTTCTCTCCGAAACGAAGAAATGTTTCGTCTCATCCCAGCCGCGAGACGAGCAATCTCCTGCGTTATTCTCTCGGCCGTTGATAAGAATCGGCCGAAGGCAGTTTCGTCGTTTCGTTTCTAACTGCGCAACAGTTTTAGACGCGAGCGTCGACAAACGCAAAAATAAGTAACGATTATTCGAGTGTCTAATATAAATTCCTCGACGCGAGGCGATTCCCAATTTCGGTCCAAAGTTCGTGACACTGGAAGAGAGTCGACGCGTGGCGGACATTTTCGGTTGTAGTCCAAAACGCCGAGCCCGAGACTCAAGGACGACGAATGCTCTTAACTGTACAGTGTTTCTCTCACGAGCGGACGGTCGTGACACGACATAATTTTTCTTTTCCTTTTTTTTCTACGATACGAAACCACGGTTTTTTTTTTTTTTTTTGCCAGCTCACTTCGTCGTTACTAATACGATGCATGACGGGAGAGAGTCTCGTTTGAACTTTGGATTAGCGCACGGAGTTGAGCTGTATCGAGGTCGACTGAATGTCGATGCTCGTTTATTATCACACTTCGAGATCGTTCCGGGAAAGCCCGAGAGAGAGCCGACGAGAGGATGAAATTCGATCTTCAGACTCGGTTCCTCCGGCCACTCCTGACACACGATTTGTTTACAGGTGAATCGCTCTTGAAGGTCGCAGGAAAAAACGAGATCTCGTTGTGTTGCGCGGAAGAATCACGAGCTTCTGTAACTTTATTTCGAAACGGTGTGTGCTTTCGTGGAAACTATGTACGTCGGCTTTTTTTTTTACGCTGTCACGATTTTTTTTTATGCGCAATTCGTCGTTACAATTTATCTCCGGAAGTATTTCCAACGGCCACCATCGCGATCGCCGGTGACTTTCATTATGTAATGAAAAAATTATTATCGACGGCAATACATTTCTTTCTTATAAATGATTTATGAAAATTATGGACAACATCAAAGTTTTGCACTCTTCGAAGCATCATTTGCGAAAAATTATCTTGTCTGTAAAAGCTTCGGATCGATGTCATAAATGTTCACTTGGGGAAGTGAAGATATTTATAGCGGACTTTTATAATTGTGTCGGGTTGTAACAACAGCAAAAACACCTCTTACTTCATCGTTGTAACGTACATCATAGACATTTAACATTGTGTAAGAGGGTGTTGTATTTCTTAGCGATGAATCGCTAAAAAAATTATTTATTAAGAAAAAAAAAAGAAAAACAAAAAATTCGTGGAATTCGTCAATATTCCGTTTCCATCTTCTAATATAAAGATAAACAATACATAAACAATGAACAAATAAGGACCGTCGCAACGGACGGAAATGTAATCGCGTGAGCGCGATTCGTTACCGGAAGGTCCAGAAACAATAGTCTTTACACGTCAAGAGAAGACCGGAGTGTTTTTTTTTCTGTTCAGAATATCTCAATCAGAGCCTCACGTTTGACATAATGCTAAATTAAATGTGACCCCTGTCGTATGACGAAGGGCGATCAAATCGCGCCGTATTGTGTGCTAATTCGAGACGAAATAGTATCGACACTCTCCGACGGTCATTATATTCGTTTATCTTTCGCAATTTCACTCGATCAAGGGTCACTCATGACCACGTTCAGATTTACGCAGCGCGGCTGGCAACGTTTCCGCTCACCTCCGACCATCGTCTTTCCGTCTTCGCTATTTCTTTTTTTTTTCTTGAAAGGGGTCGCGACGTAGAGGAAGTTTGCCGCGTATGTATATGTATATGTGCGTACACAATGTACTCCGGATATTGACGTCAGTCGAAAAGCGTCATTGGGCCATGCGGGATCCTCTACGACACGCCTCTCCGGGACTGGTCGTAATTATACAAAAGCGTCGAAGTTATGCACACTTCAATTTGCAACGCAAATTGGATCCTCCATTGAAGCTGTCCGAATTGTATGTGTGTGTCCGAGTGTGCCCAGCAATCTTCGCTGTTTCGTCAATAATTGCTTTTCTCGTTTAAGCTACTACGCACGCGCGACTATTTAAAAAAAAAGATTTAGCAGAAACTATACTTTGCATATTTTACGGCTTAAATTTTTATGTTTCTGAAATTTCATTGCGAAGCTTTTTTGCCTATAATTGTAAAAAAAGAGACCGACAATGTGTCACTTTTGTACTGAAAAACATATCAGCGATTATTCTTTTAATAATAATTATCATTAGTACATTATATTATCATTATTATTGTTATGGGTTGATATTTGGTAAAATTGCTGAAATAATTCTGGAAATATTGATGTAAGTAATCGGCACAAAAATTAAAAAACAATATAATCGTTTTGTAACAGTTATTTCTTTTTAATTTCCCTGTCATTAAATGAATTCTTATGGTTCGAGGAAATTGGAACTACGCGACGCACTCGACGGTAATGCAGTGTTGGAAGCTCGTGACGAAGATTATAATGGCAAGAGGTGTAGGTATTTTTTTTTTTTTTTTTTTTTTTAAGGTGCCCGAAGAGCGTCTTTCGATAAGTGCCAAATGGTAAATTGCTTCTTCCGTCAACCAAGAGAAATTAAAGATCAATTTCGAAAGGTAAAAAATCATTCGTAAGAAAAATATCCGCTTTAATTGAACTTTGATATCGAAAATGATCGACCATCATCAAAATTCCCAAAATCATATATTTTGAGCAAGACTCGCCGGCGCAAAACCCCGGAGTCTGACCAGTCTCGTGCCAATACTGCGATGCAACAACCAACCGGCTCTTACTTCGGACAACGATAGAAAAATATTCCGTCTTCAGACTCGTTCTGTATAATAATCGCGGAATCGCGAGCGCAAACAGAAAAGTGTATTACAAAAAAAAAAATCTATCACTCCAACGACCGATAATCAAATTCACATAATTACTCGGCCGAACTTTACGGCTCGCGAACGTCGCATTTTCCAGATATTTCAACCGGCAAACATGACTAAAAACTCGTTTTCAGCCACGTAACGAAAAAATTGATTGAACAATTCCTTACGTCGAAAAATGCATTTCGTGTCAAATATCAACAATAACTTCGAATCGTGACGATTCGTCCATCTATCCTTTCGCGTGCGAGATAAAATGTTCCGTGTTCGATTATTGACCGAACAATCTCCCTGATATCCGACGGATTTTTCTGTCTCCAGATCTTAAACAAGAAGATGAACGTGAGCGCGATTAAATTCCAAAGAAAAAAAAAATATTAAAATTTGATGATCACAAAGTACCGAGAACGATGAAAATGGGAGAACGGGCGTCGTGCAATCGTGTAACTAAATGGCTGCGGCCTCGAGAAGCACGTAAAACGATTTCTCCCGCCGAGAGTCCTCGCGCACTCGGCGAGAGTTCTCACTTTTACACACCATCGATCGTTACTCCCCGACCGTTCGATTCGCATACGCTACGACGCGGCGCTCGCAGAGGCAGAGGTTTGATGAATGTCAAGAAAAAAAAGCCGTCGATGTTTGTAAACATTGGAGGGAGCGGGCTTATTTTATTTTATTTTTTGTGGCGAGTAATCTGTTCAATTGGATCGACTCGCTCGGCGCTAACTTATCTGTTCGTCTACTGTACGTGATGCGCAGGCGGATACGCGACGCGGTACACGTAGCGCACATGGCCCTGACACGTTCGGAATATTTTGTGATATAATATGAAGTTGGAGAGATATAAAAAAAAAAGAGATAAAAAAAATGAAGCAAGAATTAACGCTTCAGGTTCAAGCCGGGACACGTGTCACGTCCTCTCGTTCTCGTTCAGGCCGAGACCGAGTGGGGGGAATCTCTCGCCTTGAGATTTATTAATAAATCGTATACGACACTTACGTTATGATGTACAGTATGGGAGAAGCGCGGTATCTTTTGATAGTCATCGAGCCCTCTCTAACGGAACGTTCGGCTATTTTTAGATATTCTAGATTCTTTCTTTTATCTAGTGCGGACTCTGATTCGACGATCACCGACGCGTATTGTGTCAATTGTAAAGCGGTTGTAAAATTGTTTCATTTTATTTTTATCGAGGGGATAACATTTTTTTTTACGGATTTTTTCAGCATTAACAAATGAATTATTCGATCTATCATCGAGCCTTCCCGCACGAAAATAGTGAAATATAGAAAAATATATTTGTGATATATATAAAATATATATCTGCAAATAGACGACAATTTATGTTATTAATATATTAATTATTATACTATAATAATTAATATAATCAATATATCAATCATACAAAATCCGCGAAATTGAGCTATTTTTAATATATTTTTCATATAACATACATACTTTTGGCTATGTCGAGACTGCGTCGCAACAATGATTTTTTTTCTGTGTCGAAAGTGAACAAAAATTTACTACAAAAGAGCGGAACAGATTTTTTTTAAATACACGAATCAATTTTATTGATGCGCCCAGCACTTGAAATAGATGTGACACCAATTCGTCGAACAGTTTACAATGTACAATAATAACACAACGGTAGGGAAAAAATATTACAAAATTACCCTAAAAAGAAAGTTTCATAACGATCGATTATTCCGAACCTCCATCACCTACAAATTCGCTCCTTACCCTTAAATCATTCCAAGATCTGGCATTTGAAAAACAATAGCAAATTTGTAAAAATCGCAGCGAGCGTATGCTGTAGCCGCGTTAAAATTTACGTCAGCCCAGTCGAAATATGAGTTCGGATATGTGCAGCAGATTGAGCCTTTCACTTTTATACTATATATATATATATATATATATATATATATATATATATATATATATATATGCCCGAACATGTTTAATCGTCCCTTGATGTGTTACCAACGGAAAAGTATCTCTTTAGTACGCGTTTCTGCGAGCCATGAATCACCGGGATTTTTCGTATGCAACGCGTTTACGTTAGGCGCGAGGATTGCAAACGGAACATGGCATAGTATAAAGATAGAGAATAAGCGGCTTTAATTCCCTCGTGGAAGATTTAAATCGCGTCGCCTCTTGACGTCACGAAAATTCTGCGTGATTGATTAACCACTCGACTCGAATGATCGTATCGGATCTTTAGTGATACGCCTTCCAAAGTGTTAAGCCATTGATATCAGAGATCCACAGGCCGATCTCCGTGTCAACAGCGAATATTGTCAAATGTGAAATTTGATGCCTATCTGTCGCGATTAATAGAATAAAAATACAAATAACAATAACATCGATGATGAATTAATGACAGCTGGCTCGAGCTCGAGCCAGGGATAATCGATCGATCGTTTAGATCATGTTGGAATCGCGTGAGCAACTCGTGCTTCGATTATTTCCGTTGCAACCCAAGTTCGAACTTAAGCACAAACTTGACCACATTATTGAGAAAAAACTTAACCAGAAATGCATGCAAAAACTTCGGCATAAACTCGAGCACAAATTTAAACACAAACTTGAACAACAAAAATATCAGAAACTTGAGCAAAATCGTAAGCACAATCTTAAGTTCTTAAAATATCAGAGCTTGAGCTTACGACTCACCATTCAACTCTGAGAGCCTCTGACGAATATAATCAGCAGACATTCGAGACGCTAAAGGGGTATTTTTTACACGCGTTAGTGGGTGGCCTCGGTCATCACAACGTTCTCTGCGTCTCGCCAATAAATTCACACCGGATAGTCTTTCATCCCGTGTTTATTTCAAATCCCATACAGCAGAGATTCGCTTTCTGCCCCCGCCAGGCGCATCGGTCGATCGAAAAAAATATATATATTACATTAGATAGAAAATAAATGATAGTGACGTAAAAATTGTTAGCTAAAAAAAAAGTATACAACTTTTTTTGTCCAAATTCTTTTCGAAAAAAATTGAAATAATTCACAGATTCGCGATGGTTACGAAAGCGCGTTGAAATTGTTTCAAATTAATTTTCACCTTTTTTTTGCTGGCAAGAAACGACGAGAGAAAAGATGATATCGCACCCCGAAAACAATAGCGTAACATTTCTTATGGGATTGGCATACAAATTGTTACACTGTTGTTCTAAGCGTGTGACATGAAGATTCAGCAACAAACGAGTGTAGTGCAGGGCGTGTCAATCAATTCTCGATACGCGAGCGATAGCTTCGCGTTCGCCATGTCAATGGCACCGATCAGCGACGTACAGCGAGGAGGAGCAGCAGCGGCTGACGAGATAAGACGAAACGAGAGACACTCGACATTATACCAGAGCCGAGAACCGGATCGAACCGGCGATCGTTTCTCGGACTCTCAGCGGAGAGGACACCGGGACCCGTGCCGAGAATTCCGTTCGAAAAAAGACGACACCCGGATAGCCTCTCGGCCGCCCGACTCTTTCTTCTCTGCGCGCGAGAGAGCTCTGCACGCTCGCTCGACCGATCAAAGGTCGTTCATTCGTGATCGATCGGTTCGGGCTCATCGATCGAACGGACACGATTTCGATTGGAATAAATGTGAAAAATATCAACAAACAGCCAAAAAATAAGAACGAAATAAAGGATCGAAAAAACAGCCGATTACCTTAATCGCAACGGATTAAGGTAATCAGCTGACGGAAGAACAAACGAATTTTTATAAAATTGAAGGAAATTTACTTTAATATTTTCTTGTTTATAAACTAAGTTTAATAGTTTAAACTTTTTACTTATAAACTTGTAAGCTGTTTGTTGTTCTTTGTTTTTTTTTTTTTTTTAATTTTTATAACGAATTATTGGATATTGTATTTATATCGTATAGCCATCGGCTTTTGTATATACTTAATGTTTCCGTTAAAAATATTACGTAATTATATGTGTAAATGTATGCGTAATATGGTAATATGGTAATCGTAACGGGAGATATACAACAGGACCGGAATCCACTGACCTCCGACGGCAGTTGCAATAATCGCTGGGGTCGTAAAACGTTAATTATCATCATTTTTAAAAATTATCAAACCAAAATATACTGTACACATAGTATACCATGATGTATAATGTACGTATACATAATGCATTTTATATATATATATATATATATATATATATATATATATATATACTACTCTCACGCCACTCCTCACGCTACAATGAATTCGCTCTTTGATCTTTGGAGCTTCCGAGCGAGATGTCGATGTACTCGGTCGAGAGTAATCGCGCGCTATTGCACAATTGAGCGCTGATGAATCTATAATAATCCTCGTTATAACGATCTTCCAGAATATCTTAATGGAAATTAAGGAGGTCGTCTCGTTGCGCATTACCAAACAGTGCGATTCACATGCAATTCACAACGAATTTCGACGCCTTTCTAACGGAATAAAAATCTGAAAAAAATCAACCATTTAGAAGGTGCTAAGAAGATTAATTTTCCATTATAATAATTGGAAAAAGTTATTAACAAATTAGTAAACAAAATCAGTGTTCAACGAATTATCCGGTAAACTAACTTTTTCTTTAGCCCAAATTGACTCAATCATTTTTTTGAATACTTATGAATTTTTTGAGAATTTTTTCTAATAAAAAAAACCCACACTTTTTCATTTTTTTTATACATAAAAAATCACGAATTTTTGAATATTAGAAAAAATTCTAAAAAAAATTGACGAGTATTCAAAAAAATTATCGAATAAATTTGGGCTAAAGAAAAAATTACTTTGCCGACTAATTCGTTAAACAATGATTTTTTTTTACTAATTTATTAATAACTTTTTGGAACTATTGTTATGGAAGAGTCGTCTTCTTAGCATCTTCTGTATGGTTGAATTTTTTCACATTTTTATTCGATCAGAAAGTTGATGAAATTCTCATTGAATTGCACATGAATCACACTCTTTGGTAATCCGCAACGAGACGACATCCTTAAGGAAATTTATTTTTTAAATGCGTTTTTTCAAAAAGAACTTGCCGGATGACAAAGCGTTCCAGTCCGACAGCTACACTCTCGGCTGCTCGATCGATTGTTAACACTTAAAGCTTTAAGAATATCGGCAAGAAAAAATAAATTTAAATTTTACTGTGCCATTTTCCTAGGCTCAAGTGTGCGGCGACTGGTACTTTTACCTCACCAGCGCTGAGTGAGAGGTCGACAACACTCTGATCGCTTCCTCGTCGTATCGCACCCGACCGTGACGCCGGAGCTTAAACCGGCGCACCGTTATTTTAGGAAATATATATGTACAGTGCGCGCGTCATCGGCGGAACGAAGTGTTTGCCGCAGGTTTTTGGGCGAAAAAAAAAAAAAAAATTAAGGAACGAAAACGAAAAGACGAGATGGAAACGAAATCTCGCTCGCGCTCGGACCTTGAACCTCTTGGGAGTATACACAGGATAATATTTGTTCCTTGCTAATTTCCCGAGGCAAACGAGGACCTGACGTCAATTCGACGACTATGGAAATAATACAAAGGCTAATTGGCTACACCAAAGTTCTCTTTCTTTCTTGACACTCGAGATTTAATGCTACAAAATCATTTTTTTTTTTATAAACGCACAATCGTCAGGGATTTCCACTAATTAAATTAAATTGCAGTGAATTCATTAGTCTCACCATTAGCGGCTCTGGGCAGTCAGAGAACTTTCCGGGAATGCCTGTGAGCGTATTATAGCACCTTTGACAAGTGGCGATACTATCAAGGTTGCTTGGCATTGAAGTTTTCTGTTATTATTATTATTATTATTATTATTATTATTATTAAAACTGCAATGATTGCATAGTGTATCAAATTTATAATGGTGTCTGCACAAAGATAGTGTCGGACCGTTGGGAATGGACACCACGTGGGTGGTTATCGTAAATACAATACCTTCTAGCGTGGGGTGTATGAACGATAAGATTATTCTCATTACAAGAGCGTTGATCGCAAGGACTTTGAGCGATTCGCGACAGAGATGAATTGCCGGTTAATAAAATCTCGCTAACACCATCCATCTGTGTTGTTAGTTCGTTGTCTTGAGTGATATCGATGCAAATGCATACATCAAAGTATGCGCAGACTCGTCGATGCGAGAGTGAAACGTCGACGGGCAAATATATAAGACGGATGAAAACAATGAGGAGGAGAGAGAGAGGGGGAAAAAATGCGTTGAAGAGGCGAGGAAGAGAATTGAGGAAGATGTGTCTATTTGCCTATCAAATTACCCTGGCATTGTTAACAGCCGCGTCCGCGCTATCGTTTTACTTCCTCGATCCGGATAATTCAATGTCTTAGCTTTCTCATTGTTCATTCAACATCAGAGGACTAGTAAATAGGCAGCGGCGCACAATCGGACGGACGAGAAGTCTTGCGGTCATCGATGATTACATCGACGTAAAGAAATGTCAATCGACTCGAGAGTTACTCGTTCGCAAACAGCATGAAAAAATGTATATGTAAATTTTTTTTGTTTTAATCGACTTGTAGTTATTACAATTCCGTGCGAGATTTAAATCTCGCACAGAGTTGTAATAACTAAAAGTCGATTTGAAATAAAAATATACACATATATATCTTTGCCATATGAGGACAAAAATCCATGTAAGTTCCATATGAGGTCGAAAAAAAAAAACAGAAAAAGTTCAAAATAATATTTTTTCGACCTCATATGGAACTTTGAGAATTACAAACTTATTTATTTATTTATAAATAGGTACCCTTTACCGAGGTGGATGTATACATATCAGCCAAACAATCGTAATGACACTTGGAAGAGTCGTATACTCAATAACATTACAAATTGAGTGGAAATATTGTACATATTTTAGTAAATTAAATTAAAAAATTTAAAAAATGATTATATTTTATTTAACAGTAATTTTAATTGAATTTTATACATTTTTTTTTGTTTAAGTTTTGAGACCAGATAATTTTTTTTATCCAGCTTTGTCCGTAAGAATGTCGAATTATTTAATATTTTTCTTTAAAAAACTGTTAGTTCCCCACAACTCTACGACAGTCAATTTTAGACCTCTGTCAATCACTTTCGAGGGTTCGTTAATGCGGGACGCAATGCTTTTCTTTTTCCGTCGAGCAAGCTATAATCAAAGCCTCGACAAAACTTCATCATAATTCTCGTGGCAATGGGAGCCGCTCGACTGATGAAACACGCCGAGTTTGTTCGCTCATTGGGCCGTTATAATATTTCTGAAACGTTCTGCCAACCTGTTAGTTTACGCTCGTGTCACGTATGGCGTAATTACGTTATCGTCGAAGGCAAGGTTACGGGAGAGTGCCTCGACGATTTGAGGGACGATGGGGGTTATGTTATAGACGAGCTCGTGGACTCGATCGCGCAACACCCCTGGTTCTAACCCGACGGCCAGCGCCAGCAACACCGCCTTCTGCTCCGACCAAGAAAACACATACACCGGCACGTTGCATTATCGACGAACACAAACCTCTCCTCGGCATCGCCGCATAGTCGTACAGGAACGTTACACGGATCGTGACTTTCTACTTTTACCTCGTACGAGGCTTGTATCTCCCGCGAAGCTCCTCACCAGTCACGATCGATTCCGTCCTCGTCCGCGGCAACGAACCACAGTGTACCGCATGCCACACAGTCGATACCAGCTACGCACACGAGTCGATTAATATGCTCGTCAACCTGTTTTTTTTTTTTCTTCCTAACTGGAATCCTTATTCTGTCGCAATTCAGCGCGCGTCTCGCGATGACTTGCGATATATTTCTCTAAAGGATTCTCATCAGTTTTGAATTTGAATTTGAATTTGAATTTTTTATATCGGTTATTGAAATTGGTAATACTTGGGCGTAGTATTTATTACGAGATCATGTTCAAAATTAATTCTATAATTCGAGGGTTTGAGTGTCGATAGAATATTTTTATCAGTGAGGATT
Organism: Amblyjoppa proteus; assembly: GCA_963922035.1. Classification (NCBI taxonomy): domain Eukaryota; kingdom Metazoa; phylum Arthropoda; class Insecta; order Hymenoptera; family Ichneumonidae; genus Amblyjoppa; species Amblyjoppa proteus. The sequence goes on along the minus strand of OY998228.1, from coordinate 14,381,970 downwards.
TTTAATTATTGGAAAATTAATTTCATACCGCTCGAGCAAAAAGACCAGAAAGGCGTATTTTCCATGCTTAGGTACAGAAGATGCGTCCCTCTGATTTTGGTCACCCGATATCTTTCACCTAGTTGCGAGGGAAAAATTACATTTTTTTTCGTTTCTCCATAATTCTCGTATTCGCTTCCGGTCGCGAGAGGAAAGTGCAAAACAGGTTGCCGAGCTGGGACGCTCCTCCGCTGTACGGTGACTCGTCAGAAATCTTCGTACGGGACTCGCTACCGGTGGATTAGAATTCCGTAACCTAAATTCGAGGTTTAAGTGGGCCGCGGTGGTGTTCGGTTTCGATAATCGATTTCCTTCGTGGGTCGTGCGCCGTCGCTCCGCGTAATCGCCGGCTCAGACTCTCTCGAATTAAAGCATCGAAACATTTAACAAACCCGCCTATCGCTTTTAATCGAACGGTGCAAGGTCGCAAAAAAAAAAATTCCCAAGACAAGTTTTTTTCCATTTTTTTTTTACCACACAAATTTTAAATTGCCGAAGAGTCGTTCGAAAATTTCGATCGACGTCCGGAAGAGTTTAACGACCAGACACGACGAAACGGTTTTTGCATACAAGTCGAGGACGTTCGGGCGAGAATTACCGGTTCGTTTATCGAGGCAAAAGTTCAAGAGACAGACAAGAAGTGCCGCCCGTGCAACACACTGGTTTCCATTTGTTGCCAGGTGCGCAATAAAATATAGCCGGCAATTTATGTGTCGGACGTTCGAAGCTTAGCGCGTACGCGCCCATCGGTGTTTATTAGATATTCGAAATAATTCCTCGAAAAATACGGCGATACTTCTATAAATACCTCACCTTGTGAAACGAATGACTTTTTTTTTTTCGACGAACCGACCTCCCCGTTCGTAGAACCTTCGTCCCCACCATCGAACTTCCGGCTCACCGGCATTTCATCGAACGACCATGCCGTTATGTCGCGAATTTTTGTTCCTCTATCCATTAATCCTTCATGGGCGACTTTGAGTATGGCAACCTTCTATTTTCGGTGAAACAGATTTTTCGAAGTGTCGTATTAAATTGTAGGAGAATTTCGTTGCGGAAGTAACGACGACATATTCGTGGAGCAGATTGAGCAATCTGTTCGGATAGATTTGCGACACAGACGAGTATATCGGTGATTGTCGTTATCACCGATGAGTCCCAGAAATTCTGAGTTTTAGTTTCTACTTTTACGTTCGATGATTGCCCGTTGTAAAAATGATTCGAGTGCAACGATTTTATATGTCAAATTTTATTAATGCTTTAGCGCTGTGAAAGACTTTTATTTCATTATTTTCAAGATAAAATTTTGCCGCTATCTGGAATATATATTTATTGTAATAAATGCGCCGCGCGAATAATTTAACGATTTACTAATACACGGCTTAAAAGAGAATCGAACCGTTTTATTTTTATTCTCAAAGATTTTTGTACCTAGTCTTTTGCAGTAACAATTTTTCCACTCGTTGTAGAAAAAAATGCAGAAATTTTAAATGTCATTCGAGCATTCCAGATGTCGTGCTAGACCAATGTAAAAATAGCAGAAGTTGTCACGACATGCATGTTTGATTGCTCACTGAATTGGATGCCCTCTTTAATGACTTGGACTTAAAAAGAACGTGAAATCACTCATCTCATGACCAATTGGCGACATGAGGCGGATAAAAAAAACTTCTCCGTATCTCCCTTGTGTCACATTATCTGTTGCGTAATGTATCGCCGCACGAGGTATAACGTATACAGTTATGCAGTCGAGGAAGAATCCATGAATACGGTAAAAGTGTTCAATGTGGGACACCCCGCTCGGCATCTAAATCAATGTTATATCGACTGGGCAATATCAACAACTTTCGCCTTGTCTTGTAATTTCGCTCTCTCGAGGCAAAGCGCCTATAGAGTCACTGTGATACAACGTCGACAGATAACACGAGGGTAACATTCCGCGGTCGTCGTACCCGCTCTGCACCGGCTTCCGCTCGCGAAGCCAGAGGTCGTCTCCTCGACGAACCGTACGTAAGTCTCTCAGTTACACGGATATTTTGCTTTACCGGGCATTTTTTTATGCGTAAATTTATACGTAGCGAGACGAGTTGAAACAACTCTATTGTTCATTTTTCAATTTTCAATTTTCGTTTTTATTGCTTCAAAATTGGCAAATTTTCGTTAATATTTTTTCGAGACCATTCGCGCTGCTCGTTTCCGGGCAGGGTCGCGGAAATCCTCGCTGCAAGAGATTGCCAATTAGATCGACTTCGTCGAGTGTGAAAATAGTCGCAAACAAAGTTGATCATCAAATATTTTATACGTCGCGAAGAGGCCCTGCGAACTGCGCATCAATGCCCCCCTCCCCATCCCACTCCGGACGGCTACTTGTCCGAACCGAGCACCCGCGACGTATTTACAAAATTGCTACAATCAATTCGCTCAACCGATGATGATAAGATAGCCACCGGCACTAACATGTTCCGGAAGGTTCCATCGTCGTTTTACATTGCCGTTATGCGCATATATACATACATATTGTAACGAATATATACATATACATACACCTCTTTAGACGACGTATATTAGTAGGAATTTGTTATGTCGATACATTAAAGCGTCGCGGGACAAGTGTCTGCGACTCGGGAATGCAATGACGCGACACTATATATTTCTAGCTCGGATTGTTTAGCGTACATGACGTAATATACACGATGTAAGAGCTTCAGTCCGTGCACGCAGCACCCCGAGAAAGGCAAGGACGGTGATAAGCATTCGTGACTTTTGCCGATCGAACGTGCACGTTACCATTAAAAAAGTATATAATATATAATATATAATATATAATATATAATATATAATATATAATATATAATATATAATATATAATATATAATATATAATATATAATATATAATATATAATATATAATATATAATATATAATATATAATATATAATATATAATATATAATATATAATATATAATATATAATATATAATATATAATATATAATATATAATATATAATATATAATTTTTTTTTCAAACTTTGGAGTTTCTGGTCAAAAGTGGAAACTTTTTATACTTTCAATTTACCTTTTTATTTGTAGCAGCGCCGATATTTCTATGTGTGCAACTTTAATGCTTTAATAATATCCGTCGACAAATTCTTTAATTGTTCATTACGATTAAGAAGCGCGTGTAGACGCGGTAATCGAGCTCTGTGCGTTCGTGCAATTGCAACGATTGGGCGAATCGTTGCCGGTACTATAAGTGTATCGAAAGAAAGCGAAGCGAAGACGTTGTCAGTCGGCGGTCGAGCTTACCGGATCGAGAAGAAATGCGCAGAAGTAAAGCGATATATACGACGGTACGAGCAAAATGCCGCGTCTGCATACTCTATATTTTATCGTAATAATGGGTATAATCGGGCAAAAAGCCGTGGCTCCACGGAAGAGAGCACCTCGTAGTTAAATTGAGCCACGAAGCTCGGCAAATTCATGGCACGACCGACAGAGTCTAAGAGAGCCTCCCCTCCCACCTCGTGAAAGAGTGAAAGTTTATTAAAGTTTATTAAAGTCAAAATCCGATCAACGAATTTTCCTATGGAGAAAGCCGTGCGCAAAGTTGTAATAAACGAGAGAGTCACGTGCACCGTTTTTTTTTTTTTTTTTTTTTTTATTTATTTGATTTTCTCCACGTACTTAGGAGTCACCGGCAATCTTTCATCGAGAATCTTCTAATCTTCGACGGAACAGTCACGCCTCGACTGATGCAACGGCCGGCGAGTTAAAGTTTAATCTGTTATGACGAGTGTCGGTCGCTGCCGGGTTCCCGCGCTGACGCAGCAGCGCGCGGAAATATTTTTTATGCGGCACAATGTCTATTATTAATTTCCGGCAGCCGATTCGGGGGAGTGCAAACTTTTTGGAGTTCTTCGCGTCAGACGAGGACACGCGGATGCGCTGCTATCCCGTGGGTGTTGTTAGCGCGACATTTTCGACCCATTATTTTGGCGCGTGTAAGTAACGTCCGTTTCGCTCGCTCGAGGGGAAGACGCGTTCACGCGGTCACTTGGCAAGTCTGCCGGTAACGTGTCTAGTTGGAAGTAGCGCACGGACTACCCAACCGATACGAAGAGAGCGTCGGAATTCCGCACGGATATTGAATTTCGAGCGCTCCATCTGTTGGGTGACTCACGCCAGGAATTAATTAATTCATTAGATTAATCAAATGGCGAATCAAAATTGGCGACTTTTAGAATGTTTTGTTGATTTTGGTTATCAAAAAAATTATCTACCGTTATCTATATTTCATTTAGTTTACAAAATACGTAACGATAGATAAAAATGTTATACTTGCTCACGCGATCATCCATAAGGTATGATTTCGCGTAGTTTTGATACTAAATTTTACCCGATTTCGATTAATCACGATTAGTTTTCGATGACGTTCTTCTATCAAGATTTACACTATTTTTCTCACGAAAAAAAAATTGAGAATTGAGGGGAAAATATATTTCTAGCAACCTCTGGGGGAATCAGCAAATTTTTTGAATTCATTTAATGAGGATTTTTTTTTTGTAAACAAAATGTGAAGTCATTCTTCAGAATCAAATGAAATTTGCGGGCCTAAGAGGTAAAGTAAAAAGCGGCAAAATAAATACAAGGTTAACGTTTCCAAAAAGGAATCGTTTCTAATTATTTTCGCGTTGAGGACACGCTGGTTTATTTTAGCACAGGTGTGTTAAAGTCCGTTTTGCAGAAATTTGTAAAACAAATTTTTGAAATTTGAATAGCCTATTAGAGCAATCAGTACCATTGCAATTATACTTAAGCGGGCACATGGAAAAACTCAGGCGGGTGATATTTCCCGAAACGCTTTACGACCGTCCCTATAATTCCCGTAATACCCGATAACGACACGGTGGAAAGTCCCGGCTTCAACAAACAATCGTCGAGGCAATGGTCAAGTTTGATCGGAAACCGAAAAATTTATTTCTCCTTAATTATTCAAATATTCGTCGATATAATGGAAATTAAGGTTTCATCTTGATTACCGCACGATCTAAAGATTGCATTTTTTCTGCTGAAATTGCAAAGCCCAAAGCTCGGGGTATTTGTGAAATATATAAATTTCATATACAATTGTACAATTAATTTCTTTAAAGATTAATTTTTCTTTCTCGTAATTTCTTGATTCGCGTTTCTGTATGCCTCCGAGATAAAGAGTAAAACAAATCGTATTTTTCTTTGAGAAAAATTTAAAAAATGTACTATCTGAAAGTGAAGTGGTCTGACTTGAATGAACGGCATTTTTTTTTTACTGTCAGATAGAAAATTGTATTTATATGGTATCTCTTTCATTAGTATCTCTGAACGCCTACATATTCAGTTGTCTCCTATGTGCGAATCGTGCATTTAAATATTATTATTATGATTTTATTACTATTAGGTATTTATATAAAAATTCTCGCCTGATCATTTTAATAAAAAGAAGTTTCGCGTACGAATAACTTCCTCTACGAAGAGGAAGCCACGAGCCTCGGAATTTGAGGCGACGTCGATTGCGCGAAGAAGCGGTAGAAATGAGTGAAGTGCGCGCCTCGTATCTTATCGAGTTCTCCGATTGAGGCTAATCAAATTTGCATGGCATTAGAACGACGTTTGCCAATTTGTAGAATTTAATTATAACAAAAAAAATCTTAAGTTAATTGTTTAATTTAATTTATTCTTTTCGTGACTTTAAAAATTTACATTAGGAGGCTCAAACTCACGATATTACGACTTTATTTTTATCAGCAGTCTTATCGCCATAAGCGTTCGGAACCGACGGCGCAATGACTGCGATTTGCAACTAGCCGACGAAGCCCTAAGCACTACCAATTCTCGTTATCGATTTCTATGCTAGCCTTATCGTGACGTCGTTTGTTGTGAAAAAAAATACGCTGCACTCGGCGACGAGCGGCGTCTCGCTATCGCTCGACGATACTTTCCGCTTCTACGCTTACATGCCAAGTACCATCTGACGCAGGTAAACTGTAATATCGCCTTTACCGTTTACCATTTCACGGAAGTTGCGCAAATAAAACGCTTTTATGAGAACGAAAAAAAATATCTCAGATTTCTGAAAATATTTTTAAAGAATAATTGGAGAAAGCATTTTTTCGAACGTATGTGTGAATCGAAAGTGTAAAAAAAAAATTTCGTAACGATCCGTCCGAGCCGTTTAAAAGATACGGGATTTTGAACAAACAAACTGGTCTCTTGCGTACAAACAAAATTATCCTTACAATCTCGTTGCAGCTCTGTGACTCTTGAACGGCTCGACGAATCATTACCAAATTTTTGCACTATCTTCGGGGCTTTGACGTTCGTGTTTGAGAATTTATTCAAATTTTTTTCCTCGTTCTTTCCTCCTCAAAGTAATTGAAATTGTTAACAGACAGAAGGGCGTATTCAACATCGTTTTAGACGCTAACTGGTGGGTTTCACGCCTTTCTGATTCTTAGCAGTCTATCTGTTGTTTCTAATTTCGCGAAAGTATTCGGTATACACTGTAAAAAAAAAAAAAAAAAAATCGTATGAAATTTAATGTTCGAGTCCTGGAAGTTTTTGTGCATAAACTGGTATATTAAATTCCATGTTTCATTCTGATGAAAAATGAATGCAGAGCATATTTAAGACTTTAGAAATTCTTCACTATAATTTTACTGTTAAAGTATATTAATTTTTCATTACAATTGTACATTAGATGTAACGTACCAAGTTTTTGGATAAAAGAATTCCAGCCGGTGCATTGAATTAATTTTTTTTATTAACAGTGTATGCAATGGACTTCGGAGGTTTCGATAATTAAATTCAGAGATATTTTTTAATATAAATTGCATCGATATAAATAAATGTATCCAATAATAAATATCTGATTAATTTATCAATAAAAGTATTCAACAAATATATTATTTATGGTGGACAACAGTTTCGGTGCCGTGGATCGTGATATTCAACAGCCAAACGGCCCAAAAGTCGTCATCCTTAAAGTGTTCTCAAGTCCGTCGATTCGTTTGCGGGGTGGAAATTCGAGCTTTTGTTTCTATTGTAATTTTCTCTCTTCGTAGCGCGTGGAAAGAGCTCTCTTTTTTCGAGAACGAGAGGACACCGCACTCTCCGATTGAAGCGCGCTGTTAGAGGGGACGACCAAAACGCTTGCCACGGACGTTAACACACGACTCTCTCGGCTAATCGTATTTGGGCCAAGGGCTACGGTGACTAAACTCTACACGCCCAGTGGTCCGATAGTTCGAGAGCTCGAGAGGGATTGTATTCGACCCAACGATATATTCGTACGTCGACCGAGAGCGGAACAAGCGAGAGAAAAAAAAAAAAACATCGTTCTCAGTCGCCTCTGACTCCTTTATTTTGTAACTCGCCTTTTGTCAGAGACAACGCAACAGCAGTGGACAAGGAAAAAAAAAAGCTGACTCGTCGTTATGACAACCTCGAACGCGTGACATTGCCGCTGCGAGGCTTCCTGGCGACGAAAAAAAAATATTTCTGCCGCCACGGAGATTATTGTTGGACGAAAAGAAACCTTCCGGGACGTCGAGCTCGACGTCCCGGAAAGTAATCGACGTATGTGAAACTTTATTTTAGTTTTTTTTTTTAATATGTTTTAATAAACGATTATCCGAGGTGCATTACGCTAACGGCGGGGAGGAGATTATCGAGTGAACCGCTCGAACGCGGTCACGATCGTGAGGGAGGGGCGTGTTTGGTTCTAGCGGGGCGTTGAGACGGCCAAACCCGAAACCTAGCGGGACCATCGTCCTCGTGCATTTTCGCTGGCCAGAAAAAAAATCCAACTGAATACTCAAACGAATTTTTCTTCTGCTCAAAATAATTTCCGACCAAAACGATCGTATATATATTATATACATATATATATATATATATATGCGTATATATGCGATATAGCAGCAAAGCGATTCTCTGTATTATCGAGACTTTTTTTTCTCGTCATTTCCGTTATTCCAACAGTCAGATATTCAAGAGGCAATATTTTTCGTCCAAATAAAGTTTGTGTAGCTGCGATACGATTTTTCATTGCTTAGTTAATATCTTCATAAATATATACAAAAATTCGGAAGAAATAAAACTGACCTGCTGTCCTCGACGTTGTTCACCGACATCTCACCGTAGTTCATCATGGCACAATTTCTGTATTACTCGTTCAGCCTCTCGGGTTCGTAATTCTCTGGGACAGAAGCTCGACGTTCGTTCGTCGATGTTTTGGGAGTCCTCTGGTCGCGATGTTCCGTACGAACGTTCACTTCCTCGTCGTTTATGTTCTTCGAGAGAAAAAAAAAAAACGTTTCCTCACCACGTCAACCGACAGTCAATGTATCGGCAATGAAACGGTTATGAGCGGTGAAGCGTACGTACAAACATACGTTTCGCTTCGACGGTAAAAAAAAATGTTCGTTAAATTCCCGGTAATGAAGCGCGCTCTCCGGTCTCGCAGCAATTCCTCCTCTTCGACGATCACTGAAGGAACGAATTTATTAGTCTACGACGAGCTGCTCTCGGTGCGATCTCACGCGGCTGATAGTTGACACGGGTGTGTTCAATTCGAAGCGAAAATCCCAGTTAAACGAGCTGCTGGACAGACGGACAGACGGATCAACAGAGGTGCGCGTACGTACGGTCGATCACGGACTACCTCGTTGCGTTAAAGGTGGCCCGACGGCTCCGGGCTCGAAGCTTATATCAAGAGAGGAGGAGGCGCACAACGCCTGGGAGAGTGGGGGAGAAAACGACGCGCCGGGGAGATCGCGACGGTTCAAATATCGCTGTCGGTACGAGACTCTGTTTATTTTTCATCCCTAATCGGCACGCCGACGCGTCTCGAAATGTTGCTCGTAATTTCGTCATCAACGATCTTTGAAACTTTGTACAGGATTTTGTTCCTGTTGACGATAATTAAACGAGAGAAAGAAACCATAAAGCGTACAGGGAGCAGCATGAGAGTTTCATTGGCTCGAGATATTCTAGTTGGAGAAACGTCCGTGCGACGCTGCGCGGCGCACCGATCGGCCAGTTCGCAGTGTTGTGTCGCATCGCGAATTGACAGTTTCTATGGTCGGGCGACTCCGCGTGTGCTCTCTCATTGCGGCGCCGATTCTTCTCGGGTTTTCTCTATATACAGTATATACATTCGACGTTACAGGGAACACGCGAGATTCCCCCACCGGCAGTGGCTAGAATAGTCGTACCACAATCGGAGCTCTCCCATTGGTCGGTTGCGAACACGCCAGCCGCAGCGGGCAGCACCACGCCGCACCGTAACGTCGCTCGATCGCAATTACCTCGTCGGCTGGCGGGCTCGGACCGCGCCGAACTTACAGGTGCGCGCAACTGGGTTGCCGGGCTTGACGGGCGCATCTCGCCCGACGTTTTTTCCTCGGCTTACACTATAGAACGACTTTGTAGTTTTTCTTCCCCTCCAGCGAAATAACGCCGCAGAAGAGTGCGCCTGCACTCGCCGGTGCGACGCCGACGATGTACTCGGCTACGACCGAGGGGGTCGAGCGTCGCTAGTACACTTGTGTGTTACATTCACTCGATGCGATTTAGCTATGCCAAATTGCGTTATAGAACGTTCGCTCGGGAATCGTGTAAATTGCACAGAGCTATAGGACGCATCCGATGGTTCGGTGTACTGAAAATATACGGAGAAGCAGTTTAAGCGTTATTGAAAGCGTGCCAAATACGCGAATTGCGAATGGGACAAACAGCGACACATGGTGAAGCAGTTATTTGTTTTGTTCTCCTAGATTATGGTTTCGGACCTGGGGGATTTTTTTTTTCTTTCTTTATCGAAATCGAGGGAGGTGAATGTTTTTCGATAAGATGTTTCTTTATTAGACCAATAACTTTGGGAAATACTGACATCGAATATTAAAACGGGACGAAAATAATGCTAGAAGGTTTTCGGTCGCTGGTTCATTCAATGTAGACGGCAACATCCGATATATAATAACCAGCGTCTGCAACGCCTCGAACCTTCACAGAACACGCAATGTATTGTCAATGAATAGGTGAATCCGCTACTCAATACTCGGATCGTGAATGGGAAAATAGTGGGTCGCGACACATGCTGCAGCAGATATTTGTTTTGCTCGCTTAGATTACGGTGTCGAACTTAGGGTTTTTATTGTTGTTTCGTTATCAAAATCGCGGGTAGTGAAGAGAATTTTTTTTATTAGACCAATGACTGAGAAATGCTGATATTGAATATTAAAATAACAAAAAAAAAAAAATGGTTGGCTGAAGGTTTTCGGACGTTGACCCATTCAATGTATACGGCAGCATACGATGTTTAATAATCAGCTTATGCAACGCTTCGAACCAAAGTTCTCAAACCGTATGATATATTGTCGAAGCTACTACTAAATACATAAGCGGATTGCGAGTGGAAAAATAGCGGGTCGCGACACGTGCACCCAGAAAAAAGGTTTATTAATCGTCAATAAAATCGGATATTAGAATATTTTTATTTGAATTCATTAAATTTTTATTTAACTCAAGGATATTTTTACTTGATTCAAGTATATGCTATATTGAACTCTAATAAAATTTATTAGATTTCAATAAAACTCTATTAAGCCCATATTTAAATAAGCAATTTTATTTGCTCTAAATAAGTTTTATTTGGTTTGAATACATTTTTTTTTCTGGGTGTGATGGAGCGGATATCTGTTTTGATCGTGTAGTTTCAGTTTTCAAATTTTTTTTTTTGTTTCATTATGAAAATCGAGGGAAGTGAATATTTGGCGATAAGATGTTTCTTTATTGGACCAACAATTTTGGGAAATTGAATGTAAAACCAACCAAAATTAATCGCTGATGATTTTCGACGATGGTCCATTCAATGTACACGGCAATACGAGATATTTAAGAATCAACTTATGCAATTCTTCGAAGCTAAAGTTCCTAGAGCATTGAATATGGATATTGTCAATAAATCGATGAAGCCACTAACGAACTGTCTAATGATCGGCGGAACGTGAAAATTGATGTTAAATAAAAGATCCCGAGAAACTGTGAGACAATAAAATACACAATGAGTACAAATGCTAAGTACTGGCACTATAGCGGAAAGTTCCGCGTTTATGAAATTGCAAATGACAGCGGATGATTTATTTTCTTCATTATTTCCTACGTTATCCCACAAAGAATTAAAATGAACCTCGAGCAAATCGGAGTCAGATAAAAACAATCAAAACGCAATCTTGAGTGTCTTTCGTAGAATTTTAATATGTGTATACTAGTGCAAATATGTTATTACAGCGATTATTACAGCGATATTGCACGATGTTATTACAGCGCTTGGAAAAACGAATGTCTTCGTGTGCGGCTGAGATGTTTGAAATTGAAAATTATTCTTTGAGGTGACTAGGCGAGATGTAAATAGTAGGTACCAATCATTAATTACTTTCACATCACATACGGAGTATGTAAGGAGAAAATGTATTTTAAGCTAAAAAAAATATTTCGCATGGGATGAGGAAGTAAAAATTGAACTATCAGATTATGGGCTTGAAAGATTATAATGACTTAACATGCAATGAAAAAAAAGCATTTTTTCAATTCCATCTGTCGGTTTGCATGTCGGTCGCATCCGAGAACACTAACTGAATAACTTTTCAACGAGACATATAAAATTCTACGTATAAAATATACTTTTGGTATTATATTATATTTCGAATTAATTCATCCATTCTTTATCGTATTTTACGTTAAATGTGAACAATGTTTAAAAATTGCGATAAATTTTTCTTTACTCCGCGGACAGATTTACAGTCGGGTAGCCAGAGAAAAAATGAGTGTTATCGTCCAGCTGTGCCTCCGTTATCTCACGTGGACACTCGGATGGGATAAAAACAAAGCATAGGTTGTAAAAAATTTGCATCCATGTAAATAGAAATAAACTGTCCCATCCGAGAACGCAATAACTTTTCAAAGAGACGTACAAAGTTCTACACATAAAATGTAGTTTTGCCATTGGATTTCGAATTAATTCGTCGATAATTTATCGTACTTTACGTTAAACGTGAAAAAATTAATTATGAAAAATGGTTAAAACAAAAAAAAAAATGTAAAAAAAGATCGTGATTAATGTTTGTTTGGTCCGTGGAAAGATTTACAAGCGGTTAGCCAGCAAGAAATGAGTGTTAGAGAACAGCTGTGCTTCCGTTATCTTGCGTGGTCATTCGCATGAGATAAAAACAAAGTACGGGTTGTAAAAAATTTGCACCGGACTAAAAGATCGATTCACATCGATATTGTTTAAGAGAAAAGTCTCTACGAACAAAAATATTAATAAAAATATTAATATGAACAAAATCTGTGACATGAATATTTAACCAGACAATTTCATTCTGAAAGCTCGTTTACATAATTTTTACATCTACGAGTTTATTTTACTATTATCCAGTCACTTCTGGAGCGAGGGTAAACAAATTGGTCGAGCAATCGAACCACGTGTATGTTGCAAATTGACGTCCTCCCCGCGAATGATGCAACAATTTACCAATCTGAAAGAGTACGCTTTTACGTATCGCGCATGATAAATGTAATATTTTGACACGTGAGCGCGATTATTCGCTCAAAGTACAAAGTCACTATTCGCCAGGCCTCTTATCCTCACTTGCTCAATTATGTCTTAACGATGGAACGGCGAGTCGATTGCAATAGCTCGGGGTCTGCAGTTAAAAAAACAATAATAATAATCGGACCCCCTGCGATCTTCGTCCGTTGACGATAACGCGAGAAAATATACAAACAACGTTCGGGGGGGGGGGGGGGGGAGTCCGGGATAGATAAAACTCGTTACCACATACATTCGAACCACACACGCTCCGCAGATAATAGTAAATAAAAAACGTAAATAAATAAAAATCCAGGAAGAGCAAAGTGTAAACTCCGATATGCATTTTGTTTGTTTTCCAAACACTATATAATGTTATTCTGCGCGAGAAGCGCGAAAGCCGTCTTTCCGAGTCTGTTGAACCAATGAACTTAACTTTCGGGGTCTTACCGAGTCTGTTGAACCAATGAAATCTTAAACAGCTTCTGTGCAGTGAAACGTAGCTGTGCAACAGTGAATGGCGGGCGAAATCTGTTGCAGGAAGCGCACCATACAGCGTATCTAGAACGTAGCGTCAGCGTGTGCTCGAATTGCAATTGTGCACAGTATCTCCCGTTGCAAGGTGCCGACGGCGATGCGAGAGATCGTGGATGCGGCCAAGGCGCCACACGCTCCCGTATAGAGTTGCACTATATAATCAGCTTCATCATTAAACGGAGCACGGTAGACGCACGATCGCGTGGTCGAAGGCGTCGAATATTATTTCGTGATTCTGTCGTCGTACGAGAAGCGAGCGCGTCGGACACACGCATCGCGGCTACATAGAAAATTTCAATTGCGATTGAGGACCGCACAACAGAGCCCGGCGATATAACAATTTCTGAGCCGCTCCGTCGCTGACGAGTCTCGCGAGAAACGACTGTCTTTGCCAGCCACCGGCGACATATATGGCACACGCTGCGACTGCGTGATGCACTGTTTTTTTTTTTTTTGTCACGAGAACTATTATATGTATACGCATCCATAAGGACGGTGTCGTGAGATGCGTCGCTGAAAATTAATCTCGACGTGCTTGTAACTGTTCGCAAGGCCTGAGCGTGACAATTAAATTGTTAATTGAGAATCGATGGATTGTGCAGCTATAAGTGACATTCAATCACATAGTTACCCCGATACGACGTCCGTAGACATTTTAAAAAATTTTTTTTATTTATATCTGAAGTTTACAAACGTGTAGGATATTGCTCGATTTTGTGGGCGAACGGCACGAGTCCCTTTTTTTTAGATGTGAGGAGACAGCGGTAATGAGTAATATATCGGGCTTACCGACGGCAATTGTATTGATTACCCAAGAAAATGTTGGCTTATAAGAAAACGATGAAAATATATTTTTATCGTTGAGTTGAGGTACTGAATACTTTTAAAAATCTTGGACAATTTAACGCAAGAGTCTTCAGAGCATGCGAAATACCACGGTCGGTAATAAAAACTGTAATTATATTTTTTTAACCATATCGAGAGTTTGCGTTCCAAAGTACAATTCTCATATGCGTTGAATTGATATTCTTTTCATGGAAAAAATTTGCATTGATAAATTATAGATTATAAAAATGATATTAAATACACATCGTTTAATGACTTTTATCTTCCTTGATAAAAATTTTCGTTTTACCAAATGGTACCGACATTTTTTCCTCGTTCACTTTTAATTGGCTTTGATCATTCGCCGAGATCTCATTAAAAGGAATCGTCGAGGCGCCGACTATTGTGCAAGAAATCAGAATTCATTGTCAACCGACAGACTGCTGGTTTTCCGCCGAAGTTCATTGGCGTCCAGTGACCCTCCGTCGGAAGAGTGCAGCAATTTTTCAAGGCATCGATACATGCGGAATCGTTAGAACGGTCTGAAATGGAAAACGCGCTCGACGTGCGCACCCCACGAAACGGCACATCTCAATGTCAGCGACAGGACAGTCGCTTCGCGATTGCACGAGCCCTCTTTCTCTATCGCGTCGCATTATACGCTGCACGATTAGAATTTGAAGACGACACAGACGAGGAAGAATTAATAAGAGACAACCGTGACGCGGTGGGAGTTGGAAACTACAGTAGCAGGAAATTACTGAACTCTACGACGTAATATTTGTCTCGACGTTTCGCCGTTCGCTTATCTAGCGGTGCGAATGCATGAATAAATTTACCGTCGGTGAAATTTTAATGTATATTTCATGTAGATCATACCCAGCTAGAAAAACGTCCATCGGAACTGTCGCCGTTTCGTCGTCGTGCTGTCTGTTGCTTATCTTGTAAGATAAACGGTTATTATACCGATTGTGTATTGGATGAGTTCATTAACGTTGCGTTTCACACGGAATTCGAGATATTTCTTTGGGGGAAAAAAAAAAAGATCGGAAAAAATGTGAATATGAGATTCTCAAACCGATGTAACATTTCTTTGAGAAATTCGTGAAGATTTGGTAATAAAAATTAATTATTTAGTCGTTAAAAGAGACCCATCGCTTTAGCGAGGTGGCAGAAACGAGCGTAAACTACCGTGCTTCGAAGGGTCAATGTCATGCGTCTTCGGAGTTTGAATTTTTTTTCCGGGCCAAAAATTGGACGTTGACAACAAGTTGCAAAAAGTACAAACTTTTTTTACTGCGTAGAAAGTGAACCTCACTCTCCGCACGGTGAAGCTGACTCCATCGATCCTTGACACGGCGGCGACGCGGACGAGCTTTTCTATATGATAGGGAGGTATTTAACGTAGATATATGGGGCGAAGGAGGCGAATGAATATGGATTGGGCGACGTTTTATTTGTTTTCCTTGTAAATTAGGGCGAGCAATATTCACCACTTTCACCCTATCAATCGTGCGCGCAATCGTGTCGTAGTTTATCCTCGGATTCTTAGAAACTTTCCGTTAGCGTGCATTCATTCTAGTCAAGACAGACAGTCGTATATCTGTCGATAGTGAACTTTGGCTTCGCAGCTCGTTCCGCCGCTTTTGTTATCAATCACGGACTGACATTAACGTTTTTTTTTTTTTTTTGTTTAAATCTTTCCTCGAGTCTCTCCCCCCCTTGGTTCCACGGTGCAATTACATACAGTGCAATCGGCGAATGAACAGCTGTGCGGCGATGAATAAATGAGGATTGAATTTAAAAAAAAAAACAACATTATCGCGACCTTACGAGTGGTTTGGGAATTTACGAGAACTTCGCTCGTCTTGAAAAAAAAAAAAAAAGTACCATCACGATAGAGTCAGCCACGAATCACGTGGCTTGAGGGCGGACGTCACGTTTGATAAACCGAAAATCACTGGGTTAACACGTTGGTAAACGGTGGACGTGAGCGAGGACCGTTTAGTGTGTGCGTGTGTGTACATTCACAGGCATATAATACATATATTTAGTAGGTGTTATATTGAATTCGGTCTGAAATTTTGACCGACATTTTTGAAACGAACTGAAACGAACTGTTCCCCGCAACAAAATATTCATAAATTTACTGATTACTATAAAATTACGGAACTTGCGAATCGTGTCAATCAAATTTAAATAAAAATCTATGCAATAATCAGTATATTACTTCTCGTCAAAAAATCGTGAGGGTACCATTTTTTGGGGAAAACATTTTCTTTTTAGAATTTTTTCGTTAGTGAAATCTCTTCGACAATGCATAGTACATACCTCAAGTAGTGTCTATGAATTATTTCAGAATTTTGTCGGAATGCTACTGGCCAGCCCGAGTCGCTATGCGAGCAAACGAACTCTTTTGGAGACTTCGGACTATTAAATGGCTTATTTTCCAACCGATTTCATTATCGAAAAAAATTGTAAAAATTTTTTTTTTGAAAAACCATTTTCGTCAAAAAATGGTAAGGGAACCATTTTTTGGGTAAGAAATATTTTTTTAGAATTTTTTCGTTAATGAAATCAGTTGGGAAATATGCCACTTGAAAACAATGGCGAAGGTTTCAATTCTATCCCTTGAAATTTTTTTTCGAAAACCATTCTATATGCTAACAAACCCAAATTTCGGATTGTTAGCATATAGAATGGTTTTCGAAAAAAAAAAAAAAATGTCAAGATATCGAATTAAAACCTTCGCCATTGTTTTCAAGTGGCATATTTCCCAACCGATTTCATTAACGAAAAAATAAAAAATTAAAAAATTCTCCGACAGACCATTTTCGTAAAAAAAAAGGTAAGGGTACCCCTTTCTCGTTTTGCCACTTTCAAAATGGCCAATTATTTTTTTCGAGATATCGAATTTTTACCAGCGCTATTGATTTCAGGTGACCCATTTACGCGTAGTCTTAAAACTGACTGTCAAAACTGTCACAGGAAGTGATCGGAAAACAACCGACAACGAAAAACATATGACTACCTACAGACACGAATGACGTGAGATTCATCCTCACGCATTAGTACACTATATATGTGAGATATTTTATATCCAAAATAAAGTTTCAAATGCCAATCAGCATATCCTAACCTTTCCTGGCACGTGAATGGTACGCAGATTATTTGCCAGGATTAAGAAATGTCGAAGTGACATTTTGAGAGGTGACAGTTTGTCACCTATCAAAATTGGAAATCGAGCGTTCATTGGGAACCACTGGAATCCAAATCGAGCGGCCATTGGGAACCCATGGATGACCTTAGAACTTTATTATTATGATTATTATTATTATTATTATTATTATTATTATTATTATTATTATTATTATTATTATTAAATTGTTATTACATCATAAATTTCGTAATTATTTGTAACCTCATGCATTCCAACTCGATTTGAACTTTGGTAATTTACATTGACAATTGCGTGGGTCGGTGCACGTACGATTTCTTATCACGCGTGCCTCGGCCGCGGTGTTATCATTGGTCGCTGTCGATTACGTACTCCGAGGGGAAGAATCTATTCGCCCTGTGCTTGAATCTCGCGTGAGAACCGAATCTGTGACGATTAGGTAATATGTAAAATGTGTGCATGAATTCGATGAGGGTCCACGGATCAACGGCACGCATATGTCGCTTGTCCGATCGCGTCTTATAACGTGTGCAAATCGGAGTCGCGACTAAATTAAATTTTTTAAAGTTCATGAAAATGTGACTACCGATAGGACGACTCCTGTCGATAACTGTGCATAATTATGCAATCGACGAGACAATAACGAACGACGTTGATCTGTATGCCATTGCTTCACCCTCATCAGCATATACTTACCGCTGCAGGTCAACGCGTAAATACCACGGTGGTTTAAAACCCATCGCACTTACCACATTATTCTCTGCACATATCATTTTTGCGGTCAAGCCATACATTTTCGTCGCCAAGATTATTACCCAGAAACAAAATAAAACACGGTTTTTTGCTTGAAATCGACGACCACCACCACCCCCCCCCCCCCCGCCCCCCGTCCGCCCGCCTCACCAATGAAACAATCAATTATTGATTAATTGTGAATTATCGACAAGTCTTCATTTTAAAGTATCCCTAGATGTATTTTTTTTGAATTTTTATAAAAAGCTCTTTCAATTTCAAGAAGAGGTTTCAATTTCAAGAAGAGGAGACGATTTTTACATGGGGTAAGAATACAAGACAGAGTTAAAAAAGATTTTTCACTATGCATTAAAATTAATGTTATGTCAATCAATACTTTCTGACCACTGCGCGCGTATGAATTAACTTATTTTATCCGTGACCCTCATTGCCCTGCCTCATCAATCTGTGAACACAAATCCATAGTCATAGGTGCTCGTTCCATGGTTAAAGATTTTTTTCCCCCCAAGTTCAAAGTCTAGGCTGTCAATGCCTACGGTAACGGTGTATATCATATATGCGAGGAAGGAAATTTTGTGAAGAGGATAGACATCGTGACAAGTTCAACATTAGCACGGCAGAAAAAAAAAAAAAAAAAACCAGTCGCGCTCTTACCGGCACTTTTATGCGCCACAGAATTTTCAAGACGTAGAAGTCTTGCATATACCTAATCTTTCGATTGAATTGACCCCAGTTGGGAAAGGCTGTAGTCATCGGTAATGTCCGGGGATTAAAAGAAACTCAGCTATGCAGTTGAACCGCGGGGTCACGACAATCAGAGCGTTATCATATCAACGAGCCGCGACCCAAAGTATCCACATCGAATGTTTGTATATTCACGATTTTTCTCGTTTTCACAGACTAATTGCGGCACGCTCGCGATAATCGAGCATGACACGCTCTTCCGCGATTGATCTCCTTGTGATCTCTTATCGCCATCTCACGAGACGTGCGGATTAAAGGTAAAAGAAAGAAATTGCCGAAACACTAATCTGAAACGAAATTGGGAACGGATATCTGTATCGTTTGATCGGAACGATGTAGAGTACGAGTAACAAAATGATGCATAAAAACCAACACAGCTTTACAAGTATCTGAACACTGTGTCGTAAAGTACAAGTATCAACTTTTACTTGGATACGTCCAAGTCGTCGGACGCTCTTATGTAGATTTAATTGATTCCGAATTTAATTGCCGAAACACTGATCTGAAACGAAATTGGGAACGGATATCTGTATCGTTTGATCGGAACGATATCGGGACGATATAGAGTACGAGTAACAAAATGATGCATAAAAACCGACACAGATTTACAAATATCTGAGCACTGTGTCGTGAAGTAAAAGTATCAATAATTGGACACGTCCAGGTCGTCGGACGCTCTTATGTAGATTTAATTTATTCCGAAATTAAGTACATGAAATCCAATGTGAAACTTGTAATCGTATCTGCGGACGATATAATGTCCGGAAATTGGGACATGCGTTACTGTACATACGCGACACAATAATTGGATAGTTCGAAGACGTTAGGTGGCAAGCTTTCTACGTAGCTTATATTCAATATTGCTTCGCGTAGATATAATTTTTTTCATTGATTTAATTAATAAATTGCAAAGAAATTATTTTGGGTGACATGAGCTAGTTGAGTTCGTACGTCAGAATTTTCGAAATTTATTATTGTCCGAAACATTGGGACTTGCAGTGTCCGAATACAGGAATGTGTTTGTTATTTTCTTCCGTAATTGAACCTTACGAGTTTCGTTTTCAGGCGAACTAGCCGTGTACAAGTACACTATATGCGAGTTTTGTGTTGTAAGTTCGTGCAGTAAGAAAAATGTGCGACGCTCTGAAAGTTTACAATATTCCAAGAGTGTTTATTTGTCATCATAATTCTAAGTGAATCAAACAAATATTTTCTCCTAGTATGCTGCAAAAAATCCGAGATGTTTTCCAATAGCATAATCGTGAAAGCACGCGGAGATCCTCACGCGCATCGTCGTGCAGCGAATGGCAGAGGCGCGGCACTGACTCGTCAGTCCGCCGCCAGGCGTCGCCACGTTACTCGACGGCACGTCAAGAGCTCCGCAGTAGCGTAGCACGCGTCCTTACATTTCGTCTCGCAGTTTTCGATAAAAAGTGCTCCCGCGCGAAACAAGTGTTCCCACATGTTCCCGAAGCTTTCCCGAACGAGTAGATGCGAAATCCAAGTTCATTCATAGGTAATTCATTCCGTATTCTTTAATCCAAAAAAAAAAAAACACCGGCGCCAACTTTTGCGACGCCATCTCGTCGACTGCGCAATTCGTTTGTTTACCGGCTTCAGCGTGTTTGTCGGTGAATATTTGTCAGCGTGTACATCGATCCCAGGCTTCCTATGGTCGAATTCGATACTTTGTTTACGAAGTCCTTTAGGTCACGCATTAGGACCGGGATTGATTCATAACCGACACCAATGTAAACATTTTCTGTGTCTGCGTTTCTTCGGTGGTTCGGAATCCACCTTATTAAGCGCAAACTTAAATAGTTAAATTAGTGCATGGCCGTATGGTAAAAAAATTGCTATTGTGACGTCCGGAGCCAAGCACAAATTTGCAATTTAAAGCTTTCAGATTTACACCATCGTAGTGAATGATGAAGTGCACACGTAGGAGCGAGTTTACTGTTATTGTTTTCAAGCACGTGTCTGCGGTCACACAAGCGTTTCGACCGTTTCGCACGAGGCTTCGGCAAGTTTTGTAACGAACCACATTTTTTTTCGTTGCTGCGAGTATTCTAGACAGTCTTGAGCGAGAAAAAAAGGGGGGACTCGACTGCGTCGAAGGTCGAACGACTGCCGTTCTATCGTAACTAAAGTTTGCCCGGGTCGGTTAGGTAATTCTTCGATAAAGCTTAATTCTTCTTTCGACGCTGCCTAGGCGTGTTCGTCGAGCGCCATATTTGTTTGTTTACTCTTATGATTAGATATTTTATAACATAATGGGCGTCCTTAAATTTTATCTCTGTCGACGTAACCGGACAACTTGCACGTAATTTTTTTTTTTTTTTTTATATAAAAAATTATCTTTTGCAAAGAATTTTTAACCCAATTACGAGCAGCGTCTCGGCTTTTCTATAGCGCGTACCTACGCGGCTATTCTAATTGTTTTTTTTTTTTTTTTTTTTTCAATTATTCCTGTATCGTAGGAAACGAACCTGACTCGGAGAGTATTCGCGAGTATACGCATGACTTTCGAAAAACTACGATAATAATTATAATTATCGTAGCTTTTCGAAAGTCATGCATATCATTAAACATTGTTTACTAATTTTTTTCTGAGTATAATTACGAGGTTCCCGACTTACCGACTACCACGCGAAAAATAGTTGTAAAGTAATTAGACGAAAGGTTCCACAAATTCGTCGAATTTATCGTCTCGTAGCGGGAATCGAGAATTCTTTTATTCTCACAAGAAACCAATTGGCTACGCCATCGATCGTCTACGTCGATTCATCAATGTTTGACTAATTTTTATTAGTGAAAAAGCTTTCATAAAACAACTTATTACATTCACTTTAATATCATTACATAACGAATACGCGCCGCAATTTCGTTAACTCTGGTATTACATAGTATTGGTTTCAATGTATCGGTGTTTATGTGTTCGGTAGTTTTTTTTTTGTATTATTAATTTTTTTTTTTTTGGTTTTTTTTTCTGTGGTATGTGTTCACTTTTTTTTTTTTTTTTTTTTTCATCAGCCTGTGTATGTACATATTTTTCACGCGTTTTGCGCGTTTACGTGATTATCTCGGGAACAAATAGTATGACAGTAATAAAATAATAATCAATCGATCAAGCGGTCGGGAATTCGTTGAATGTATCGCTCGCGCCCTGCTTTAGACTCGAACTCTTTTCCCTCGTCCTCCGCTTTTATTTCTTTCTTCGTTTCTCAATCGCTGGCAAAGGCCTAGAGATATCAAACATTCTCAATAAATATACACAATTCACGACCAAATTTAATGACAATTAAGATCGATGATTATTTAACGCACGGCGAACAGAGGAGCGATCATCACAAACAAACAAAAATATATATATATAATATATATATATATATATGCCTTTAGAAAATCGTTTACAGTTTTACGACGTTTCCATGCCTTTCTTTGTTAGTTTTGAAAACTTCAATCCTGCTAAATCCTCGAGCTTCCTTCCTCCAACTCGGCGATACGTTAGTCCCTCGTTATTCTCTTGGTTTTTTCCATCGTAATTTCATAATTGACTAAATTTTATTATTACGTTTATTAGCTAGAGAGATCCCGCGCGCACACTCCTTCCCTGCAAATCGCGCGTGCGCGCACGCTCCATTATCTAACTTCTCTTGGGTTGTGTTTTTTCTTTTCTTTCTCTTTTTTGTTTTTCCTCAAATAATTATTTATAATATTTATATTTATATATATATATAATATATATATATATAATGTGAATTTTTCTTCTTCATCATTCTTAATAACATCGTATTTACAAAAAAACTTGCTTTATTTCTCATTTATGACAAAGTTCCTTTCAATTTAACTACCTAAAGTTTTATTTTTATTTTTTTATTTTTTTCGAGCTACAAAAAATTTTTTCATTCAGTCCTCAGTGTACGGTTTTTTTTTTCTTCTTTTTATGCGTCTTCTTTCATAGCCGATACGCTTGCGGATCGCGGTCCTTCGATGACCTCTCAGCCGGAAGTGAACGCGGGCCTCGCGAAGTTGCATTTCTTTTTCATTAGTTTTTTGGTTTTTATTTCTTGCACGGCGAGGCGAGCATTTCAGCGACGCATTCTGGAACACCGCTCACAATCTCGGTCTCATTTATTTAACCTCCGTCTCGCGTTCCGAAATCCGGCCGCGACGAATTTATGTACAGATCAGCGTGTACGTCCTTTAACGCCGTCGAACTGAATCTGAATCGCATAAATTCATTAAAAAAAAAAAAAAAAAAAAAATCGTTATCCCGACGCGTCGGTTTCGTGTCCGTCGGATTACTCTTAAATCGAGATTACAAGCGAGATTGAGGAAATCACTATAATCATTAGATGTCAATATGTCTACGGCGTTTAACTTTGTACATTGGAAATTAGTTTTAATTTTTTTTTTTTTTTCATTTTTAAAAATTTTCTTTCAATTGTTTACTTTTTCATTCTGTGGCGTTTTTTAAATTTACGAGGGAGAGAAAAAAGGGGCTCGGGGCGGGGGGGGGGGGGGGAGGGAATATGATCTATGTCGAGTCGCGAGGATCTTTGAACGCCACCACAACGGTTGATATTTTTTACTTCGTCACTGCCTTGCTTTTTACTTATTTATTATTATTATTATTTTTTTTTCTTTTAGCTTTTAGCCTCCCTTCTGTTGAGCTCTCCTCGCGAGACTCTGGACTCAGTCGCGCCCGTCGCAGTTTCGCACGCGATTATTTATAAAGCTCGAACGGGCGATATGCACGCGTTAATACGTATAAAGAAACGGGTTTTTTTTTTTTTTTTTTTTTTCTCCCACGCAAATACATCATCGTTATTCTCTCTCGCACGAATGAATCACAGGAGTATCCGTCGGCAGCGCTCCGATATATCGCGGCTGCCGCGTTTAAAATTGCCGAACGCACGGGGATCGATAAAATTGGCGAGCGACACGCCCTTTCAATTATTTTATCCACGAGAGCCATCGCGGCTCCCTCGTTGACCACGAAGATTTCAACCGATCAGGGAATCTCCGGGTAACTCGATTAAAAAAAAAAAAAAAATCCACGAAAACGCTTATTTTTTTCTTCCGCTCGCTCTTTTAAAAACACTCAAATTTTCAATCTGGACAATATGAGTCAGCATACCGATTAATAATTTCTCGTATTTCTCTCTTGGTAACAATGCGTAAATCGTCGTCAACGTTGATAATATGTATTTACAAAGTATGATCAATCGCACGACAGTTCCAACGAATTGTCGTGCGTAATGAAGGGGGGGGGGGAAACAACAAACTTAAAAAGTAATTTTTTGTGACGCTTCGCGTGGGAACGTTTTGGGGTTTGGGGGGGATGGCACGTGGACGTGTGGGTCGCGTTTGCCGGGCCGATTTCGCGTGACGTTGGATCCGACTCTCAGTTTTCGGATTGCGAGAAAAAAATTCTCTCCGGACTTAATTACGCAATTAATAAAAATAAAAATGGTTTCTTTTTAGTTAAATTAATTGTCTAATTTACTCCGATGAAATTTTACTTTTTTTTACTCAATCCCGTCTATGAGCGGGAGAATCGCATGTCACTGCGGCCAGAGGACTCGTCTAATCAATAAATAATATCTTAAGTATCGTTATTAGAACACACTCTCTTCTCCTGGTCCCTCGACCGACGTTTCTCTGTCATCAATCACATCGCATTCGTCGGTTTCAATAAGGACCAGAGGCCACTCTTCCATTCCCGCGAAGCTCCCGTCTCCCGAAGAGTGTCCACCAATGTCTTTATTTGCCTCCCCTTCATCGTCGTCCTCCTCCTCTCCTCGTATGTCTTGGTTCGGACGCGCGGAGCTCACTATTGAGCCGGCGCGCGTCACCTGGAATGGGCTCTTATCACGACACGATTCTAAGGACTAGCTTCTCTCGCACGTCATTCGCCGCTGTTCACCTCGTCGTAATGCGAAAACTTGAGGAACACCTGCTCGAGGGTCGTCTGACTGAAGCTGTACTCCTCGATGTCCAACTCGAGCTTGGCTGCGTTACGAACCAAACAGAAAACAAATAACGCACGACAGCATTATAAAACGTATGTTTCACATAATAATCATTTCATTTATTTCAATGAATTATCCACGAATTATATTTTGCAAATTATTCTAACTAAATTGTTTTTTCTTTTTATGATCCACAAGTTATATTTTGTAAATTATTGTAATTGACTTTTATTTTATTTTTTTTTATTTCGAATTTCTTTTTTTCGGACTTTCATTATCTTTCTTTTGTTTTCTCGTAGAGGAAAATGTTTTCGTAGGAAAATTTGTTGAACAAAGATTTTAGATTCAGGGTATTGAATACGATGGGAAACGTCGAGAAATTTGATTTTTACGTACATAAAAATAAACGTTGCTTTCGACACTCAGAGCTTTCGGATTGCGAGGAAAAATTCTCTCCGAAGTTAATTGCGCAATTGACTGATACTGTTCTGTAATTTTCGACTCCGCGTTCTTTCACAACTGGTCCAAAGTGTTCAAAGCATGATAAGAGTTCCGAATCCTCAATCGTTTGCTATGTATATATATTTTTTAATTTTCTATTTTCAAAACGTTTTGCTCATTACGCTGACAGATAAAAGCGTTCGCAGTTAGCATTGAAAGTCGCGAAAGATCCGACCGTCGATGTAAATATCTCCTGGAGTTCATAGCGTTCCCAGAAAGAACGTTCCCATAGGCGGTTCAAATTTCTCTCATCGTTTTTAAACCTAAATTTTCGGGTATAATGAATTTACCCTTCTCCAACTGTGTGAAGCAATCGGCGAGGGAGGTGACCGAGTGCTGAGGCACTGCGAATACCAGTCGGTCGGCAAAACTTTCCTCGAGCGTCGCATCTGGAAACATTCCACCGACGAAATCTTTGAGCCCCGTTATCCTGTCGCCGGACGGTGTCGTGGGTGTGCAATCGCCACCGAGCAGCTTCATCTCTAGCGTGTAACCGGCACCGTAGAGATTCTTGAGGTGCTGGGTCGAGCCTATGCATCGAAGCTCACCCTTCACCATTATGCCGACCCTGGAACAGAGCGCGTCGGCCTCCTCCATGGAATGAGTTGTTAGGATGGCTCCTCTTCCACCCTGCCGAGCAAAAAAGAAAAAAAGAAATAATTGCAAATTCATAAATTCCCTTCGATGTAAAATGCTACCGAACGTTAGCATTCAATCATGTGACGAAAATGAGGAGGGCGTATTTTCATTTTATAAGGATATAAGATCATCCTTCCAAGACCGGTTTGACGGCGATAATCAACAAGTTCAAGAGCAACCCAATGGTACAAATTATTCAAGAAACCATCGAGAATATAAGGAAAGAAAATAAGGAAGTAGAATTAATATGAATATCCTCTCGTGTGAACATTGCAGGAAACGAGGCGGCGGATAAAGCAGCCAGAAAAGCAACGATCCTCGAGACGCAGGAACAAACATTGGCACTATCACAGAATAATATGTGTAACTCAATGTACCTAGGCTGTCGCTAATAACCTGCGATGTTGATGCGACTTTTAAATAAAAAAAGACTAGTCCTTCTGACTTTAGTCACACAAAATGATCTTGTAAATAGCAAAAGTCGTTTTGAAATTCAACGAATGTTGGTGCAACAGGGACAAATATTTGCAGACGTTTGGTTCGAATCACGCGCAGTGTTGAAAAGGCCCAAAACTGGTTTACGAGGAAACCGGTCAGCCAAAAAGATACCAACACAAATATTCTTTGTCCCAGTGCTCGAATGCCAGATATTTATGATATTTGTCAGTTGGCCGAAATTTAAAAAAAAAATGGTATGCGAAAGATCTTCGCTTTCCGGCTGCCTCTACCACCCTAATGATCCGAATAGATCCCCTATAGGTAAACCGATCTGGCATTAAGGAAAGTCCAAAGGTCCGTTGGAGATATGAATCCTGAATGAAAGAAAGTGAACAAAAAAAGTTGAAAATCATGTCTGACCTGGAAACTGGCGAGGATGGTGTCCCAGAGGAACCGTTTGGACCTCGGGTCCATTCCGGTGCTGGGTTCGTCCATGAGGACGACCTTCGGCCCGCCGACCATGGCCATGGCGAAGCTCAATTTCCTTCTGGTTCCCCCCGAACACTCCTGAGTCTGCTTGTCCGCGTGTTCGTGGATTTGAAGACCGGACAGATACAGATCGACGATTCTGTCTATATCGCCCCATGGAACTCCCCGTATCGCCGCGTAGCACTCGAGGTGTTCCCTGACCGTGATGTTCTTCCACTGGGCGTCGTGCTGGGGACAATAGCCCATCTGCCTGAAGGCCTCGGTCATGTGAGTGTTTATGTTGTGACCACCGATCTGCACCCTTCCCCGTGTCGCCGCTTCGTCGGCTATTATTATCTTCATCGTCGTCGTTTTTCCGGCCCCGTTGTGACCGAGAAGACCGAAAACCTCACCTGGCTCAACGGCCAGGGACAAATTTCTCACCGCCACCTTCTTCTTCGGCACCGGCTCCTCCTCGCGCTTCGAGCAACAACCGCATGAACCGATGTCGTGATTCCGATACTCCTTTCGCAAATTCTGCACCAACACGACCGGTGGCTCCTGTACCGACGAGGACGTTATGAAGTTGAAGACCCGCTGACGCTCGTTCTTCACGTCCGTGTCCTCGTGCTCACCGACGTCCGAGTTTTCCATTATTTCCTCACCGATCGAACCTCCGTTACGCTGAAAGTAAACAAACATTAAGTCCCTGTTTCATACTCATGGGCGAAAGAGTTACAGCATATTTAATCCCAGTTTTCAAGAGCATATTTTAATCCTAGATACACGAAAGATGGCTTACACGTGGGTTCTTACAATTTCACATTGACGATCCAATGCCAAAAGGGCGTTCAAGCTATGCTTACAGACAGCCGATATACCATGAGGAAATTCGCCCATCGTTTTGATTTTATTCGACGCTTTTTGGCTAGCTTACCGTTGACTAGCATTGTTCTTCGATCAATTTTATCGACAATGAATTCAAAAGAAAAGTAGGGTAAAGGAAAGTTTATTATATCCAGAGATTCGCTAGCGTTTTGAGACAAGTACATTTACCGTCGGTAAAACAGTTTGCGAGACACGACCGCGATGCTTTCACTTGAGCCAACGAGCTTTTTGGTCCATCGCCACAGTAAATATTCGATTATATAAATATACTTTGCATATATAAGGACTGTCTCAGCGATGCAAATGCATTTTATTACTGGCCATTGTGACTAAAACGGAAACGGCAGGAAAAGGCATTTCGATAATGTATTCGTATTATTATTTCAACAATGCCAGTTTTTCTTACGATTCAGTGGTCGGATTTTTTTTTCACTCATATTACATACCATATTTTACACCACAGCATTAGCCGTGAATCATCGCACATGCATAGTTTCGTACAGTTCAGCTCAGCATAGTGTGTAACGGAGCAGAGTTGGGCAAATACCCTAAGTATTTGAATTACGTATTGAAGTAGCAAGTACTTGAAGTTCCGAGCACAGGATAGTACTTGAGTACCGACGTGTTGAGTGTTGGCAGAATTTAATAGCTGAAGTTCTGGCCACTGGGCGCTCACCCTGTACTGGGGGCTCACTCAGTACTTCATACTTCAATAGTACTTCAAGTAATTGGTGTATTTTCCCGTCTCTGGAATGGAGGACAGCGCGGCGTAGCGCAGCATTGCCCAAAGTTAGGATAAAATTAGCGGTCCAGTAAAACCGACGAATACTTACGAGGAAGTACTTG
Organism: Amblyjoppa proteus; assembly: GCA_963922035.1. Classification (NCBI taxonomy): domain Eukaryota; kingdom Metazoa; phylum Arthropoda; class Insecta; order Hymenoptera; family Ichneumonidae; genus Amblyjoppa; species Amblyjoppa proteus. The sequence goes on along the minus strand of OY998228.1, from coordinate 14,353,507 downwards.
AAGACGTCGCTGACTTTTCCACCGCTCTTCTTGACGTCCAGTATGAGCAGCACGAAGAACCACAGCGGACAGTGTAGCAGTACACCGAGAGCCATAACGATGATCTCGGTAGTGAGATAATCGGACATTGTCAGGTGATGACACGCAGCGTTGATCGAGCACATGAGATGCACACGATTGACGTAATAAACAGCTGCGTACGGCAAGTACATTGTGTTCAACAATGAAAATACGACGTGAAGTGCGAATGCGGCCGTTCCACCTTGAAGAGTACCACCTTTCCTTAAAATATTTCTTCAAGCCTTCTTAAAAATTCACACGGTACTGGGATGGAGCGAGCATTGATATACTTACCGAGACCGAGCATGTCGAGGATCATCACCAGAAGGAATGGTATGAGACCGAAGAAGGTCGCTATGTTCGGTAGTATACTTTGGGCTGAGTCCATTTTGTCGAATATGTAACTGAGGCAGGTGGAAAAGAGAATTGACGAGGGACAGTAGAGCATTAGGAGACCGCCGAGGGTCATCAGGGCCGGAATTTCCTGGAGCGATGGAACGTCAAAGAGAAATATTACACCGAGGATGCAGAGGCTGATGAAAGCCATCAGGCCGGTGAGGACGATGAAGTATGTCAAGAAGTACATTGCAAACGATAGACCGTTCACGCGCAGTTGATTCTTCGTTTTAATCTGAAAATATAACAGAAATATTATTGTTATTTTTTAGTCAGGTACACCGTCGGTGTCCGGCTTACTTTCGGACGAGCAGCTTCGCAAAGTCGAAACCAACATTTCGCATTTAAATCTTGTAGGCAATAAGGGTAAAAACGAAAATTTCTGTGTATTTTTGTTATTATAAAATTTTAATGGTCAAAACTGATGGCAAGATTTATTCTACAAATTCGCCAAATTAAATATTCGTCGTTTGTCGTTTTGAGACTATTCTTTAATCTATTTTTCACTGGCGATCAGAAATCCTGCAACTTATCTTATTCTTAGCGAAATTTCACGCAGAAACTCGTGTCGTACGTAAAATTATTGTTTTCGAAAAATTCAAAAGTAACAGGAAAATTACTATTGAGCAAAGGGAATTTACCACTTTACCTATGTACCGAATTTCAACTAGCTGACTGAAAGCGTTCACGAATTACAGTGATTTGAAAATCACTTTGCTCGACGTTTTGGACTATTTTAAGGTAAAATCTTGAAACTTTTTTTTTTTACGAAAACAGCTTCCTTCCAAAAATTGCTATTTCATTGGTGAAACTTGATTGAAATTTTGATTTTTATTACTCACCTCTCGATCGTAAACCATGTCGACGGCCAGAGTGATGGGAACGAGTACAAAATTCATTCCGATGAAAACTGCTGAGCTAGCGATGCCAATGTTGAATTCCTGGGGCTGTGAGGTCTGCTGGAAGGGATGAGTCTTTACTTCGATCTGTGTGGGATTATTCTTGCCCGATAGAAACCTGAAAGTTTCGAGTCGCATTGATCCCTTGATCCAAGAAAGGATTAAACGATAATCCAAACGAATAGTATACCTGTAATACGCGTTCGACAGAATATTCATGAATATTGGCAGAGAGTGCTGCATCGTGTCGTTGTAAGTGAGGGTGAGATTTATCCGATTACGTTTATAATCGTCGATACTGAAAGCTGCCATGTGCGGACCAATGTACATCAAAGCCGACGTGTTACCATCGTACTCGACCAATGACTCGACGCTCTGACCGATATGATTAATCAGTGGCGATATGTCACGGTCCGAACTATTCGCATAAAGAATTCTCGTATCTGCTCCGTATGTGTCTGAAAACGAAATTAAAAAATGAAAACCCAAGAAAACACTAAAAAGAAAAAAGTAGAGAGTACAACTGTGCGTACTCAATAAATTGTATATGAAAACATCTTCAGTTGTTTTGGGATCGAGTGGGAATTAAATAAAGGCTCTGATTAATCTGATCGTCGAATTTATAATCCTGAATTTCAACTTAAATTCTAACTCAAATTGCAACTTTTTTTCTGGCTCAAGATCGAACTTGAATTCGGTCGTGAACCAGAAAATAACGTTCCATGTTCAGTTCGATCTCAAGTTCATATTTCTACCGGTTTTTTTTTTTAAAGATAGTTTTGATCATTATTATTATCTCTTATAATAGATTGCCTGAATACACCTGTGCATTCCTTCAGCAAAAAAGCCTTTAGCCTTCGAAATTATCTTGAAACTTTATTTTCTGATTTATGTTCGAATTTCCAACATGGGACTATAAATCCTACCCTAAGTCTTCCAGGTCAGTCTCCCAAAGAGCCATTTGAATCCCTCATTATTGCAAATCCCCGAGTCACGGTCCCTCCAAGAGCAATCCCAGGCCTTGATTATTCTGAATCCCTACCGCATAAAAATCTCCCTCTCTGAGATTTTCTTCAACCCTTTTTGAGAACACTTTTCCCTCGGGGTTTCGTTAAAGATGTTTTCACATAAAAATTAATATGGTCTTTCTATTGACGATTAAACGTACCGTTATTCAACTCCAACGATTGCATCTTGATGTCCACCGTCTGGATACTGTTAATATAGAGACCGAGAACTACCAGAGCGAGCGGCGCGACGATCATAAAATACAACAATTGAAGATTTCTGAATAACCGTAGAATTCGAAGTCTAAGCATCGCGTATAGAGTCTGGAAAAAGTTAGGCCGTATCTTAATTGGATCCAGACCGAGGCCGAGGATCGTGGGGTTCTTGTCGTTGTGCATGCCGTCCGGCAAGTCTCCGGCTCCTTGAAAACAACAAAGCATTGCATTTTTAGCAGACAATTTCGTTCATAAACAATTGCCCTAGTAATTGAAACATCTAACGCCATATTCCGCCTGACGAACAAGAAACGTGGGATTTTATTACCAAAAAAATCATGTCGTTTTATTCGTAAATGCTTCAACAGAAAAAAAAAAAAAAATTAGTTTTCTCCAGCATTATAATAATAAAAATCTACAAGGTATACAGAAAAATAAAATAAGTCGTTGATCGTTCGAATTTCAGACGTCTCTAAAGGGATGCAAGTCGCTCGTCTCGATGAGTCACTTGTTACAAAGACGAGTGTCGTATCGATTAAACTTCTCATTGGTTTTTAAAAAAACATTAGACAATGAACATTTTAACGGACACGACAAACGACTCGTACAGTAAATAATAATCAAAATATTTAATAAAATAAAATAGCTAGTGACTGAAAAAAAAGTCTTAATGCCGCAATAAAAAAAAAATATATGGCGGCTCACCTTTGACCTGTCCGTCACCCTGAACAGTCGCCCCTTCGTTCTGTAAACTCTGGTAAGAAGTGCTCTTGGATTGAAGCGACAGTGATCTACTGAGTGCACGATTTCGCACCATTTTCTTCGAAAGGTTGTCCATCGTGCACTCGGTCTCGTCGTCCTTCTCCAGATGCAAGAAAACTTCCTCCAGAGTCGTCATCGAGACTCCGTAACTGCTGATGCCGAGTCTGCTCGTTCTCGTCTTTATTTCGTGCTCAATCGCCGAGAAGAGAGGAGCAAAACTCTCCACCGAGTTGTGAGGGAGTATGAAGCTTAACTCGCGACCGTGACGACGAGCTTTCTCGGCTTTCGCAACGTGCGAAGTTACCAAACGCGTTATCGCGTGCATTCGGCCGTTTCCTTCGAGTACCAAACTGCGAAACGAACGTTAACGGTATTTACTCGGACAAATAAATATCGGCTTTGCCGTCAACCCCGAAGTACCAGATTTAAGCAAGCTTTCTATTTATTTCTCCACCCTTCGAAGCATGCTCCATCCACGGAGGATTTTTGTTTTCAAATAAAAATATATTTGACTCTTGAAAAAATAGCTTGGAAACATTTGTAGTAAAAATTTGGTTATAATTAATCGGGTAAAAAGTACAGTGCTTTAACCGAGATATCGAAGATTCTCTGCTCCACTCTCAAGCGTTAAAATACCGTTTCTTTCAAATCGCTCGATGAATATCTCCAAAATTTGTATGAGATCTTTGGAGGATCGTTGCGAATGTTCGAGAATTTTATCATATTTTTTAAATAATATTTTGCCCAATATTTTTAATCGAGTAAGATTTCGTTTTTTTTTTGTTCGTTTATCGGAAATAGTGTGATCTGGTACCTCGGAGTCTGGCTCGTCTCCGATATGTCCTAGAACTCACGTCAGATGATAGCCGATTCCGAATTTATTCTTCAAGAAGAGCGAACTTCCGCAACATCGAAGCTTTCCTTTGCTGATGACGGCCTTTCTGTCGGCGAGTATGTCGGCCTCGTCCATGAAATGGGTCGTCAGTAATATGACTTTTCCGTGTCTTCTGGACTGCAGGAAAGACCACATTTGCCTTCTCGAATAAGGATCCACGCCGGCGGTTGGCTCGTCGAGAATTATTATCTTCGGATCGCCGATTATTGCTATTCCGACTGATAACTTTCGCTTCTGTCCACCGCTCAGATACTTCGCGAAAGTGTCCGCTTTCTCGGAGAGATCTATGTCCTTCAGAGTCTTCTTCACCTGTTTTGCAAAAAAGAAGGTCGAATGAATAACAATTCCGCGGTGTAAGGTAAATCGAGCAACGGAGCCAAATCGGCAGCTGATCTACGGCAATTTGACTTACAAGTTTTCGTTAATTTGTGATTCACGATCAACATTAATTTCGAACTTGAGCCAGAAAAAATCGATTTTTTTTTTCAATTCTTTCGTTAAGGCCATATGCATGTATTTTCCAAGGTATGTATTGAAACTTGTATAAGTGGAGGGAAACTTTATCAGCAACAACAAGGACCAATCAACGGTTTATAAAAGTCAATTACTTTGGGAAGACCCCGAAACCCAATGTTCTTAAAACTCTTCACATTATTCAGAAAAAACTACTGGATTGATTGGGTTCTCGGGTCATTTTATTCCCAATGACAGAACTTTGGCAGTTTCGTCGCACCAAACAGCTTTGATCGCAAAAATGATGTTCGCAGTTTTTGGGAAAATAATGGATAGTTTTAACAAGAGGGTTTAAAAAAATGTCCTCTTAGGATCATGTGATATGCCGCGGTCGGTAATAACAATTGTAATTCATATTCTTATGGTACTGATCGTCTATGACCGAAAACAAATTCGTACATGAAGCTGAATTGATATCCGTTTCATTTAATAATGTTTTTTTAATCGTCAATGAACTGCCGTCTCAAAAATACTAATTGCAGTTTTTATTACCGACTGAGCTCGGGGTGAGTAGAGAAAGGGGTGTAAAAACGCTTTCAAGCAAACCACAGGTGTAGAAACTTTGTGCGGCCATTTTTCCAACTCGAGGTGCCGATTTGACTGATCACTCGAATCTCCTTGACGGAGTGAAGAAAAAAAAATACACTCACTTCCATATCGATCATCGATCTCGGAATGCCCCGTACAGCTGCGAAAAATTCCAAGTGCTCTCGGGGCGTGAGGAGATCGAAGAGAATGTCGTGCTGAGGGCAGACGCCGGTCATGCTTCTTATCATTTGCATGTCGTTCGAGTCTCGAACGTCGTAGCCGAAGATCAGCGCAGTGCCGGCCGTCGGTGATGTAAGACCGGTGAGGATGTTGAAGAGCGTCGTCTTTCCGGCACCGTTGTGCCCGAGAATCGCTGTTATCTGACCCTCGTATATCGTTAAGTTTATTCCATTTACCGCTTTGATCTCGGGCTTTCGGCACTTCTGATACGATTTGTAGAGATCCACTATCCTTATCGCTTCGCGACCCTTCATCTCTCTCACCACTGGCTCGACGTCGCGGTTAGCCTCCTCCTCCGGTATAAACGAATTCGACTCGCCATTCGAGGAAGGCACTTGTTGCTGTACATTTCGTAAAAAAAAAATACAAACGTCGAGTTAAAACCTTGAATATGATGTAACATTTTTAAGACAAAGCTTGATATTGCGACCAAATTTGCAAGCATAAAGTCGACTTTGGAGATTGGACACTCATATAACAGTCATGTAATAATAATAATGATAATAGTAATAATAATAATAATAATAATAAATGGTTAATATGATGTATTTTCTAGCAGTCTGAAAAAATTTGATATTTTGCAATGGGTTGATGTTCTGTCACCCTAGTATTGTGTTCTTCGACTTATGTCCGTAAAGCCCTTGAGAGGGTGAGACTTACTCGCTGAACCTTCTTCTGGCACCAAAATCCCGGTGTGAAGCAGAACCATGCTGGTCTCTTAATCCCATACTCGCTCGGAATTACCGAGTCAAGATAGTAAGCCAGTACAGCGTACAGGACGATGTCCAGAGTCATCATAATCAAACTTCCTCCGAAAGGCATGCCGGGACCGGACCAGAGATTGTCAAAGTTTACGCCTTTCCCGCCGAGATCTGCCACGAGTGCCTTTAAAAATGTATCGTCAATTAGCCAGGGGATAATTCAAAGAGTTTAATTTATTTTAATAATTTTGGTTTTCATTCGATTCATTTCTCTTGCCTTGTCCATTGCCAAGGCAACTCCCGTAGGGCTGAGAAGCGACACGACCCAGAACGATATGGAGCTCGAATCGTCGATGAAAACGTGAATAAAATACATCAGACTCAGCCCCGTCACTGCAAAGTTTCCGAGAACACCGGCGGTCTGAGAATCAGAAGTGTAACGATCATTATGAGGCATTTTTTTTGTTGCAATTTCAATCAAGAGGTCGATAATCGAAATACAAGGCGCAACTTACCCGCGACTTGTCGAAGAACGGTGTAATCATGAAAGCAAACATGATCACGGAAAAACTGTAGAGTACGACTAGCAAGAATATCGGCAAAAAGTGTGTATGCTGAAACATTTGGAGTGTGAATAGTAGAATCACAGCAACGGCCGAGAGAAGAAGTACGAACATGCTGTAGATTATGAACCAGGACAACCTGAGTGAGAAAGCAACAAGAAAATTCAATTTAGAACGCGACAAATCGAAAGCCATATATCGATTCATACAGTAGAAGCTCGATTGTCCGAATCAATTGGAATCGTGGCAGTGGAAAATTGTTCGACTGATGGACAGGCCATTTTTGTTGTCTTTAAAAAAACATGGAACTTATCAACTCAATTGTTTGAACCAAAAGTTTGATATAATCGTTTGACTTGAAATGACGGACGAGACTCGTAGTGGTTTTGAAAGAAATAGCTTGGAACAGGCGCGGTTTAAGCTATAGACGGGATTGAGCAACAATGTTCATTTCGGAGCAACGTTCGGATAGTTGAGCATTCGGACAAAACATCTTCTAGTTCGGATCATTGAGAGTTTGGATGACTGAATTTCGGATAATCGAACGTTGTACTGCGCGTAAAAGTCACAAATGACTATTCTTGACTGCAAGACTGCATTACCAAAAAACGGAATCTTTGAGACCCATTATCTTCATTCCTTCCTTGATTTTGTTCTCCTTCTCGCCGACGATCAGTATCAGAAGATAAGTGATAAATTGCGACAACGCCATCACCATGTAAAGTGGAAAAACCACCCTGAACGCTACCATCCAGTCTGAAAAAGTGAATACGCCGGTTATTGCAAAAATGTGAAAATATCGTACATTTTTAAAAACTCAGGGTTCATCGCCCGGATTCCAACCCTTTCCATATCGAAGCCTTGCTATAGCTATCATTGCGACAGAAAACACCGGGCTGCACGCTTGGCTACGAGGGCATACAATTCTGACGCGCATGCGTGAGTCTGGTATTGAAGTTGTTTAAGGCGATGAGAATCAGGCTCAGTCGGTAACACGAACTGTAATCAATAATTCTTTTCTCAAGGGTCTTGAACTGTTTTACCCAAACGCAAATTATTAGGTCTTCGTTACACAGTCGAGCAGATGCTAATAACTTCCGCAGAATTTCGGCCTCCGCAGGAAAATGAAACGCCCTTAAAGCAAAAACGGATTACAGTTTTCGTTACAGACTGAGCTCGGGTCGTGCGAGGGAGGATATTTCATCACTTTGAGGACGGTCTAGCGTTAAGCTCGCAAGTGACAAAATCCAAAAAATGACATTTTACTAAAAACCAAAGAGAGGATCGTTTCCAAAATTGAAAATGTTCTTTCTGACTGCGAGTCTCTTATATCCATACATATTTTTAGGCGGACCAAAAAATAACAACGAGTATGTTTGCATTGCCAGTATCTTAAAAACGAACATTAGCTCTTCTAGCGAAATTTTGCGAATGGTCACATAAAGCCTCTAAGAACATCTAAAAAAAAAAAAAATGTAAAAAAAATCCATAAAGATCAATGATTGCCGAATCTAATGTCAGACCACCCTCAAGGTGTGTAAGCTTGCGAGACTGCGTTGTACCTGCGGTATAAGCTTTCTTCGGAAACATTTCCAGCTTGACGTCGGGCACGGTGATATCGTTATTTCCAGTGTCGAGCTAACGGATAACAAACACAGATGTAAAATTGGCTCGAACGGCAATGAATCAGTCACTGGAGGACGTACCCTGATTTTCGTGATATCCATTATCATCTGAAGGGCCATGAATCCCGAGTAGAAGTAATTGTTGACGGGGCAGGAACCTCCGGTCTCGATTGACAGAACGCCGCCCATCCAGTGGCTGGTGTCCTTGCGACACGTTACAGGCGACGAGAAAAGCTCCGTAGGCGGCGGTGGCGAGGTGTACGAGGGATTCGTTCTTATCTCGTATCTGATCATCGCGTCGAATTACAGATTAGAAATGCGACGAGATCGATCAATCGAATCCTCCCTCCGATTTGGGAGTGCGAAAATAAATTTAAAAAAAAAAAAAAAAACCAACAGCAACATTTGTAACGATTAAGCGACTCGTTCGGTCTATCAGCCAATAGCGCTTGATTCGCGATAGGAAATTGCAGCCGAAGCTAGTTTTCTCCGGGGCGAGCGAGCCTGTAGTTAGAAGTCTGGAAGAGATGCGCGCTGCACACGGGGCGACAGGTGAATTATCAGGTAATTGGATTGCTACGAGTTCGGCGCGCCTCCTGTAATAATGATTGAGAACGCGAGTGCGAGAGCGAGCGAACCGATTAATTAACCCCGAGGAAAGGCAACGGTGTGTGCCTCGTGAGACTGCTTTGCTATTGATCTTAACGGCATTCACACCAGTCGGAGCTCTGCCACCTCTCGCAGATCGTTACCCAACCTCGGCACGAAATCTCACGCCTTTTTTATTCAAAGCGCTTCGTGCGAGTGAAAAAAAGAAAAATGAAAAAAATGTTGCCAAAAAAGAAAAAAAATATATTTGCCGGTAGTTTTTAGCTGCGGTTGTGATAACGGGAAGGGGGGGGGGGGATTAAGCCTCGAGGCCTCGGCGTTTTGTATATACAGATGTCTGCCGTCTAGACGAAATAAATGCCGTTAGTCGGGCGAGTGCGAAGAGAAAAATGAACGAAGAGTGGAAATTGTGTCTTGCAGCAGCCGAATCGTTACTTTAGCGAAGCTTGAGAAGCGCCAAGCTTGCCGGGGCACTCGCGATTGTTGCCGAGAAAAGAAAGCAACCAAAGCGCGAAGTCATTTCTTTTTTTTTGCGATTTGAGTTTCTTTTTTTTTTTTAGGTTTTTTGGTGGGAGTTTCTTTAGGTCGAACTTACAGAAGCCTCTGTGTTATTGGCTGAGGATCCTCGAAGATAACGGCTAGCGGTACGCTCTTGGGATCTCGCCAATACGCTGCCTGCAGGTCGTCCTTCGTGTCCAAGACCATGAAATTCAGAGGTAGCTTCTCGGGATAGTCCCACATCGACAGCCACAGGGTATTCATGGCGTTCAAGAAATTCTGTGAATCAAAGAGAAGGAAAACAAAATTAACTGGAAATTAAGAAGGCCTGTAATTTTTTTTTCTTTTTTTTTTGGGCATCGAAGGTTCCGAGTCATGTTCGAACGTCTGAAGTTCACGCGAACAGGATTTTTCGATTGTGCAACATTTTTTGTGAGAATCGCGCCGAACTTTAGGCACGATCAAGTGCAACTGTGCAAAATCATATTTCATATGCGATCGTTTCAATGCAAGTCTGATGGTTCGTAAACGTATTATCATTAATTTGTTCCTCGTTCGGAACGCATTGATTGTTTCAAATAGTATAGCTCTTTTTTACAATATCGATTATCCTATAGAAAAATTGGTAAAAGGTACTTTACGATTAAAGTAATGTTATGAATTTACCGGTACGTTATATCAGTCACTATTTTTAGATCAAACTGTTTTTTTCTTTTCACTAAATTAGGTGTTGTTAATGTCAATTTGAAGATTCATCGCGGTTGCAATACGTAAAAATTACTATAAGAAGTGGCAAGAAATACTTGATTTTTTCTTGTTGTGAAATCCACCTCAGCTTTTACATTTGTTACATAAAAAATGTGTTTATATTGATTGAATTTAGTATTTATTTCGTAAATAAAGGACCCATCGGTAAGATATCGTTCGTATTTCCGTGCTATTTGACCGGTTTTTTTTTTTTTTTTTTTTTTTTTTACCGATAACGAATCGCTGCCACTCGCGTTGCCGTTTCGACTGCAGTCTGCATTGCTCCGTTTCTCACCAGTTGTTTACATGATTTTCCGTTATCGAGGATGTGTTCAGACACCGAAGGCTCGTGATGGTTGCACAGACTTTTCGAGTAGTTCGGACGAGTTTCGTGTAGCCCTCCCGACGGAGGGCACGTGTGCCCGCGTGCGAAAGACGAGTCGGAGACAAGTCTCGATCGACGCTCGGGCGTGGAAAGCTTTTGGAAAGTTTAACGTGGCCGGGCACGGGGCGGGACTGCTTGGAGAGTAACGAGCGAGTTTTCGCGTAACTTCTCGTTTCTCGCGGGGGTTCGAGGGAAAAACCGGGCTCCGGAAGTCCCAAAGCCTTTCCGGGAGATCTCCGAGGTATTTACTTTTACGTGACAGTGGAGTAACCGATGTGCGAGGAAAATGGGTCACCCTCTACAACGCAATCGTACGGCTCCAAATGCACGCCGCTCGGGTATCACCATTGAAAAAGTTTCATTTCTATTTCCATCATGATATTCAATTTATGAGGTATGCGAACGAGAAACGAGGAATATTGCAACATTGAATTTTTATATTTCTGCCTATCCGTACGACAAATCACTTTCGCCTTTGGAGCACGTGAAAGACCGCGGTCGGTAATAAAAAGAGCGGTGCATTTTTATTTAACCACGCCGATCATTTAGGCTCAAAAACAAACTCTTATATGAACCTCGATTAATATCTGCCTCGTGTAAGAATTCGCTTTTAATGAATTTGCAGTTTTACAATGAACTTTATCAATGGTGATATTGTCTAGAAAAAATACAAATTTTCCAGATGAAAAAATCGCTCGATTCGCACTAACAAAAATCTTAGTTTGAATGGAAAAATTTTAAATCGATTGAAGCAAATAACCGTTCAAAAAAAAACAATCCTTCAATTGCACCAAAGAAACAACAGCTTTGAACGTATGCCACCGCGACTTCTGGTTAACCCAACAATTTTTTTTGTCAGTGTTCTTATATAGTCTCTTCATTCCTACAGCTTACGCATTGAATTTCAGTGATTGTAGCGTTAACATAAAATAACGGTGCAAAGTTAATAATTTGCACATTGACAACTCTTTCTCTTTACGTCAGTTGCATTGTCGATAGGTCGATCGCGATTACCTATCGACAAAATCAGTGTGATTTTGTCGATAGGTCGATCGCAATTACCTATCGACAAAATCACGCCATAAACTTACGAGAGTTTCCGTAGAATTTGGTACAACGGCTATCGTGTTGTTTTTGTACCCGTTGAACAATTCGAAGATATCACCGTCCTGTTTCTGCGTTCCCATCGGCGGATAGTTCGGATTGGGTATGAGAATCTTGACGACTATCAGGATCCCCAGTGTGTAGAGTGGTAGAAAGACCTCCTAGAAAGAAAACAAACAAAAAAACAGTTCGATCAAAAAATTTGTCAGAATTGATCCTGCGGGTTTGGAGATCAGTTCGAATTGGCTGTTCAAGCTTGAAGGGATTAAAAGCTTGCGAGCGGTTTCCCCGGGCGGGGTATCGTCGCGCGTACGTAATCCGCAAACTATCCGTGTGTACAAGCACAGCGGTGTGCTCTGTGCGCGAGGTCGGAAGTGGGCACGGCAGTTTCCCGGTTGCCATGGAAGTAAACGAACCCCAGGCGATCGAAATTCACGGTTTCGTTCACGTCGCTCGATGAGGAGACGGCAACTTCTTGTCCGCCCAGTAGCGCACTTCAAGCGGTCGGGTAAACCCCGAAGAGTCCACACTCGAAACTCGATTTCTCTCTCTCTCTCTCTCTCTCTCTCGAGTGTCACGTCGTTGAATATATAACGTTCGCATACATATCGTAATACAAATACGAGCATAGGTGCAGAAATAAATGATCGTGATTAAAAACGCGGATACGGAGAAACTTATTATGGAGCTATGAGAGTTTTTCGAAGAGCAGGAGAATGTCATTTTTCGTGGACATCGTGACGGAGGACTCCTTCTACGAGAACCTCACCCTCGGAGTCGTTCGGATTCTCGAGAGCAGTCCTTGCGTGAGAAACGTTAAGGTCGCGAGAAGAAATGCATGCGAGAGAAGTGCATTGTCAACTTGGGAACAGCGACATTGCTGCCTGCTGCCCGAAGACCTGAAGAGCTTTTACGCCTCTATAGACGGCTTTCTACTGACTTGGAGCCTCGACATTTCAGGCGAGTAATTGGACGAGGGAAGGAAGTAGGCGGGATATGGCATTAAAGAACTCTTCAACGTCACACGCCAGTCGAATGAGTGGCTGCATTGAGTTTCCAAATTGTCTGTAGAGTATTAACGTCCAACTTGTGTTAATAACGCCGGATTTTTTAATGAAATATTCGTAGCTAATGAATTTAAAGAACACACAAAAAAAGTATTAGCGGAGATAAATTTAACTCGATGACAAGCAGCTTGCCGACCATACGGTGCAATGGAAATGTAATCCGCGCACGGATTATATCGAAATATGAATCCATTTCTGTACAGACCGTCGGTGAAAATTTTCAATTCGGTCGGGTCAGTCGATAATAAAAGCGATAAATTTTTTTGTAACGTGCCTACCATCGGCCCTTAAAAACCAATTCCCAAATGAAGCTTCATTGACATCCGTTTTATGTAAGAATTTGATTTTGATCGGAAACGGTCGGCACACGTGACAAAAAATCGATTACAGTCTCTGCTAAGGACCCGGCCCGGGTTGAGCGGGTCGGAATGGGTGTCACATCGTCTTAAGGGACAGTTCATTATTATTATTATTATTTTATTTATTGGATCCTGGGAGTTGCAATTTCCCTAAAGACCGAAAGCATACGACAGGCACGAAATTGCATTAAAATGCGAAATTGGTTTAAAATGGGAATAATTGATTTTAAGTCGACCACATTTTGTTCCTTTTCGGCCAGTTGAAGTAAGCATAGATCTGAGTTTTCGGTTTTCGTTAGACGAGGAATGCGTGCGTGAGAACTTAAAAGATAGGGTGAGCGGGGCAAAACGGACTATTAAAAAAGCGTCTCATCCCAAATGGGGAACACCGGTCCGTTTTGCCGCACCCTCCGCTACTTTCTCGAGACCGTGGAGACAGAATGTCGGTTCTTAAATAAAAGTCAATACTTAATGTAGATCGAGCGTGGGACAATTTTCAATACTCTCGAAAGATGACGAGACGGAATTAAAATCGTGGAGTGCAGCCCTGCGCGTCTATTACATTTGGCGGGACACTGATCGATCCGTCTTCGACGAAGACGCAACGAAAGTTTTAATTCAGTCTCGGACGAAAAAGTTTTCCTTTTAATCATAAACTTTTTTTTTTATAAACGTCTCTCGAGCTCGATCTACAGCCATCCACTCGGAGAATCTCGGGAACCATCCAATTAATTTCCTCCTCTTGTATTTAGGCGAAGAATTTCCGGTCGGAAGAATGTCAATCGGAGAGTTCGCATCGCTGAAGCGTTTCGTGGCTGCGAAGGAGAATCAATCCGAGGCGGAAGCGAGGCCGCAACAGCACGAAAGTCATCGGCAGGATGCGTCGGAAGTGCCGTCGCTGGGGCCTCGTTCGAAGCTCTTCGAGCTCGACCAGTGCGCGGCCGGGAGAGTCTTCTTGGTTTATCAAGTGCGTCCGGAGTTGGACACCGAGCCGGCGATATGGCTGTATCGGGAGGAGGACAACGGGACCGGTAACTGGCATCATCTGGCGGACAATTTCACCAAGTACTTCAGAATGATGCTCGTCCATCTGGGACTGCCCCTCTGGCAGTATTGCGCGGTCGGTGCCAGTCTGCCCACTTGGGTCGAGCAAGTTTACTACCTAGTCGGTCCACATCTATTGCCCGACACGATCAAACCGTCGGCGAGTCTCTCGACGAGTCTCTGGAAGGATGGACCACCGAACACGATCGATCCGGCGATTTTCAAAGGTCGCGAGAATAAGCAGCGAAACTCGAGAAAGAAATGAAAAAAAAAAAAAAAAAAAACAAGAGCTAACAAATCGGCAGAGTTTGAAAAGAATTAAATTGCGCCAGAGGGAAAACATGAAAAGTGGACGAAGGAAATAAATGTTCGGTCGAAAATTTCCTCGACTGTGTATAAGAGGGTGGCTTTGAATTAAATTTTTCCGTGAATGTATGGCAAAAATGTTATTGCCCGAAGGTCTGCGGGAAAGTTGAGTAACGAGAGTTCGAAACAGGCCAAATTTCCTTCCTCCTGCTCGATCGAGCTTGCGATGCAACGTTGTTCCACTCTCTGCTCTAACACACACACACACACACACACGTGGATACTTATAAGGTTCACACATGCGCATTTTTACCGCGGACACATAACTCGTCAACCTGCTGGCGAGCGACCCTTGGCCTAATTGGCACAGAAATCGGGAGAAAAACCTGCGCCGGACAAATTGGCGTCCCGCGATTTCGCTTGGCAGGGCATAGTGTATGCTCCACACTGCTGATTTTATACCGCCGGTTCCGTGTCCCCTCGCCCCCTCCCACGACGAACTCTCCCGTGGTCTTCGCACGCGGAGGGCGCAAAGTGAGACATTTCGTCGCCACTTCCCACTGCCGAGTTTCCATTCCACCGACCGCGGCATTATATTTTTCTCTATTTTTCTTGCGCTACGGCGGTGACACTGGGACGGAAAGTGAGGAAGAGAATATCTTGCGGTTCTCCTTTGCACATTTGGTTTGCGGTCCGCTGTTGACATTCTTCTTTCCAAAATAAAAAAAATTTATAAATATTTTTCGGCTAGACAAAACCGACCGTATACTATTGGTATGGTAAAAGGCCCTGTTTGTGACACTTCTACGCAGCTCTTTCTCTTCATAGGGATAAACAAGGAGGACCAATACATCGAATTGTGAGGTCTTTCGGAAAGTCCTGATACGACATTAAAAAAATTGTAAGGTTTGTGAAATTTTTGTTTTGACAGAAAGTCCAAAATTGACGTTAATAAATTGCAAGCCCTTTATTATTTTTTTAAAACTATTTCGTCGCTTAGCAACCGTACGAAATGGCTTAGTAACACGTTCAAGCATACCTTGTGAATTTAGTCTCGCGGAAAACTATTTTGAAAAAAATTATTATTTATGCACCTTGAGGAATTACAAGAATTCCATACCAAACAAAAAGCGGGGCAAAACGATCCCGTTTTACTGCATTCGGGTCGACGAGTTCCTTTACGTCTTGCGAAAACTAGACAAAAAAGGTCCGTTTTGCCTAGCTCTCCTCTACACTGACAAATAATTCACAACGAAGCCGCGTTCTTTCACGTGCGTCGTTCGGGACACGTGCGAATGCCATTTAATTAATCCCATTCCCCCAACGGTCGGATCGAGGGGACGGCCAGGGAGATGCAACGAGAGACAAGAGTTGTCGATACCGACATTGACGCGTTCGTATATTCAAATGAAGCGTCGCAATTCGCAACGCCTTTTTCAGCTCTCTATCGATAGCGTTGCGCAACATTTTACCTTCCGGGAAAATTAACGACTCCATTGCCGCGAGAAGGATTCAGCTGGGAGGTTGACGCTGTTTCGAATAGTTACGTGTATTCGAGTACGTGCACAGGTATATTTTATCGCATTATCGACAGATGCGCGTCGCATCGGGCACATGCATGCCCTCAAATCATGTTAACGTGTTCGATCCAATCTGACGATTCGAGGGTATTAGCCGTCCGTAGGTGTGTTAGCGACGACCGCAAGAACATCGGCTCACCAGCCGATAGGTTACAGGTCGTTCCTAATACGCTTTGTAATATTCGCGTCGAGTTGCAACTATTTTATCCAACTGTTCTATATTGAACTGCATCGTGTAGGGGTCGATGGAGGCTCTCTTAATCCCACGCGGTCGTCGAAGCCTCGCCGCGACCGTACACTATTGGTATAACACGAAATCTAAGCGTCGCGGTGTAATCGAATATAGTCCGGGTTGACATCGAGCTGCGTGTGGAATGGAATTTCGTAATTCCGAAATTGTAGCATATGGAATGGAATTTCGAAATTCCGAAATTGTAGCGCATGGAATGAAATTTCGTAATTCCGAAACTGTAGCATATGGAATGGAATTTCGGAATTATAAAATCCATTCCATATGCTATGAAAATCGAATTTTCGAAAATATAGCCTATGAGATGGGATGGATTTCCGATTTCCACTCCATATGCCATGAAAACCAGGGCGTGTCAGCTTGACCGAAAGGGTGGCTCAGCTGAGATGTGGGACAAATATCCAAACCAACAAATAAATGCACAATTTTTCACAGGGCGAAGGGTGGGGATAATCATCCAAACCAACAAACAAATTCAGTTTTCCAAAATATCTATAAGATGCGCGAAACAGGGAAGAGAATCGGCAAAGTCTTCCGATGTTCTAGAGGATTTTTGGGTACCCTGGACAGTCCATACTCGGGCTTTTACTTACCGCTATGGTCTTTCGTTTCTCGCGCTTCTTGAGTAGAAGGTTCCTCACGAGCATAGCTCGGAGTTGGGACAGGTACACTCCGCAGGATCCCATTTTGGAACTGCGATCCCTTCACAGTTTTTCTGTAAAAAAAAGAATAGACACCGTTAAGAATAGGACAAGTGCTGACAAACGTAAATAGGCGAGAGAAAATTGGTAATGGTGACCTTTATTGTGCTTGATATAGTATTTTTTGTTTTACTTTCGAAGATTTAAAAATTGTGAACCTTGCCCTAGTGGGAATTGTCACACAAGACGGGTGCTGGTTGACGTTGAGTGGACACTGGCCGACGCTGTGCCAATACTGGGCTTTTATGGCATTCCCACTAGAGTTGATCTACATCGTCAAACGATTTATCACACATTCCGAAGTGTTATATATGGCCACATTGAAGAGTTTAATTAGGATTCGACTATTAACCCCAAGATCGCACGATTGATGGCTGACATTTATGAATTAAGCACATTTCACACGATTTTGTAAGAAAAAAATTAAAATGTTGAAAAAAAAAAATAGAATCGATCGGAAGTGCACGAAAACATTTAATTACTCCGAGCGAAAATAAAATTATAAAAAATTTGTTAAACATAAACAAATACTGCCAATAAACGAGTTTTCTTTTAAGTTATGGAAACGATCGAGTGCGTCACTGGCATCGTCCAATACTTTCGTCCCTGATCTTCCCAGACACCGTCAACAAACGTTGAATCACGTGAACATCCAGTGATATATTCGCTTGCGTACCCACAACGACGTTGTATATCGTAAGATATATGGCCGATGTGAGAATTCGGGCACGTGTTGGTGACACAAACCCGTCGTCTCCATCCGCGCCCGTGCCAACAGCCCGACGGCCAAAGTTGCAGAATTGTCCACCAAAGCCTTTCGATCATTAATTTTCGTACTGAGAACCGCACCGATTTTTCGACATAGAAAAGAAAATTCGACAACGCAATACCATTTTTTTAAACTTGCTGATAAACCTGCAGCAAAGATAGCTTTCGAATATTAATTGACAAGAGTCAACACACATGTGACAACTGTTGTACATATGTATTAAATTCTGTTTATTGTTTTTCCATTCTTCACGAGCAATAATCGTCGCACATCAATGGGTAATTTAAAAAAAAAAGTATTGCGTTTTTGAAAATGTATCTCGAAATATCGCACCAGCTCGATAAAGTATCCTTACATGACCTGCTAGAGATTTTAGGGGGTTATATCCGGCTCTGATAAGGCCCTAGCAAGGCTTTTTCAGGATCTTATCAGCCCCGTTCTAACGCTCAAAAAAATTTACTAGGATGCGTCCGCAAAACTTTACCGATTTTCTGCCTCATTCTGAGAGGGTCGATACGTCCGGTTGAGGATTTTTCATAAATGCTAATAATTTTTTTTCTTAAATAACCTTTCGTTTTACACTTCGGAAAGGCGTGCCGGTATGGGCAATACCATGATTCAAAGGGTCGATGTAATAATATCCGAAGAGCCGATAGTACGCCACTTTTGAGTACCTGGCAAGGCACATACATTATGCAAACGATACTATTTACTACGGGATCAAATACGCATCGTGGAAGCACGACGTCGAATCGTATTGCGCTCGTTAATTTTATGTGCCTGTACATCAGGCGCGAGGTCGTGACCCGAAAAGTATGTAAATTGTTGCCGGAGGCCGATATACCGTTGACTGCACTAGGTGGCCGTATACACGGAAGTCGATCCGAGCGTACAGCTAGAAATACGTACTCCGCCCGTTCTGGGATGACGATAAGGCAATTCGGTCGGGCGATCGTTCCCAAAGGGAACGGAATTTCCGGTACGTGCATGCGGCCTCGCGTTCTCACCCACCCGATTCCTCACGTTCGCCACACTCCGCCGTCTCGCATTTTCTGTCCAGCAAACTCCCACGCGACAATTTCTGCGATTGAATTTTCATCTGGAAATCGAATAGCGATTATCTTTCATCGTTTATCCAGTTCGCTTGTGACACCGATCGCGAAAGTGATGACTATTAAAGGACGATTTATTGATTAATTCGCCAATAAAAATATTTAACAATAGGTCAAGAGAACAAAAGAAGAAAGTCACCAATATAAGACAAGCTGACACATCCATTTGCAATTCCTCTGATCTCCGACTGTAGTCGGATATAGGGCCTGTATAGGGTCGTTCCCGCATATATCAGTACAGGACTAGTGTAGAGCTAGGGTAAATGTGGTGAATATGGACCACCCCGATTAACACGTAAATCAATGAAATATGGACCGGTTCATATTCCCCACTTTTACTCTCTATCCGCATATATCAATATATGGCTCGTATATAGAGGTATATAGGGTTAGTATACTAGGTCTCCAGATTGATCGAGGTATTTGAACACAACAACCGCTGGAGCACGAAATGTATCCACTCGCAAGTAGAAATGATAAAGTCCCAATGCCAATCACCCAAACACTCCAAATGTCCTAATCCAACAACCAGATACAAATTTCCGTCTCATAGAATAATAGACGATTTTGACAGCTTTGCACGATGCACAGCAGGAAATTTCTTTTTTTTTATCGCTGGTTAACTTAAACCTTAATAGGACTTAATAAACCTTAATAAATTTAAAGTTAAACCTTAATTTTAACTAAAATAAAAGCATTCGTGTCCCCCCCCCCCCCGGGTGAAAATATTTGTTTGACGATTTATATAAAAAAAAAATATGACGGAATTTATAGAATTTTCAGAGATTTTCCGATATTTTTTTCCTGCACTTCTCTGCCGTTTGCGGAATGCCCTCTGTCATTTTCACCGAGTAATTCAGCAGTGGACAATTCCGTCAGAATCATTTTGCCATCCGTACCAATGGCAATTTATTTGCAACCAATTTCGCATGCCATTCCTACAGCGCTTGGATGACAAAAGGGAATCCTTGATAATCAGAATGCTAGCAGATATATCGATATACAAGAAAAAAAAAAAAGGTCGATGGAAAAAACAACCTATGTATAGAATAGTGGATGAAATACAAACATGAAGAGAGTCCCCTGGGCGAAAAATGCCCGATGGAAATAATGGCCGGCGGGTGTTTTGGGATGCTCAACTATTTGCGTTTGACCATTCGTGAATGCATTATTTTGCACTTTTTCCTTCCAACAATAATATTTACTGTTCGGAGCTTCCTGCAGTATATTTTTTGTTCTTTTTTTTCATCCCTTTTTGTTTTTTGTATCTCCTTTTCCAACCGTCCATTTAACTCGAGAGTTAAACAACTCCCGAGTTGTCGATCGAGATTATACAACTAAATCATTGATATCAAGTTGAAAAAAAGTGAACCTAAAAAATTCATGCTACCCTCTATTTTATCGGAGGCTCACTAGATCGTAGATATAACTTTTATTATTTTATATTTTATTCAGTTTGTTATTTTAATTGTCTTTATTTCTTTGTATTTTTGAAAAAATTGTCCACTTTCGTGGCTTTTGTGTCGCGCTTCTGTGTCTTGATGCATCTCAGGTGGTTAAAGCCTCAGAGCACGAAATAAACAAATCTATCTATCTATCGTGCCAACCTTCGGCCAATCGCCTCGTTCCTTATCGTCATTAAAAAAAAAAAATTCTCCACAGAATTCAGCACCCTGCTAATGAACGCAGCAAAGCGAAGGTTTCTATAGGTGGGCCACGCGTTCGAATAATCACTTGTACTCTAGAGAGAAAAGGAGAGGGAGATGGAGAGCACATTTAGTTAATATTAGACCGGTCAACTCGACCTACAAAGTGCAGATCCGTGGGGACCCGCGATTCTCTTCGCTCCAAGCTAAAACGCGCGAGGGTGCAGTCTCGTTTTGTTCAGTGCATCTCACCTCGAGTTAGCGGACTAGCGCAATGCGCAAATTCATTCGCTCGTAAAAAAAAAAAAATAAGTGACATCCTCCTGAACATTCTTAATAAAACATTTGACAGCGAGACACGCGCGAAATGTTTTTTTTTTTTCTCAGAAACAAAATGACGTATATGAAATGTACGATAGCGCTAGTACTTGTCTCCCTGGCGATCGCGCGGACTGTCGCGCATCGATCGATAATCACTATCGTGCTCGACTTGACCCTCGTACTTCCGAGTCAGGGACGTGGACGTGGTAACGTGAGCGGCATTGCGCTCGCCCCAATCAATAACGTGACGTCTAACAGGCTCGGGCATTCGCGGGGAAACAAAAAAAAAAATTGGTAACCGGCAGAAGGTGAAAAACAAAAAGCACGCACTGTGAAAAAAAAAAAATGGCAGCGAGGGAAAAACGTTGGTACTAAGTGGAAACAAAAATCGTGCCGAGGACTCGAAGCAATTTCGACTTCATCCGATTACAACGTGTTTTCGGTTATTATTATTCAATGCGCGCCGCCAGACTAGCGGATGTTTATTGACTTTGATTGCATTCGGCGAGTTGACTGAACTTCGTTGCTGCAGATTGCCCAGCGAAACGAATCATATTACGCGATGAATTAGAGCAAAATCATTTAATGAAAGAAATGAGTTTTCACTGATTAAGATCGGAACTAAAATTACAAATTTGGCTTGTAAAAAAATTACGCATGTATTCATTGCAACGAACGCATGTATTGCAACGAATATACAGATGAGAATTGATTGGGAGACACGACATTACCTGGATTAGCGGAATAGCTCGGTATGACAAAATACAAACGGACAGATTATCGATTGAGCAGATGACGAGTGTCTTGATCGGACTTTCAGAGAGAACAGACGTTTGACAGTTCGTGCTCGAAGTATTTAGCTGTGATTGTACTTAATAATATCCGTTATTTATTCCACGTGAGCGTAACAATGTATCTATATTTATGACGGCTTAATGACCTAAACTGGTTTATTGTTCTGTAAATATATCGTCATTCATTCTTCGACCTTCGCCTCGGTGGAGTTTTTTTTTTTTTATGATGCTGACCATTTACGACCGAAAGTAAACTGTTAGACGAAGCTGAATTTATGTCCGCTGCATGTAAAAATTTGCTTACGATCATAGATGGTCTGCACTGTCAAAGAAATTAATCACAGGTTTTATTATCGTCGACTGCCGACGGGTTGTCCTCAATAAAGGACATCGCCTCAATTAAGGCATTGTCCTCAATGAAAGGCATCGCCTAAATAGAGGCCAGCACGACGTCTTCTTAAATACGAAACGGCGATCGTCCCGTTAAGCGCTCCTTCGAATATATTCTCAGAATATATTTTTGCTCGAAAAATTACTTATTTTTAATATATTAAATATTTTCATCCCATATATTCTTTTTCCGAGCGGGTTATTTTCCCAGTAAAATGACTTATCGTGTCTTGCTTGCTCGTTACTTATCTCGATTGACTGAAACGAGAAGCCTCGAGTCTCGTGTGTTTACACCCGGAAACTGCGTTCTTCTGATTTCAGAGCGGCGATACAGGTTCATCCGTTGTCGCGAATGAAGAACCAAAGGTCCGAGTCAATGTGCATCGCGATGGTTGAACTTCGTTCGCTACGTCGTGGACGAGAGCCGAGGATCGAGCGGAGCAAAGCGCCTCCAATTAGCGAAGCCTCGCGGCCGAATGCCGACTCTCTCTCTCTCCCTCTCTTCGCCCGGCTCTCCATCTTTCTCGTTAATTAATCGTAACTCACTTAAAAACAGGAGCTTCTTCACGATTTTGCCAACTCCGCCAGACGATGCTCTCTCCACACACGCTCGATCGCCCAAAGCCCCGATTGCCTTTCCCCTCTTGCACCGAACGTCTATTCATTTTTGTTCGCTCGCCTTTCGCCTTTTTTTTTTCTCTCTCGCCGTAATTGCTCCATTACAAACGTACGATCGTAAAATTCGATTGTGAGAGGAGACACGGGATTCGCGCGACCGGAAAGGCAAATCGCCGGGAAACTTGAAACGCCGCGAGGGAAAAGGGCGACGAACCCGAGAGGGTCGCCGTCGTCGTCGACGTCGGGACGCGCCTAACCGGCCGCCGTCGCGACGTCCGGCCGCCGACGTTGTCTGCACTTACGTATATCTCCTGGCTGACACCGACCCGAGTACATATGCTATTATCTGCAATTCTCGCATACAGAGAGAGAGCGACGGGCGAAAGTTTGAGCTCATAAATAATTGACGTGTAAGGGCAGCGGCGGGGAAACGGAGAAAGGCGGCATAAGGTTTTCGCTCAGGGTTGGCTTTAGCCCGCACCCTTCGGTCGCGCTCGAGCGGCACGTGAGCTGGCGTGCGCGAAACATGCCCTCCCCAGACACGTCGAATATGATTCATCCCCCTTTTCGCTCTGTTTATTCACGGCGCGAACTATACTGCGGCTATCGGTCGCTACTCAATACAGCGTAGCGTTCTGACTCGACGATTGATTTAGGGACTTGCGTGGAAGGCTGCGCATTGTTTGCAGAGTGCATGGTTTTAGTACGCTCACTTTATATTCATCGCTTTTGGTGTTTTGTAAATTCTAAAGCAAATCTGACCGACGCTTTTTTTTATATTCATCGCTTTTGGTGTTTTGTAAATTCTAAAGCAAATCTGACCGACGCTTTTTTTTATATTCATCGCTTTTGGTGTTTTGCAAATTCTAAAGCAAATCTGACCGACGATCGGTTCGCGTGTGAGAATTTTTTTTTTTTATGTTAAAACTCATAATATGATGATTTTATTATATTATATATGATATGTGGGAATGGAAATCGTAATGGTGTTAATGTTGTGATAAAGAATCACGATGTAAATGCGCGACTCGGAAACGAACGGGGACTCGGTTTAAAAAAAAAAAAAAAAAAAAATTAGCTTATTTCCATGTAGAGTTTTTTTTTATAGTTTTAAGCACGAAGTTTATAAGTACAGAGTATAGTTTGTGATAGTTTCAGTGGCCGCTTTTTCCGTGCAGCTTTTATCCTATTTTTACGAAGGTCTGCTATTTTTATTTGCTGAATGATGCTTCGTGCTGAATCAACGACGAGATTTTCGATAACGGTTATCTCGCATACGAAAAAATCCATGACTAGAAACGTATCGAAAGTATTTGAGCCATCGCTGTCGCACGAGGATGAAGCTGGGAATTATTCGTGAGGGAGTTCAGTCGGGTCGAAAACGAAAAAAGAATAGTGTTCTTTTTGGACAGTTACTAATGATCTGGTTGACTTCATGCCAAAATCTATGTAAGAATCGTGTTCGTCATGAAATCATGTTGCTCCGAACTTTCTTTGGGAACCTTCGATAGGATAGGAAAAAAAATTGCAAAAATTAAAAGGTTGTTGCAAAAATTGGAATTTTTTTTTTCTGTACAGATTTATTCCATAATTTCATCGGGAAGCAGAAGAATCGCTATAAGAATGTCACTAAAAACTTTTCCCAAAATAGTTCCGATGTATTGTTTCCCCACTTTTCAGAATTCCGTCCCTTGTTTGACTCCTAGCTGAATATCTGACATGAAAATCCAAGCGAGTTGCGAATAAACTAAATTATTTTTGGTTTTTACCATTTACAGAATGCTCCGCAGCGCACGAAATCCGCCGATGCTGCCGAGGTGAACGGCTCAATTAAAATTTCTGTCAACCGACTGGTTAGGAGAAAAACATGTAATTTTGCTCGGTTATGTCGTGGAGCAACCTCTTTATCGAACAAGATACGACGTCATTTCTCAAAATCGAAGAACACGTCAGGGTTAAGGTAAGTGCAACGATGTCACATCCGCATGTAATTCGACTGAACACAACGTTAAAATTTCATAAACTCATGAATATTTTGCGTCTTGAGAACGCATTGATTGTTCCAAGAATCTATTTC
Source organism: Amblyjoppa proteus (assembly GCA_963922035.1). Lineage (NCBI taxonomy): Eukaryota > Metazoa > Arthropoda > Insecta > Hymenoptera > Ichneumonidae > Amblyjoppa > Amblyjoppa proteus. The sequence goes on along the minus strand of OY998228.1, from coordinate 14,328,725 downwards.
GATCCCTCCACAGAACGTCGTTAAACTAATTCTACAATCTGAATGATCAATTTGACGAGTTTACTCATTTTACCGTCTAACCGCTCGTCTCAACCTCAAGAGAACGCTTACTGCTCACTTGGCAGTAAGCTTGGCCCTCTCAGTAGAAAGCTCATTAACCTGTCCATAAAACCGCAAAAGTATATCCTCAATGTACCATCCATTACGAAACTTTCTCCATTACCGCGCTACTTTGATACATCGTCCCTCAACCGTTTGTGTTTTCAATATAAACTCCATTAAATTATATTTTCTTCGATCCCTTGCAAGGTAAAAAAAAAGAGATTGCCGACGTCGTATACATCTCGTGGGTCGACGATGGTAAAAAAAAAAAAGAAAAGATGCGCGCCACGAAGCGCAATTGCGAACGCTGCAGGTGCAAGCCGGACGCAGTGTTTCTCATATGCTCCCTGTTCTGTCTATGCGCAATCCTCAACGAGTCTTGCGCTATCCTCCGGCCTTCTCCATTTCTCGACCTCTCTCCGTTTCGCAACTTGCCTCGTTGGCGTGTGACTCGTACAAATGAAAAGAAAAAAAAGAAAAAGCGCGCCTTGAAGCGGAATTGAACGCAGCAGGTGCAAGCCGAGCGCAGTGTTTCTCAAAACGCTCCCTGCTCTGCCTGCGCGCAATCCTCAACGAGGTTTGTGTTTTCCTCCAGCCTTATCCATTTCTTGGCCTCCCTCCGTTCCTCGACTTCCCTCATCAGCGTCTGACGCGTACAAATGAAAAAAGAAAATGCGCGCCACGAAGCGCAATTGAACGCTGCAGGTGCAAGCCGTACGCAGTGTTTCTCAACGAGGAACACTTTGTGCTTTCCTCCAGCCTTATTCATTTCTCGGCCTCTCTCCGTTCCTCAGCTTCCCTCGTCGGTGTGGGACGCGAGCAAGTGAGAAAAAAACAAATGCGCGCCGCGAAGCTCAATTGAATGCTGCAGGTGCAAGCCGGGCGCAGTGTTTCTCAAACGCTCCCCGCTCCGCCTACACGCGATCCTCAACGAGGTTTGTGCTTTCCTCCAGCCTTATCCATTTCTCGGCCTCTCTCCGTTCCTCGAGTCTCCCGTCGGCGTGTGCCGCGTACCGCCGCGAGAGTATCGACCGTCAGGGGGGGGTTCCCAACCCCCGCGTCCTCGCGCTCACGTCGACCGCGCGCACATCGTCCGTCCACCAGGAGAACTCTCGCGCGTTCCCTCCGCGCCTCGCGTCCCTCTCACGGCAGCGCAACCCCCTGGCCGTTTCGTCGTTTGCGCTCTCAGCCGGCCGTACAAGTTTAGTCCCTTACATCGACACTGCCTCGGCTCTCCCGCTTTTCCATCCCCCTCATGTCACAGACCCCTAGGCACCGAAACACCCTCGAACGCTCCTCTTCTCTCCTCCCCCCCCACCCCTCCGCGCCTCCCACGCCTTCAACCTACACTCGATATACTCCATTTTCTCGGACCACGTGACGCTTCGTGTTTTTATTTTCTCCTTCTTCCCCCCCCCCCCTCTCTTGTCGCATCCTCCCCGATCACTCCTGGCTCTTCGGTATCGCTGCTTCTTCGTCGACGATAACCGATGGATTATTCACGAGGCGAGATGGCAAAAAACTTTGTACGATAAAAATTTCACATTCGGTGTTAGGACGAAAGTAATAATGAGGATCAGCAATGAGAAATGACTAAAGATGGCGGGTTTTTTTTTAATGGAGTCGTTTTAGCATTTATTTGGGAAAATATTGCTAAACAACAATATTGTTAATAATATTTTTAATTGGTAAATAACGAAATCGTGGAAGAGATGATTTTAAGGGTTGAAGATTGTGCACACATTTTTATGCTCACAGATGCTTCGATCTTTGCGCTACTCGGCCGCGAGTAAATGTTTCTTTACGTTTTTCTCCAGGCGAATTAAATATGCCTGAATTTGACCTGCATTTTAATAATATGGAAAACTGCGGGTTATCGTTGATATCTTTTTACGGAAAATAAGAAATGATTTCTTTGGCACAAATTTTCTTCGAACGAATTTGTCTTTAGTCAACAAATCGCTTGCTGCCGGTTTCGTCTTCCTTGGGCAATTAAATTCGGTCGATTATAAAAAGCGTAAAGAAAAATGTCCCCAGCAGTAGCAAATTACCATCAAAGTACAGTAATTTCAATTTTCCCGATAACCAGTAGGAATATGTTTTCCTCGACTATGCACGCCCACGTTTTCACCGAAGGCGCCCCCGCGCTTCCCCAGTCTCGATTGGTTTGCCTCGATGAAAAAAAGAGAAAAAAAAAAAAAAAAACAGCGAGCGCCAAACGGACTCCGGCTCAAGACAGGCCGAAGTGCCCCTTCGCTGGTATAAAACTCGACGATCGGACGAGATATATACGAGACGAGGATTACAACCATCTAGCAGCACTCTAGACGCCAGGCTGTCTGGCGAAACGATGCTTTCACTACTGCGGTTAGCCGGCTCGTGTCGCCTGCCGTCACCACATTCGTCTCGTGTCTCTCAGCCATCGGGCACTTCCCCCGCCCGAAGATAAACCACATCAAATCCTTAAAAAAAAAAAAAGAAAAAAAATCCAAATCCCTTTCGACCTTCCTTCGCGCAAATTATTTTTCCTAACTCATAGCTCGTGAAATCCCGCTTTTCGTTCCTGCGAAGTGTGCGCAGAAAGGCACTTTTTCGCATCGCGTGCGGAAAAAATACTGCGCATGCGCACAAACCCAATACGGTCTTTTTTCCAGCACTAGTGCAGAAAACCGCCCTTCTACGTACACTTCATGGCAAGGGACAGCGTGATTTTCGTGAATTTATTACGAAAAATTGTGTGAATGGCATGGGAGTAAAAAACGGAGTTCTGACTCGTCTGCCGTTTCACACTCATCAAGAACTCCCTTTCTACGCCCTTTCCATACAAATAACCATTCTAATGGACATAAATAGAATAACGAAGCGAATCGTTACATTGCCTGCTAAATTTTTAAGCTGTTTAGAGCAATCGTGACCTCTCTATTTCCGGTCCAGTTTTTAAAACCAGATCCCGACTTCAATCGATCCCCTTTTCGTTATCGGCTTTTTTTCTTCTTTTTTTCAAACAATTTTCTCTCTGGTCAGTAACGTACATCACCTGGCCTTTCCGCGTGCGCGAGGGTCGAGGAGAGAAAAAAAAGCTTACCGCACCTCCTTCGGCGTTTAAATCCGTCCGTGGGAACGCGGGGGCGGCAATACTTTTACCAGGCTCTCTTTCTTTCTCTCTCTCTCTCTCGCTCGCTCGCTCTCTCTCTCTCTCTCTCTCGGGGTACCGAAATCGATTTCGACGGCTTGCAGGCCACCACTGCCACTACCGCCGGGTGCACCAAACGCCGTTGGATGCCTCTCTCTCTCTCTCTCTCTCTCTCTCTCTCTCTCTCTCCCCCTGTGTCGCCGTATTCTCGTCGACGGTCACCGGATACTCCGTCTCGGCCGGATACGCGAACGACAGCCGAAGCTCCTCCGGATATTTCAACTCCGCGCGATATCGCAACCGACCCTCCTCATTATTATTCATCTCTCGGCAAAAAGCTCCGATGTCCCGGCCGTGCAGCGATGGATGCGTCGCAGCTACGATACATTTATCTCGGATCGAGAAATTGTTTAAACAAAACATATGTATATATTCGAAAGAGACGAGAGGAAAAAAATCTCCGCCCTGTTCGATTTGGGTCGCTTCCGGTGAGAGCGAGAAATTCATTCGTCGGACGGTAAATATTGATAAACCTTCTCGGGCCGAGTGGCTGAGAACACGAGCACTGCGAGCGCGAATAATAATGATTTAAGAACAATCGTTTTTTAACATTTTTTTTTTTTAATCATATTTGGAGGAAACGAAAAATAGTGAGCGAGGTTGGTTAAATTATGATGAAATAAAAAAAAAATTCACCTTTCACGTTCACGTGCAATCCGTGGTTGGCCGGGCGTACGGCACTGGCCGAACGATCGCAGGAAGGACCGCCATGTCCGCCACCGGGGACGTACCCGGGCTCACTTCCGGCGCGCCTCCGCAGCCCCGAAGCTCAAAATCGGCGTTGTCCGATTGTACTGGCGGTTTAATAATTTTTTCCCCGAGCGATTGTTACGTCCCGACGATTGGCGAATTACTCGGCGATTACCGAGAGGTCAGCGGCGACGCGCAGAGTTTTTCATGGCAAATGACTTACCGCGGTAGAATGTTAAAAAAAAACAACAACAAATTATCGGTAGAATAAAATTAACGTGTATGTAATTTTTCAAACACGCATCACAGTCACTCTCTCGACGATAACTCCGCGGCAATTGGCTCGACACTGTTCTCCGCGTACGAGATTCTCACAACTCGCCGACGGTCCCTCAGATCGATTTCACAATTCCGCGATTGCCGTAAAGGAAAAAAAAATTAAAAAATAATAATAACAATATTTAAAAAAATAAATCAAACTTTCAGTAAATTCTCATATCCGTAGCACTCTGGCGCACACGCGATGGTGTAAAGGAGAAGAAAAAAAAAAAATTGAACAGCGGACGAAATTTGGAAAAAAAATCGATGATCGAAGCTGGCGAAAAAGCTCCTTGCACCCCGATTGCTGTCTTCGACGGAGCGTCGATTCGACGATATTTTGCCGCCGCAATTAATGAATTATTAAAATTTTATTTTCTTCCCTCTTTAATTATTTTAAAAATATCGCGGCAGCCCGTGCGACAGAAGCGGAGAACACGGCTTCGGTATTGTTGAATTCCGACCGAATTATTATTATTATCGTTATTTTTTGTGCACCGTTCGTCGAGGGAACTGAGGACGACTGCGACGATTCGAGTCGATGGCCGAGTCGTGTGCTCTCCCGATTGTAATTTCGTTCCGCTCACGTCGACCAGCGACGCCAGACTGCGAGCTGCGCCGTTTCGTTGCCTCTCGGTGGAGGGTATTTCGTCGTGACGCGTCTGCGTCCGGACGGGCCGTCACCGACGCCGACTCCGAAGCAAGCAGCAGCAGCAGCAGCAGCAGCAGCAGCAGAAGCAGCGGCACGACGGCTGTATGCACCGCAGAATTAAACGCACACAAGGAAAGCGCCTCGTCCCCTTCGGCGTACGTCGAGTCGCGACCCCGCGCCCGACGATTTTATATATAGAAATTTACCTGTCGTATGCGCTACAGTGTCAACGGTATTGCACCTTTCTTCCTTCCCACCTTTTATCTATAATTCGCGTAGATATTATATTTTTTCTCTCTGACGAGCGACGCGTTCGTATCGGCGGTGTTCCACCTGCGAGGGTGCACGCGTGCAGCGGAGAATCGCGAGGACTCCGACTATATCCGGCCGAGAAAGGGAGACTCTTGCCCTTCCCTCGATCAACGTCGCCGAGGCTGAGCTCACCTGCTCTCGAGCCCGCGCTCTTGTTCGCTCCCGTTTAGAGCGTCTGCGTATTCACCAGCACCGAGATCACTGGCGCGGTCGACGCTGCTACCGGCGGTGCAAGGTCGATGGAATTTATAAAAATGCTCTTATCGACGATGGACCCGAGGATAAAAGGGCGAACGCGTGCGGAGAGCGCGAAGAATCCTGCGATGATGACGACGGACTGCAAGCGTCGTCATCACGCTCACATGGTCTGGCTGTGAATTCGGTGAAATTCTGTCACTGAAATGTTCGACTGCATTTCAGTGGGGTACTTGTGGATGCGGATTTTTTTTATTAGTTGCAGAGTTGAAACAATAGTTTTTAGGCATTGATTTTTTTTGCATATGAGTAACTGTAATGGGTATAATGTGATTTGATCCTTGAATGCCGATGCATCCAAATGATTTAGCATCATTTAATCCCTCAATCGTCGCTCAGAATGCCGTTTCTTTAGTTCCACTGCTGAAGTTTTTTTGCACAATTACTTTCGTACGATTGGTGAAACAAGTATCCTTAAAATGTGGTCCAAACGAAATGCATCGATAGTGATACCGAAAAGTAACTTTTTTTTTTTGCGAAGTCACCAGTTAACCCGTTTTAAGAGTGAAGTAGAAAAGTTTCCCCCATGGAAAAAAGTATATGCGAGAATATATTTTTCATATATTAAATATATTTTCACCGAAAAATCGTTTATAATATATACATTATGAGATTGATCGATTCAACATGACGAATACGCCCTTTTCTTTTCAGTCATCAGTCGATATGAGAACGATATATCAGAGCAAATATACGAAAATATATAATTGATATAAACAAAAGATATTTTTAATATATTTTTTGCGTATTGTGACGAAAGCTTCGTACAATTTTTTATCCCGAGTAACAAGATTCAGAGCAGAAATATAAAGGTTTCCCACGTCGGAATTTCACTTGAGCAAATAAGATCTCGCTTCCCGGTTCAATATCTTTATCCATCGTCTTGCTTTCTCATTCCATCGCCCTCTCTCATCCGCGAAACGCTGTCTCGCTCTCTTGCCCTGAAAATAATGAATCGCCTTATGAATAAACAGCTCGTTGATCTATTTATAGATGATAAGGTCGTGCATAGTTGTGTATATACATGCGGTGCTGTCGGGGCTGCGCTCTCATTAGTCAGCAGTGGATCCAGAATTTTTTTTCACTACCAGCATCTCGGACGGCAGCGGGGCACATCGATGTTTCCGAGGCCAAACTATGGGTTTCTGCCTGGTCGGAAATGGTGTACAAAAAACGAGCGTGAGGTTCCAGCGCGAACCGGGTGGAGATCGGTCACGTGACCACTTTGCGATAAAGACCGGAGAACCGCCATCCGCGCTCGAACGACTCTCCTCCCCGATGCAACGAGCTTCCTCGCTCGACGACCCACTTCGATTTTCCAGCTGTGACAACCAGATAAGAACGACTGCTTCCGCGGCACCCATAAACGGACAGTCCGACCCCTGCGAGACCGCTGAGAGGCGAGCTTCAAAGCCTCGATTTTTTTGATAAACTTCAGCAGCAACGCATTGTAACGGAAAATTGGATTGCTCTCAAAAAATAACGGATGGATAAAAAAAAAAAAAAAATAACCGATACGTGAACAAAAATTCTAAACTTACTAGCAGCTTTAGGCCGCTCGGCAAGATTCAGACATTTTTGTAAATGGTGGACCCTGGTAATAATTTTTTTAATTCACTTGCGGCGTTGATTTTCATATCAAACATAGAGTCGTTATCGTAGTTATCATTTCTCGAAAAGGATATGCTAATATAATTCATTGTATTATTGTATCTCAAGCCGTATTGAACTAACAACCATGATGTGTCATGCTGCCGTAGTTAGGCAAGGTGACAGGCAATAGACACGGAAGATGAATCATACTACACCGAAACTCTATTATGGGACGCGGATAGTCATGGAAAAAATGAGCCCAAGGTGCTATATTAAGACCTTATACCTCAAGTTTCCTTCGCTAGAGCGTTCCAGGAGTTGCAACTCACGCCCTCAGTTTAACCTCATACGGGCTTAGCGCAGTTCAGGGAAGGACGATTCATTCTCGGTCACTACATTGTCAACCTTAGTTACGATTTAGCATGTAAGACGAGTTAAACGCCCGTGTCAAGCTCGAACCAGTATGCATGACGTTAGTTAACATTGAAGCATACGATACGACGCAGTGACGAAATTATATCTGAGTATTTAAATACTTTATTGACAGTTTATAAACATTTAACCGCGACTAATTGATTTTGAATATCCGAGCCGACTATCGTTAACAACGACCATTCACAAACCCATAAACACTACAGTATAAAGGGCGAGATTTCCGTCTCCGGTGTAAAGGATTGCCGTGCCTTGGTCCGAAACGAGAAGGCAACGGTGTTGCGCTCATCCTTACACTCTCACGAATCGGTCAGGACGCAACAGACTCCGAAATTGTAACATCTGTCAATCGATACCCGGGATTGTAACATCTGTCAATAATTTTAGTCGCGTGCGCAACGCGCCTTAGACCTGGCTTTGCCTCAGCGATGCTTTAACAAGTGTAAAAATCTGTTAACGCTTATGAGTTACGAGGCTCGTGAGAGATGGAAACGGGCGATTACACGCACCACGCGTCGCACAGTTGCCGATGCGCCATGGACAATATACGATTAATTTTACAATTATATTTTAACTATCCATAAATGTGTTTGCGCGCTTTGGACAAGGAAATGCGCAGCGACCGATATTCAACTGAGATACTCATTGATCTTCGATTGAGATACTCGGTGCGTTGTCGACGCTGAAGGGATTCACCGTTGCATGGACCATTAGTGACCAAGGCTATTTTTTCCATTTTTTTTTTTTTTTTTCATTTCCTGCGATATACTTCGTCCGGTTACGTGTTTCCTATTTTTCACTGAATAAAATTTCTTTCTCGCTCGAATGGACGATTTTCCGGTGCGCGACGAACCTGCAACGGCGAACGGGTCGTGGCACCTCCGGACTTTCTTCTTCGTGGCACGAAGATGCCATTACGTGGCATTTCGCCAAGAGAAATATATATTTATTTATATGTACACGTGTCTAGCGGTGCGAGGGACGAGAGTGCTCCGAAATCCCGTCGAATCGAGTCACGAGCGAAGAACGTACAAGAGTTGTAGCGAAATTGGGTGAGTGAAGCACTTTGCGGCCGATGGACAACGATGAACTCGCGATACGCTGAGAACATTCCTGCCCCTCCCTCTCTTTTCGTGATGCAATGAGTGCATTGACCCGTTGTAATATCGTTGAAATTATGAGAGGCGAAAGTTACGCCTGCGAATGTAAACCGTCGAACTCGTTTCCTAAATTGCCGATAACATTTTAAACTTCAGCGATTAAATTGTTTAATTGAAAAAACATGTTCGAGTCATCGATTTTCGATGATGTACACTGTTCACCGTTAGGGATACAGCCAATTGAGGCTTAACGATGCACCATTAAGTTGATTATCAAACGGTCGTCTCGACTGCGCTCGCTCCCCACGTCGGGCTCAACAAACTCGGTACTGTTATTTAAGCACCGTGACACCGACATTACGGGGGAGTCTTCCGTAGGTCGCTACGCTGCCGCTTCGTGCTCGGTTCATACGTACCATTAAAAACTGTTTTTTTTTTTGGCAATTTTTCAATAAATAAGATTTTTAAATTTCATTTTTCGGCGTAATGTTTGATATATTGTAATCAAATACTTGCAATCTGGATAATATATTAGAATTTTTGTTACACTGACGTATGGAAAGTCATCCAGCTTTCCACCCTCTTAATGTGGGCTGGACCGGTTCCTGCTCGATAAAAAATGTTTAGCGTAATGTAAACTATATTATAATGAAACAGGTAGCAGATTTTTTTTTTAATATCTAATAATCTCTTCTCTTTACATCTATACTGTATATTGCCAATTGACCACCGACCATCGACCATCGACCATCGACCCCAGTCCTTCAACCATAATAATGAAATATTTTCAACCTGGACGATATATTAGAATCTTTCTTAAACGGGCGCGTGGAAAGTCAAAAAGACTTCAACCCCCTTAATGCTTACGCGGCAGCAGCCGTACTGTCGACCCCGGTTGCAACCTGTCGTATGTATGCATCTAACAGTAGTCTTATACTACTGCGCGTCGTCGAGCAAATCAACGGCTTAGCATGCGTTAGACCTCTCCCTCTGGGCTATAACAACGAGCCTGGAATACATTATTGGCACAGACATAAGCATCGGAGAGGAAAAGCATCGTGCAACCTCGAACTTGCTCGTGCACGAGCCAGCGCAACGAGATGCGAAGGCCGCGGGCACGACCATGCCGCAATATCTGTCGGATGTTATTCCGTTCCTGCGCTCAGCGTGCCCGACCGATGAAACGACGATCAAGTTACTTAGTTTACAGCCGAAGGAGATGCGAATTAATTGGCTCGCGACAATAAGCGCAAATTGATTAATTGAATAAACAGCTTCTCGGATCGCTTTTGCATACAACAGCGATGCGCACGCAGCTACTGGCGCAACATTCGAGATGTCTTTGTTCTATAGTGCTTGTACCATGGCTGGCTCATCTGGATGTAACTGCTGTAGGGAAACAGACCAATCGCTGATGAAGGGCGGCATTAATGTACCTTTCAAATTTTGATCATGTTTTTTTTTTTATCGAATGTCCGGGAAAACCTGTCAGAGGTCGGAGGACTTTTTTATTATCCAATTTCCTGAAGCTTTTTTATTGCAGAATCATTTTCATTCTATAGATACATTTCAATGTGCATAGACCGCCGGAGGGTACGTTGTTGATGTAAGTGACGTTAAAGACTGAAAGTGCGGACAGAATGCGCGGGCTAAAAAAAATATCTGTTTTCTCAGAACTGGCTAGGCTAACGAGAAAAGTCGTTACGATCTTTCTCAAAGAGAATTTTATGTTCTACAAATGACGTTCTATACCATTAGCTCGTCAGCTCGTGCGTTACCGTGGTAATCCACGTTAAAGCCGATACGTTCCGGCTTCGGAAATAAAATCCGTCAATTTTATCATGAACGGCTAAATCCACTATCATTCATGTAGGCGATTTTATTCGCTACAAAAAGTATGTATTTCTTATAACTGCTGGAGATTGTTTTGCCGCTATAAATCGTGTTGTCACCCGGATGGGTCACGACACGCCAAGAGTAAAAGTAAAGTTGCTTTCATGTGCAAGCAAAATACGAAGAATAACTTACTTTTCCCAGTTGCTACGAATTTTCAATGAATGTAAATGGATGGAAATGAACCCTGGTCGGAATGTCGTACAGGACCAGCGCTGGCCGACACGAAACCAATACTGTTCCTGTGTGACGCTCCCACTAGGGAGGTGTTGAAAATCGAAGTACATCTTGCCTAGGCATTTTTTTTTTACTCCACACTAACAGTCCATAAACATTGCTTCTCATCAGCCATAAATATATCGAAAAACATATGTTTTTTAAATACCGATTGATTTGGAGATTCGGTAATTGGTTATACTTCTATCGGCGCTTTACATTTTTATTTTAGTCAGAGAATAAAGATCATCGGGTCAAGGAAAGTCAGTGCAAAGTCCCAGATTTGTCTACCCTGTTTTTAGTGTTCACCATGAATAAGCATCGTGACCGCTTTCAAATTAGACAACTTCAATTTTTTTTTTTTTTTCTGTTGTTTTCGTCAACTACTAAAAGTCAGAAAGTGATATGTTGCAAGCGAGTGCAGTGGCTCGGTGCGTTACGGAAAACGGTGAGTGGGCTAAGTGCAGTACACGGCTCCGTGTCTCCGTTGGTCTGGCTTGGCTTTGTCGTTCGCTGACTCGGCCTGCATCATAAATTATTCCGACAGCATTATATATGAGGATTATGATCCCAGCGGGGCTCCCAGTGTGATTCAGTCCTTTGACCGAAGCCTCTCTCGCGGGGTCGGGCTCGACATAGTTCCGTTCATCACTCCACCGCGCCGAGCTCGCTCGTCGGCAGAACGAGAGCAGCGACCAACATCGGAATAAGACATATCCCGAGCGACACATACAGATATAATATCTGTAGATTGTCGAGCACATGCGAGTCTTCTTCCTGCCTTCGCATCGACTCTCGCACGCCCCGTTATCGCCGAATGTACTTTCCTTACCCGAGCTATCACCGAGATTCACGTAACAGACATAACGATACAACGAGGAGTTTTGGAAGATCGAAGGGACACGTAATGTTTCATAACGAAGGTCAAATCGCGTAATAATTTTTATTTATTCGACAAAGTTTCGTCTATGAGAGAGAAAATCTGTTTTTCCGCTGCCGTTTGGAGAAATTCTCCATTTTGAGAATAAATATGATTTTAATTAAGCTCAATGATTAGAAAATTGATAATTACCGTGGCAACGAAATGCATCAGACAATTTCCTAAATGTCAACTTTAAAAGATGTTTTGATGAGATTCTGAGCACGTTGAAATGAAATTACGGAATAAAAAGTTACTTTTATCAATCTGCGAAGCATTGCACAGAACGATCATGATTTCTAAATTGTTATCTTCACGCGAAAGGGTCAGGTTCCGTAAATAAATAAATAAACGAATAACTGAGTAAAAAATTGTCTCTATGCGGAAGCGAGAAAAATGACGTCACTGTTATCGGAATATCGAGCGTAAGCACCGCTCGCCCCTTATCGCATGGAGACAATAAAGTGCACGTGATCCAGGTATACGTATGCAGGCGCAGAGTGACGCGGGAGACGGAAAGGACAATTATTATCCAAGAGTCTGACGTCACTTAACGGGGATCGATTCAATATGATTTATTAATTATTTTTTAAAATTAATTCCGCTGCGGAGATCGAACGACGGAGGAGTAATGAGTTGTACGATATTTACGATGCAAATTTTCGTCGTAAAATTATTTTTCTTCTTTTTTTTCCAAAAACCTTGCACGGCAAGATTTTGGTTGTAAAGTGAAGATCTGCGAAAAAGACCAAAGTTGCCGCGCTGCCGTTGATGGCACGTAATAAAAAAATTAAAATAAAATTAAGTCAAATCCGTGAATCTGCGAAGGCGAACATATACGCGAAGCGATGATTCTCGCTGAGTGCTGGTATGGAGCGAAATCAATTTTTTTTTCTATTTACGGTCAGTCGACCGTGCGACTCGCTCACGCGATCGCCTCTCTCTTCCGTCGATTCCCTCAGTATCGGCTATCCGGCGAACGCTGAAACCTCCCTGTGACAATATCCCTCTCACAGAGACGTAAACGAGCTTTCGTTGATTTTATTGTATCGTATATTGCGCATAGATAGTGAGATAGGTGTGCTACGAAGAGTACAATATAGCAACAATGACCGAGTCGACTTTATTGGATTTTCTCATCTCGGCTTCGATTCAGCTTTACAGTAGTCAATTAAAAAAAAAAATACCTTCGCACATGCCGAAAAAAAATCGAAGCCCGAATTAAAGAACTCCTGAAGATATTTAGCATTAAAGCTCAATTTTATAAAAATTAAATCAAAGATAAAAATTAAGAACCTCATAAAAGCCTGAAAATAAAATCGAAGCCCACATTAAAGAACTCATGAAAATGTTCATCCTTAAAGCTCAATATTATTATTTTTTATTTAATTTTTCACTCGACCTTTCTGAGCAAGATTCGCACGAGATTTAAATGTTTCCTGATGACATCTTGAGAATGTGTGAAATGAAAAAGAAGTGTACATACATAAGGTTTACTGCAACTTTGGAGTTACCATTCGAGCGGTCTAGCTCCGATTTGTGTGTGGATCTAAAAGATTTGCCTAGAATTATTTGCCAAGCGGGGATATCATCGTCCGTTCAGTGCTAGTGCAAGCAATGCGGTTTGCACACCCCGCTCCTCTGCTTGCACAGGCCGCGGGTTTCTTGCCCGCTCGCCACACCATCCCACGAGCGATGAATAAAATGAGACAGAGCGCGGAGAGGCCGCTAAACATCGGTTCAGCGTCGCCGACACTCGCTCTAAAATTAACGGCAGACGACTAAAATATCTTTCCCGAATTTCGCAGCGATCATGTATACCGCCTGTCGCACTCTTGCACCAAGTTTGTTTCGAAATTATATTGCATTAAGGCGTGTCCGCATTGGGCGAAATATTTTTTAACAAGGTAACAAAGTAATACAATTCTTGCGAACTACGAAAAGCAAGTGAATTAACATTAAAAATTTCACATATGTACACTGAGTGATGGATCTGACAGAAAGTACCATAAATCAGGTAAAAACCTCGAGAACTTTCAAGTGTATGCAAACTAGAGCGACATCCTGGTCGACATTCGTATTAAACTTAACTCATTACGCTAGGAAATACGGTAATTTTTGCTATCGCAGATATTACCCGAATATCTTGTCATTTTTCCTAGAAAATAAGTACGTTTTACTTGAAATTACAGTAATCGACGGTGTCGCGATCGCGAACCGTTTGTTTTAGGTTTGTGAGTTAAATTGGCATACTATGTCGATCAAATCTTTTGATGTATAGGTACACACGTAAGTAAAATTGATCGACGAAATTCTCAGTTTAAATCCACGAAATTTCTTGGCAGAACGCAAAATTTTACCAACCCGGTCTCTAGGAAAAGTTATCACATAGGTCGGGTAAAAACTGCGATGTGGAAATTGCACAGGTCGATTGTCGCTATAATAATTATTGTAAATGATGTATACGTTAATTATTGTAAATTAATATTTGCAAACGACAGTCAATGCAAATCTGTCGGCAAGTTTTCATTGATAATTAGGTATTGCTCTGTCGGACATTTTTTCGCCTAATGGGAACGCAATAATTTTGGAAATTCATGCTGCAGATTTCTGCAACATTCACTGTCAGGGTTTTCCCAACTCGAGAAAGATTTGTGAGCCAAAGAGCGTCGCATTGCCAGCCCGGAAATATTGTACGAACGTTTTTTTGTTGTTGAAGTGAGATCGACGTTACGTAGACGAGTCTTTCATGAACGTTATGCGATGCTCACTTTATCGATGATACGTTATCCATTATATAACAGTTGTCACTTCCTCATAATATTTCATATAACACGGTCACGCCATAGTTTTTTATTTCGTTTTTCTCACGATCCATTATCTGTTACATGTACTGCGTCAATATTTTTCTATGTTTTTTTTTTACGCTTTCCGTTTCTGTCGCTATTCAACGGTGAAACTGAAGGTTTTTTTAATTTATTTTTTTTATTTAATACACATCAGTTTTGTTTTTACAAAAAAAATAATATTATGTTCTGTAAAACTAATAACGATGTGGCGTGATAGTTTATCATTATAATTTCCGCATATTAAGAGAGAATTCGACGATTTACCGGTGTAATAAACCCGGTTATTTTGTATTTATTTATACGTGATTTTTTTATACGACTTTTCTTACTGATAATAATCAGTAAAAAAAAGTCGTATTAAAAAATCTCTTGCGGTCAATTGTTCGTAACGGTGTTACGATGTAATGTAGAAGAAAATGCCACAATTTTATTGTTTGCAATACAATTTTTTATATCTTCTATCCAATAATGGAAATCCTCTAAACATTTTTTATACTCAAAGCTGGTGATTTTTTTTTCATGATCGCAGCACCGTTACGAGAAGTCAATCGCATGGGTTTTCCGATACAGTTTATTTTTGCCAATAAAAAATAAATAAAACACGATGTCTCGCCCGAAATCGTCAAACCAAGCGCCCCCCCCCCTCTCTCTCCCTCACATAAAATAATGGTGCTCAGTATAGAAATGAATATCATATCACGGAAGCTGCTCATGATTTTAATTCACAACAGCAGGCGCTCTTGATGCAAATGCCAGTACGTCCGCAAAGTTTGCAGCGCGCCACAGCGAGATGCATTCGTGCGGATTGATCAGTGCGGTTGATATGTACTGCAGCACCGGCCATCTTGTCTCTCTATGGATAGTCACTTTGTTATGTGCAACTAATAACAATTTGTCTTTCGCTGCATATATTTAGGACACACTTAATGAGAATGAATCCAAACTCGACAGTTCGATAAATAGACAAATATAAAAAAAAGAAAAACCAACGACTAAACGTCATCGCAATAGTCAATTGAGACTTCAAGATTCGAAGCCCGAATTTCGGAACTTCTAAAAATATTCAACGTTAGAGCTAAATTATATATAAAAAAAAAAGAATAAAACAAAGAAAAACTTTTGATCAGCCTGAAAATGAAATCTGTTTATATCAATTGCAACAGCGGTCATTTTGCCTCTCTATGGATGGTGACTTTGATGTGCGCAACTGACAACAATTTTTCTTCCATCGCATATATTTGCAACATATCTCGTCAGAAGAATTCAAAGTCGACAGTTCGCCAACTCGACAAATATCAACAAAAAAAAAAAGCTGAACACTATCGCGATACTCAATTGAGATTTGAAGAGAGGCAACAAAAAAAGGTCCAAAGCCAGCGCGATAGTCCATCAAGATTTTAAGAGAGGCAACGAAAAAAGGCCAGCCTATTGTCGCACCACATAGCAAGGGGTTGTAATGGATTGCTCCGAAGCCATTGGTAGTTATCGATCCTACGCTATAACGAGTCGCGTGCCGCGGCTTTTGTGAACTGCCCGACTCCCGGATGTCTCTTTCCATCTCGGTGAATGTCCGCTACACGCGTGTCTAATCGCGAAAAAGGAGGCCGTGTATTGACACAAGAGATAGAGAGAAAGAGACAGAGAGAGGTGAAGAGAGACATACAGAGAGTTATGAGTTGTGAGCGTCTTATAAAAATTAGATTTCACCGTGCGAGCGACGCGAGAGTCTCGTTCGATCGATTAGGAATCTTCGCCGAGATTGCAGATTGGGGGATCGCGAGGAGTAGAGAATTTTCGCATCGAGCCTCGAATATAATCGCCCGAACCCCTTTTATCCGTAGGACGTAATGGATTGGCTTAGCGGGCTTGTACGTATCACCATTGCCGGTAGGAGTGTAGTGCTAAAGTTCGTTGCGAGGGTTGAAGGCTCATGCCGAATGGCACGCGAGATGATCGGAGGCCCTTTGGGCGTGTTCCCTGAGCGAAGGAGCGAACGGGCTGGGTAGGCGAGTGAGGATTTATGTGTATACGTAAATGGATAAACTGCAAGACGACCCAGTGAACCTTTTCCATACACATAAGAGGTTTCGCTTCCCTCGGATTTGATCATTGTGAAAGGACGAGGTCGGGAGATGACACGCAGGAGAAGGAAACAGTCGCACCCTGGACTGCCAATAAGCTTTTTGTGTATCGCCTCGGCTGGTGGCTGTAGGGTTGGGCCTACTGGTCGGCTCTTTGGCCTGTGGCGGTTTGTATGTCTCGCAGGAAGTCGATAGAACGAGATACGAGCGCCCCAATAACTGGACTCATCGTTTTGCTTCCTCGTGGAGGAACATTCGTTTTTTTTTTATTGATCACTGGTTACTTGATTCACTTGTTTGCTGCATTGAGTTGACACCTTTTGCGTTGCGACCGAGCAATGCACCACGGTCGGTATCGAAAAGTGTAATGAACTTTCGTCACGGGTGCTTGGATTAAAGAAAAGCCGCGATGACATGCGTTCAAAGCTGCTATTTGGTTGGTACAACTGAAACATTGTACATGAAACATTGTACATGAAGAAGTATTTATGTTGGTTCAATAAAATAATGCCATTGAACGTGTTTCACCGCGCCTTGGTTAATCCAATCATTTCTTTTCCCCAGTGTGATTGCAGCCGTCCGAAAAAGAATTCCTGCTGGATGTGGAATTGTTACGAATTTGGAGTCAGCGCGATTAAAAAAGGGCAATATAGTTTTTGAGGAGGGTTCGTCGGTAATAATAACTGTAATCAACTTTTCTAAAACCGGCGGGTGTTCACAGTCAAAAGAAGAGTCTCACTGGAGGCCGATGTGGTATCCACTTCTGATGACACTTTTCTTCTGACCGTCACTAACGAGACACGTGAAGGAACTTGATTACAGTTTCTGATACCGACTGAGACCGGATTAGGTGGCGAGGAGGGTGTTTCACGTAACGTTAAATGGCCAATAGCCGTAGGCATCGAAACAACTGGGGAATACACAGGCTTTCGATACGCGAGATTCTGAGCCGGACTTAGCATACTTGAACATTGGGCCGCGGAGATTAGTGGCTCACGGTGCACCGGTGTTCGTGACCTTTGGGAATAATGTCGGGTCACGTGGCGTGATTCGATCAATCAAATGCCGAGCCCTCGGTTCCACTATAGGTCGCCGATAGTAAAAGCGAGAGGTTTATGGCACCGTTTCGAGCGAGCCCTTTTAACCATATTTGTGTCAATCTATAAGGGCATCTTATCCGAAAATCTGTGAGACAAATTGTTTGCTGCTGTTAATGTTCCCTGGATAACACAGATGAAGGTTCATAAATTCCCTTTTCAGAAATAAAGTGGAAGCGAAAGATAATACAATAAGAGAGAAATTGGAAACCCGAACGATTAGGGGAGAACGAGCGAATACCGATTATCTTTTAGGAAAAACCGTAATATGTTAATTACATAGTGGGGTTAATGTTTGTAATTATATATAGATACAAAGTTCAGAATAACAAGTGCCAAAAACAAGCGTTTTTCTCTAGAAAATAATCGACGAGTAACTGTCATTAACAATTGAACAGAAGTTAATGCAGCCGGTATTATTCACCGCACTCGACAAGGCGTCTAATTAGCCGACACCCATTAAAAACAAAATTTAACAACAATAACGAATCATCTGCCCCAATGCAAAGAATTCGTCTAAAAATGACTCTGCACATCAATTAGTTAAACGCAGTTAGATGTCTTGTCGGGTGGAAAAAAAAAAAATCACATGAATACCGATAATTTAATTGAAAGGTATAGCAGCTGAAAGTTTGAAAGCTTCTGGCGAGCCCTTCAGACTGCAAATCCGCGTGTCCGACATTGTTTTCATTATGTCGTCAGACCCTCACTATCCACCCTGCGCATAGCTTTGACGTGGCTTTCGCTTTCGAGTTAAATGGCTTTTGCGATGTCAGAAACCGAGAAATCAGGGATTGATGGAGGCACTGTGAGTAAAATAAAAACTATGAGAAAAGGGATATGTATGTATATACATATACATATATCTATATCTATATATCCATATATCTATATATATATATATATAGATATATTAAGCGACTCGTAGGCGCGAAGGGTAGACATATTTTCAATTGATGGTTGACTGGTCCACCGTTGGCAACTGAGCCGGCTGGTTTAGCTCTCTCGTGCTTTTTATTAAAAATTCCGTGCACTATCGCTCTCGCTCGCTTCGTCGTGTCACTTCTCGCCGAATCCTACGACGGTGCTATTGTACGCCGTTGTATCAATGAACGGGCAATGACGTGGCTCGAAGCCGAGCGGGGATGCTCGAGAGAAGCGTCGTATGTGATCATTTGTATGTAACAGAGCTTCACTCTACATATGTATGCGCACATGTTTATTTGATGTATGCAATTTTTTTTTTTTTTTGCAGAGTAGAAACAGTGTGCGGTGTGTGCGCTTTGCCGACGGTTTCATCCATTGCAAGTGCATTATGTTTCGCTCGCGAAGTTTATGTAATATTCAAAATTCAATTTCGTAAGGTATAAAGCGGTGACGGTGTTAAATTGCTTATCTGCCTTGTACGCTATTGTATAGCGTAAATCGATATTGTGTCCCAGAGCAGATGGTCTAAATACAGAGCAGCTGAATTATTTATCCGCGGATCAATGAACCTTGTCGCCGTTTTGTTTACAAACATTTCCTTTATTAACTAAAAATAACAATTTTCTCTCAATGATATTACCAAAAAACAACAAAAATTTTTTAAATTGTATTTCTTTCGAAAATTTTGATTTCGTTTATATCCAACGTCATAATTCAAAAAAAGCGATACAATTTAATAAATCTCGCGTACCTCGAGCGTATCATTTCGTCTGACAATATTTTATATACGAAACAAAAATTCAACAAAGCTATAAAATTGAAGCATTTTTTTTGGAGATAATTATATATACATATAAATACATGCATACATATATACATATCTATATGCATATATGTCTATTTCTATTCCGTATAATCATGGATGTATATTGGAAGATCTTCAATGAAATTTAAATTTCTCCAAAAATTTCAATAATCGTCGAAGAGTAAATACGAAGATAATCCAACTGTTAATTAAACGTGAGCCAAACGCGATGAGGAAATCCACTGGGCTCAGAGAATTCCATGCCGCAGCCCTGTGGATCGGAGATGCGGCTTATCAGCCGGCATGAATTCCCGGTATGATATGACGGGTTTCTCGTCTACTCTGTCATCCGAGCTACGAATGCCAGCTTGACGTCTCCCAATCTGACATAATAGAGGCCAGCGGTTGTCATTCCGCAATTTCGAAACACTTACTAATGCATCGCGTGACTAAAACGACGAAGGTGGATTTTGTATACCTCGTAGAGGTAAAATACGTGGGTATGATTTTAGTCACGCGATATCACAAATTATTTAAACTATTTATGCTTTTCAGATAGTTTTTTTTCGACCGACTCGCATGTGCGCTTTTTTTGACAACGTCGAAATATGTGGATCAATCGAATACATTTATTTAATTCTCATCGCCGTTATTATTTTATCGACAATTACAGAATGTCCTTCACTCGTCTGCTCTCATACAGAGCAAAAAAATAATTTCGTAAAATAGGAATGCGAAATTTCGTAAAAATGATTTTGTTAAATAAGTGACAAACTTGTTTGTCAATTATTTGAACACACGAAACTGTCCTATTGTTTCCTGTATTATTGATAACTTTAGTTTGTACTTTTGTTCGCAAAACTAGAAAGTTAACAAATAAAAAAAAGTCGTAGACGTTTGTGGACAATAATTTGTTGTAAAAAGTACACATTTTTTTTGTTTTTATTACCGTGTAACAAATCGCAACTGCAGACAAGATTTGCTAAACATTTTCTGAGTACGAGTTAAATGAGAAAAAAAATTAATTTATTGACGACGCGCATGCAATAAATAAATTGAATGCCTCGCGACATCGATCTAAAAAAATTTACGAAATTGTATCATCCATAAAAAAAAAAAAAAAAAATATATATATATATTACCATAAATGACGATAAAAAAGTCACCAAAACATCGACAATGACGATTGTCGATTGTCGAAAATCTATTCGTGATACTTTCTCGTGTGGCCAAGCGTCATTCATATACTATTTTGTTCCACGACTTTCCCAAGCCTTCGATAGCTCAGTTGGTAGAGCGGTGGACTGTAGTTGGTTGAGTACGACATAGAAATCCATAGGTCGCTGGTTCAAATCCGGCTCGAAGGAATCGCATATATATCTATATATATATTTTTTTTTCTCTCCACAATCCGCATAACTTTCGACATTGCGATTGCGAAGGTAATTTTTTAATGCACATCGAGTCACGTGCCGAAGTGCACGCGGCATGCGATATTATTATCTCAGTTCGCACGGAAGTGTGTTCGCGGCGTGCGTGTGGCGCCTTGCAGCGGGACCGGCGACTATATATAGGCCAGGTGCGTTAATCGCAGTCGCCAACTTTCGTGCGCGGAGTTTATTTATTCAGGGCTTTTGGGTCGGGCGTTGCGCGCGAAGTTCACAGTGCTGTCGACCCAGCGTCGAATAAACGGCTCTGGGATATCGGAGGAATTGAATTACCGTTGTCCCGAGCACCGCTACAATGCATTATTGACTCATCCGCGTGTAGCAAACCGAACCACCGAAAACCACTCAGCCGCTTTGACGATGTATCGTCGCGTGAGTGTTCCGGTGTTTATCCGGAAGGGGGCTTACGCGCGGCTGACAACTGTCGGGCTTACGTAGCGAACCGCAAACGCTCGTTGTAACGCGGGGTACCAATCGCCCCTCGATCCACCGAATTGCGATTCGCACTCGAACATCAGCGACCTCGGACGTGCGACGGACTCAACCGAATCCGGCAATGTGCGGCTTACCTAACCCAAGTGGTTAAATTGTTATTAATCCAGGGGAAAGAGGCTTCCTCTCGACAAAAGTAATATGTCACATCTCGACACATATACCTTCATAGATAGGCATATGAAAAATATTATATGTACATTATGTATACATATACATAACGTATACATAATGTTATGTCATGTATGTATACATAAATATACATAACATATACTACTACATTAATGAGTATACGACATTAATTATTGTTAATATATATATAGAAGAAAGAACATGTGTGTGTGTGTGTGTGTGTGTGTGTGTGTGGGTGTGTGTGTGTGTGTGTGTGTGTGTGTGTGTGTGTGTGCGTGCGTGTGTGTGTGTGTGTGTGTGTATTTGTATATATGTATATTGTTATATATGTATGTATTTGTATATACAATTTTTCTCGAGAGACGCTTGGATGAAACGAATATCGAAGAAGTCCTCGAGAATAATGTGTTCGAGAGATTAGATCATTTATTCATTATTATATCATCCGAGAACGGACATTTAGACTCGCCTTGACGAAAATCGCGAGCGACGCGAATCAGCCGAATGGATAATAAAAATTGGAATTAAAAAAAAATACAAAATTGTACGGTTTACCTAGACCTCCCAAGTGGTGAACTGTTATTACTCGACAGGTAGGAGGCGGCTCCCTCTCTACGAAAGTGAAATATCACCTTTCGACACATATGAGTCCATATATATGCATATGAAACATCCTGTATGTGTAGTATATATATATTATTGATATATATAGAAGTAAAAATAAATATATGCATATATCTATATATCAATTAAATATTATATATTTAATTGTACATATATAATTTTTGTTTTTTTTTTCTCAAAAGACTGTTCGATTAAATGAATATCAAAGAATTCCTCGAGAAGGATGTTTTCCATCCGAGAACTGATATTTAGCTTCGCCTCGATGAAAATCCCGGATTATGCGAATCGGCCGAATGATCATGAAAAATTTGGAATTTTTGTCGAATACAAAATTGTGCTGAACACGCGACACCAATAACGCCCTATTACTTCCAAACCGGGAACACAATACACCGTTAGGAATATTTTTGTAGCGAATTATCCAAAACTCCGCTATGTCGCGTGACCGACGTAAGAGGGGGTCTTATCCGCTCCGTCCGTGCGCGTCTAATAAGGGCGAAAGTGAAGGAGAAACGAGGATAAAAAAAAAGGGGGGGAGCACGAACGGTGATATTACGAAAATGATCGGTTTTGTGTGAAACCGCGCAACCCTCGGATTCAACCCAACGCGGTGGGGTGAATTTTTCTCGGAATTTCGCAAACCCCCTCTTCGCGTGCACGACTCTTTCGTCCTGCGAATTGTCTGTACTCTCTTTAATTATACGAATACGTGCGGGCCCTCGGCGATTCGCACAGCGATCGTGCATATCGCAGCACACATCTGTTCGGCGATACGCATCGTCCCGCTTGGCTTCTTATCAACGAAGAATTCTCTTACGCTATTAAAGCGACCGCCCGTGCACTCGATCAGTCGACTTTCCCCCCCCCCCCCCCCCGAGTATTGTTATGGTAATCGATGGAACCTCGTTCCTATTTACGCTCGGCACTGTGTACACCGGATACAGAGTGCACATAGATAGATGCATGCACGCGTATAGATTTTGTGTAACACAAGCTATCTATAAGTCCCGCGAGGCTTTTTATAGAGCCAGGTCGAGGGATCTTCGCGCTCGAAGGACCTTCACCGAGCACCAAAACTTCCTTCCGATCGTTGCGCGATTGCGTGTACATGGAATCGAGTGTGTAGACACACACACTCGCATATGCTCAAAACATCCGACCGCTTGTCTCCGGAAGTGCGCGACGAGCGCGAGGAAAGCCGCAGAGCTTTAACATTGGCATTGGCAGTTTTGTCTGAAGCCATTGGATCGCTATTTGTTAACGATCGAGGGTCGCGTTGCAACGGTGAGATTTTTAAAATCTCTGGAGACGATGATTTAAGGGTATTGTATTTTATACACGATAAAGAATGAAGATGATCCAAAGAAGGATATTCTTATACTCGGGTTCACTTGAGTGATTAGAAGTTACTCAAAAGTCACTATAATTTTACTTTGTTTTCTGTTCAATTCTATGCTCCGTTTTTTTTTTTTTTTTTTTTTTTTTTTTTTATTGCAATTTTGTCTGAACAGCCATTGGATGGCTATTTGTTGACGATAGACTGTCGCGATTGCGACAGTGAGATTCTAAATTCTCCGGAAAAGAGTGATTTGGAAACGTCAAAGTGCCGATTTTCTTATACGCGGTACAAATCACTTAAAAATCATCGTAATTTTACATTGTTTCCTGTTCAATTCTGCTCTATCGAAAACACTCGTTAAATTATTTTATTTTTCTCGTAAATAAATATCCAAAAATGCCGATGACATTTTATTAAATAATAATCATTGCGCCAAAAAAAAAAAAAAAAACAATAGAATGAAATTTATCTAGTAGGATTTTTTTTTTTTTTTTTGTAATATTGTAATTTTATAATTGGTCACGTAACGGTAAAAATACGGTAAAAATAGCAGTCTCATTTTCCGCTCACATCCCCAAGCGTGATAGCAATGGTGGAAATCGGTGCGGGGGGTGAGGTGGGGTGGGGGGGGGGGGGAAGGAATATTTGTCGCGGTAAAATGCTCTGCCACGTGAACTGTACAAACGATATCGCGGAGATGCCTCGCTGGAGTTTCGGTAGGATAAAAATAAATTAAAAAAAAAAAAGCTTAAATTAGACAGGAAGGAAGATGAGTGTTCGTCCGAGCACGTAGGACTGCTTCGTCTTGTGCTCTTCGCGGCTGGAGCTTCGCTCACTCGACGGCGAGTGGGTGAAAAAGATTTAATAGCAGTGCGGGAACGAAGTAGCGCGGGTTGGTGGGCGATAAGTAATGTCATACGTTTATCAGTCGGTGACCCGTCTGGCAAAATAAATTCCTTGAATTCCACCGAATATCGTGTTCTAGCCTTCTTAACGCTGTCCATTAAAATCCCCGGAAGGGCATGCTGTTTTTTTTTTTTTTTTTTTTTTTTTTTTTTAATCGTTTCGTGAATTAAATAACAAGCAGTTGTTTGACCGTGTCTTCTTATCCGAACGTTCTAAGACTTTAGGGCGTCGAAAACCGCGCTAATTATAATTTGTCGTTCTCTTTCACACGGTAGAAAATAATTTTGCAAAATCGGAGTACGAAGTTTCGTAAAAATAATGTTGTCTTTTAGTTTCCGTGTCATTGGCAATTTTCGCTTGTACTTTTGTCCGTGAAACTAGAGTCGAATTATGCGATCGGAAAATTAATAAATCAAAAAATTATGGACGTTTGTGGACAATAAATTGTTGTAAAAACTTTTTTTTTTTTTTTTTTTTTACTGTGCATTCATTTCGCATCATTTAGATCGCAGGTACACAATACAAAGAGTTTGTACTTTTCACACCTTATTGTCCACAAACGTCCACAATTTTTGTTTATTTGTCAATTTTCCGATCGCACCACCTGGCGCCAGTTTAACAAACAAAAGTACAAGCTGAAATTGTTAATAGCACGGGAAGCAAGAGGACAGGTTTGTATATTCGTTTAGGCTCCACGCCTACCTATTGCAGTATATCGAAATTCATCCGCCGATAAGGTTAAAAAATCACATACAATTAGTTTGCAAATACTATACAAATTTGTATCTAGCGACAACAATTTTTTGCTCGTCAACAAGATTAATTCTATAATTCGGATTTCTGGATGAAAAAAAAAAAAGAAAAAAAAATCAATGTTCGACCGTGACAGGACTCGAACCTGCAATCTTCGGATCCGAAGTCCGACGCCTTATCCATTAGGCCACACGGTCAGTTGAAATGTGGTACCTCAACCCTGCATAAGTACACCGTTTCGATAAATAATAATTATTAAATAATCGTCAGAAAACGATTTTCCACTTCATTCGACGCGCAATTGAATTTTTATTTGCCGTTTTGTACTAATTAAAAATTCTTCACTCTTGGCTTTGTACTCGAGTCGGGTCGGTAATGTCGGAATCTTTTTACCCCCAATCTATATATGGACATGCGCGCGCACGCACGAGGGCATAGGCGAGCGCTGTAAAGTGCGTTAGCGTTCGAGCAGCTCAGCCGCGACGTGCTAATTGTATAGTCGCGTTTATTTTTTAACATAAAAATATATGCTCCGAATGAAATATGAGCAATTGTCAGTCCTACCTGCTGCGGGCGCTCCGATTGACGAATTCTTTTAGAGCACTTCAGTCACTAACGCGCTCGTTTCGATCGTTCTAAAATTCGGCGAGCTAATTTTCACGGTAAAACAAACAGCTTCCAACTGCGATGATAGTTGGACGAACAGGTGCTTCATCGACCTTCTCGCAGATGACGCGAAGAACTTTGTCACGACCGTGTCGGTAAAGTAGTTTACGCCTCTACCATCTGCCGAAGTGGCGGAAAATTTAGGGTATGCACAAAAATAAGAAAAAAAAAATGATTTATTACAGGTTTTTATGGTGCAATATCGATTTCTATAAAAAAAAAAAAAAATATACAAGAATTTTAATATTTTTTGTTAAATACACATTTGTGAAGCGCTGAATTCAGAGAACAAAGCTTACCGACGAAAGTCGCTGGCGTTAGGACTATTTACCGTTTTCCGGATAAACGCAGAGAGGAGAAATAGGGCGTGCATTAAGACCATATGAAATACCTCCGGGCTCAGTCGGTATCGAAAACTGTAATCAATTTTTGTCACGCTTTCTCGTATGCGCGGTTAAATTGTATTCAACCCTTTAATGGAGTTTCGTTTTGTGAGTGAGAAAAAAAATAATCATCGAAGAGATGTTAAAACGTTCTATGAAAAATGTCCAATAGTAAAACTTATTAAGCCGTCCCTCACCGAAAAGAACTATCGAACACTACGGAAAAATACTACTGGGAGTATCCAGTGGTTAAGTACTAATAAACTACTGAACCACTGCTAAACTGGCGAACAGCTGAAAACTGATGGAAATCTTGAGTAGTTAACTATTGAAAATTACTGGGCATGTTGCGATAGACAAGCGACGGAGCGGTGGCGGTTTTTCTGTCTGGATAACTACTGAGTAGTTAACTGAGTACTTAACTATCCAGAACTACTATGAATTTGACCGAGCAGTTAACTATCCAGAACTACTATAAATTTGACTGAGTAGTTAACTATCCAGAACTACTATAAATTTAACTGAGCAGTTAACTATCCAGAACTACTATGAATTTGACTGAGTAGTTAACTATCCAGAACTACTGTAAATTTGACTGAGTAGTTAACTATCCAGAACTACTATAAATTTAACTGAGCAGTTAACTATCCAGAACTACTATAAATTTGACTGAGTAGTTAACTATCCAGAACTACTATAAATTTAACTGAGCAGTTAACTATCCAGAACTACTATAAATTTGACTGAGTAGTTAACTATCCAGAACTACTATAAATTTAACTGAGCAGTTAACTATCCAGAACTACTATAAATTTGACTGAGTAGTTAACTATCCAGAACTACTGTAAATTTGACTGAGCAGTTAACTATCCAGAACTACTATAAATTTGACTGAGTAGTTAACTATCCAGAACTACTATAAATTTAACTGAGCAGTTAACTATCCAGAACTACTATAAATTTGACTGAGTAGTTAACTATCCAGAACTACTATAAATTTGACTGAGTAGTTAACTATCCAGAACTACTATAAATTTAACTGAGCAGTTAACTATCCAGAACTACTATGAATTTGACTGAGCAGTTAACTATCCAGAACTACTATGAATTTGACTGAGCAGTTAACTATCCAGAACTACTATAAATTTAACTGAGCAGTTAACTATCCAGAACTACTATAAATTTGACTGAGTAGTTCACTATCCAGAACTACTATAAATTTGACTGAGTAGTTAACTATTCAGAACTACTATAAATTTGACTGAGTAGTTAACTATCCAGAACTACTATAAATTTGACTGAGTAGTTAACTATCCAGAACTACTATAAATTTAACTGAGCAGTTAACTATCCAGAACTACTATAAATTTCCAGCAGTTAACTACTCGAAATTACTGTGATTTTCCAGTAGTGCTCAAGGTAGGTTCTGGCTACTGCGGCTTACCCTAGGAAAACCCGAAAATTTTCAGTATACAAGTATAAAGTCATAGCACATAAGTGTGAAGGCCGCCGAGATGCATTGCTTCGGTAATCCATCTTTGTCATCACAATAATATTCGCAAACGATGAATTGCTTATTTTTCGTCCTTACCCCAGGCAGCATGACTACCGTCACCTCGATTCTCCGCGACTTTGCGCACCAGACTGCTCGACGCTTCTTTGAGGTCGTAGGCCCACCCTATTTTCGCGAAACCGTCGATCACCATAGTCGTTAGGTTCAGCCCGTAATTTCCAAACTCGCCTGTCTTGTAGTCCCATGGAAAGGAGTGATGATAATTGTGCCATCCCTCTCCCAGAGTCGCGAAAGCCACCATGGCGTTATCCACGGGACGAATGGAGCTGGTAAATAAAAAAGAGCAGCATCGAGAAATAAAAATTATGGAATGATGTATAAATAAAGAAAAAAAATTTAAGTTGATAGCGATTGCCCTTAAATTATTTGTAATACCGCTGATATATGTTTGGATGAATGAAAAGTCGCGATGACACACGTTCATAGCTCTTATTTGGTTGGTACAACTAAAGCACTGTTTTGCTGAACGATTATTATAAAGGAACATTTTTGTTGAACCAACCAAACAACGCCTTTGAATGTATGTCACCGCGTTTTAGTGGCATTAAAAATAATTGCTAAAAAGTGTAATCGCTATCATCTTCATTTTTTTTTTTTTAATTTCAATTTGTAAATCATTCCATAATTTTTATTTCGCAACAAGATCAGACATCAAATGAATAAATTAAAAATATGGATAACACTCACTTGTCGTAGCTTTTGTATCCCCAGAGATGGGCGAAGCTATTGACCGAAAATACTACGTTGAGGCTGATGTAATAACGAAGAAATATCTGTGACATTATCGTCATGTACCATTCCTCGTTCCAGCAGTTAACGGGAATGATTATCGGTATGATGAAGCAGATGAACAGCTTCAGAATCGAAAAATATCTGTCATCAAAAATGAAATTATAAAAACGGTATTTACGTTAGTTGATCAATTATTTCGACCGGATTTTTTTTTTTTTTTTTTTATATACGAACATACTTTTCGCCAAATCGTAGGACCGGATCGGAGAGAATATCGCTCATGTCGACTTCCTTTCCACGTCTCAGTACTTCGGGATGCTTTACCATCATCTGCCAGCCCACGTGGGAGAAGAAAAAGCCCCGTTCGCTGTTGTGCGGATCGGCATCGGTTTCCGAATATTTGTGGTGTATTCTGTGGTCTCTCACCCAGTGGTACAGCGAATTCTACCGTACAACAAACACATAAAAAATATTAAATTGGCACTCTTCCATAAAATAATAAAAGTATTTACCTCTCCGGCCAAGATATAAGAAGCGAGTAGAATGATTCGAAGGGGTAACTTGGCTTTGTACGATCTGTGCGTCCACAAACGGTGAGCTCCCGCGGTAACACCGACTTGACTGATCACTCCCGTGATCAAAGCTTTAAATATGCACAAACAACATCTTAGTCATCTTCGCTTCGATCATAATTAATTGAATATCAATTACATTATTAAAAAAAAAAGAACACCAAGAGAAAGCGATTATAAAAGAAATGAAAACCAATCTTCTAAGTAGCCATCTACTAATCGTTGACTTACCCCAGAGCGCCAGCATCTTGTATTGGAATATACTAAACGTGAGGAGAGTGTATATCGTCCCGACATACATGAGACTGAGACCGATTACATTGGGCCATTTAACTCTCGTTTTGAATTCGAACCATCCGTACTTGTAGTTCTTCAATTCTTGCTTTATTTCATCTTTCTCCGGATTTTGTGGTTTTTCCGAAATCGGGGATTCGTTGTTTTTTAAGTGTCTCTTTGAATTTACTGTGGCGATGTTCTCCTCCAGTATTGGGTCCGATCGCGGAGTCACAGCGACGAGGACATTCGGTAGCATCTTGCATTCGGCGCTGTCGACGACGAACTGCAAGTGAAATACTTCACAAACAATGTCTCACGTTCCTTTTGTAATTGCTCAGAGTCACGGGCATTATCGTCACGATTAGAACGAACTAACGCAACTTTCCACTTCCAAACTCATTTATGCACGAAGCGAAGTTTTTTTTGTGAACTATTTAATCAGCTGCGTTTTTCTTCGTTTCTTACGTATTCATTAACTGAATATTTATTTAGAATGTGTCGTCCCATATGTGGATCGTGCGAGGAAAATAATCATTTTTTGTTATTTTTAAGAATGCATCGCACGTACATTACCAGCAAAAAAGTGAGATTCAGTGAGAATTCGAACACTTCCCAATGGTATAAAAGTCCGAAGAAAATCAACTGTATTGCAAGGTGCCAAGAACGCTCATATTGCGTAATTAATAATCTCAAAAACTTATGAACAAATTGCTAAACGAAAAAACGATTTAATAAATAATCAGTACACATTCTTTTCTCTTCTTAAATGAATTCGTTGATTTTTCTGGAAGCCACTTGAATTTTTGAAGAATTTCCTTACATTTTTCAATTTTCCGATTCGAACCCGATATCCTGCTGTAACTCACAAATCTAAAACTGCGATCCTCTCGTGAAGCTTATCTATCAGGATAGTGACTGTTTACATATTGACAACTGAAGCCTGGCATGAAACTGCTTAGTGTTAGTCGGGATGATGATTTTATAAACAATGAAAATGGGAGCTTTACCGTAAAAAAAAAAAAAAAAAACATTTAAATTGCGTTTCTGCTTCGCTAACTTTTCGAATGTTTTATCAAGAACGTTATGCAAAACAAGCTTGCGGGCAGAAATCTTCAGTCATAACTCATAGCTGACGAAGACGGACATTTGAAGCTCGAGCTTCAAGCCGCAACTACGCGACAGTAGTAACTACTTATACAGGAATAACTGCAGTCTCGAGTAGTAATTACTGATATGTACGCTGATAGATAAGCGCGACGAAACGGACGCAATTGGAGCAATATTTGCGATATTCGCTGCACGTGTCGCAAGTATTGCTCCAACTGCGTACCTATCGTGAAGCTTATCTATCAGGATAGTGACTGTTTACATATTAACAACTGAAGCCTGGCATGAAACTGCTTAGTGTAAGTCGGGATGATGATTTTATAAACAATGAAAATGGGAGCTTTACCGTAAAAAAAAAAAAAACATTTGAATTGCGTTTCTGCTTCGCTGACTTTTCGAATGTTTTATCAAGAACGTTATGCAAAACAAGCTTGCGGGCAGAAATCTTCAGTCATAACTCATAGCTGACGAAGACGGACATTTGAAGCTCGAGCTTCAAGCCGCAACTACGCGATAGTAGTGACTACTTATACAGGAATAACTGCAGTCTCGAGTAGTAATTACTGATATGTACCCTGATAGATAAGCGCGACGAAACGGACGCAATTGGAGCAATATTTGCGATATTCGCTGCACGTGTCGCAAGTATTGCTCCAACTGCGTACCTTTCGTGAAGCTTATCTATCAGGATAGTGACTGTTTACATATTGACAACTGAAGCCTGGCATTAAACTGCTCAGTGTAAGTCGGGATGATGAATTTATAAACAATGAAAATGGGAGCTTTACCGTAAAAAAAAAAAAAAAAACATTTAAATTCTGGTCGTAACCAATTCTAGAAACATAAAACTAAATTCACTCCGGACTTTCGATATTTTCGATGCGTGATTTAATTACAGCTCTATAAATAAATATTTGCGACCGGCCATATCAGCCGGACACTAAGGACGATATGGCCATGGTAATAATTGTAGGCGATTGTCGCTAGAGAAGCGTAGAGCGATCGCACGAAACATGTTTTAGTATGTTTTATGTTGTCTACATGAACTACAGAAGTACAATAATGACTTCCGTCAAATGTTGCACATGCCAAATTAAAAGGAAAACGGTTTTGCTGGCCATATCACCCAGAAATTGCGAGTGATATTGGCCACACGCCGTAT
The DNA here is from genome assembly GCA_963922035.1 of Amblyjoppa proteus. Taxonomy (NCBI): domain Eukaryota; kingdom Metazoa; phylum Arthropoda; class Insecta; order Hymenoptera; family Ichneumonidae; genus Amblyjoppa; species Amblyjoppa proteus. Next base: position 14,297,126 of record OY998228.1, on the reverse strand, counting down.
CGTACTGACACTTGCACATATGATCTTATAATTTTCGGTGCAATCATATTTTATTCACAAACACTAAACACTGTGCATAGGGCAGCGCCTTTCGTCTCTTATGTTAAAAAATATCACGACAAATCACCCTGACTGACCCTGCAAATAATATTTGCTGAGACAGGACGTCTTCAGCAATAACTACTGACTATTGAGGAGTGACTGCTAGGAATTAAAAAAATATTTTACCTTATTAAGAAAACGTCGATACAACATTTATATACATAATTCAGCATATCGTTATTTTCCTTGAAGCATGTGAATCACAACAAATGATCAACAATGATCAACAATGATCAACAATATAACAATGATTATATATTATATAATGAAAAATCTGACAATTCAATTTCCTCCGCGATATTTTCCGCGAACGATTCGAAAGATTCGACGAATCCGAATAATCCCGCCACTGTATCTGGGCTAACCCGTCGGGCAATGTTAATAAACTTTGCTGACCGCAAATATCGTCGATATCGTATTTAATCAAATGCATCGATCGATTTTGTGGAACGGAGGCCGCTCTCTCTGTCTCACTTCCTCTCATTAACAACGGGCACTCGGTAGTCTCGATGGCCGCGGCTGCTTACAAGCGCACCCGGGGTCTTTACCCTCGTTTTATGTCGGGCGAAGGGGGTGAACGTCCCGTGACGAAAGCCGCGTGCCGCGGTCTTCCTCCCGCGTTCTGACGCTAACGGTGGACGACTACGATCCCATGGGAACCGAGAGCGAGCAAGGGCTTTCCCGTGACTACAACGTAAGCGCCTCGTAAGCCGCTCTTCGGAAAATAACAGGTTACACTCCGTTTATTCGACGGTTCTTTTGAAGCGTCCATACATTTTCTGTAAACATCGATCGTAAAAATTTTTTTTAAATATATTACTTACGCTATATTAACTATATTATTTTGAGTATAAAATTTCGTGGCCTTGGAATGTCCACTTGTTGAAATTTTCAAGTAAATTAACTCCATAAAGCCGACACGGTAAAGTGCAGGCAAAATATAGCCAGCGTAGGGCCGCGACCTCAACGTCAGCATGTCATCAAGGGTAATTAAACTTTCTCTAAACATCGATCGAAAAGATTAAAAAAAAAACTATATTATTTGCGCTATATTAACTATATTATTTTGAGTATAAGATTTCGTGGCCTTGGAATGTCCACTTGTTGAAATTTTCAATTAAATTAACTCCATAAAGCCGACGCGGTAAAGTGTAGGCAAAATATAGCCAGCGTAGGGCCGCGACCTCAACGTCAGCCTGTCGTCAAGGGTAATTAAACTTTCTATAAACATCGATCGAAAAGATTTTTAAAAAAACTATATTATTTGCGCTATATTAACTATATTATTTTGAGTATAAAATTTCGTGGCCTTGGAATGTCCATTTGTTGAAATTTTCAATTAAATTAACCCCATAAAGCCGACGCGGTAAAGTGTAGGCAAAATATAGCCAGCGTAGGGCCGCGACCTCAACGTCAGCCTGTCGTCAAGGGTAATTAAACTTTCTATAAACATCGATCGAAAAGATTTTTAAAAAAACTATATTATTTGCGCTATATTAACTATATTATTTTGAGTATAAAATTTCGTGGCCTTGGAATGTCCATTTGTTGAAATTTTCAATTAAATTAACCCCATAAAGCCGACGCGGTAAAGTGTAGGCAAAATATAGCCAGCGTAGGGCCGCGACCTCAACGTCAGCCTGTCATTAAGGGTAATTAAACTTCCGGTGCACGGCATCTGCACTTAACTTTTCTTACTCCATCTCTCATACTTCATTCGTGTTTCATTCCTCGAGGAGGTACGAAAGTTGTCGGGGAATTCAACTTAAATCCCGACCAGACTATCGCGATGTATTTTATCGACACCGCTGGATAGAACACCGCGATAAAATCTTAAATTCTCAAGTCCCGGAAATTAGTATCGTAAAATTGACGTTTATTATTATTGTTATTATCATTATGTTAAACGCCATGCCGATAAACATTGCGGGTGGTGTACAGTGCAGTAAAAACCGTATTGTTGAATGTTGTTTCAGATATGGCTGCGTAAATTCCGTTTATGCTGTGAAAGCATGGTAATAAAAATTGTAATTTGCGTTGCTGATATGACCGGCCTCTGTCGCTACGTTTACCCCGAGTATCGCATGAATCATGCATCAACCATTGGCTAATGTACAGTGGCTAATGTATTCGCGCCGCATTAGCATCAGCTAAATACGATGGACATTGAAACTCGACAATGTATCGTCGTCGGTAAACTGTTATTGCCAAAAATCTTATCACTGATAAAGGGATTAAAAAAAATAAGACCTATTGCCACGGCGGTCGAAGTCTCGGATCGAACAGCGCGATCCCGTTTACTTGGTGGTTCGGAGTTACGCACCAGAGAACTTGGAAGAGGGGACCGAGTCGTGAATTTGGTAAAATGGCCTCGAAACTTTGACAGGCGTCGCAGGAATTGGCCAGCTGCGTTCTCCTCCTGCTATATAGTGCTTTAATGCGCATGTGTTACGTACACATACGTGCGCGCACTTGCGCATACACGCAGAATACAACGTAGCGAATTCTACTTAGTTACGCGTCGAGCACCAGCCGGTTCAACAATCGAATAACACTTTCGCGCTCGCTCTCCCCTAAACTGTCCTAAAAGGGCTGTTTTTTTTACCCCATTTTTTTTTTTATTCTTTCCCAACGTACTCAACCATTTGGGAACGTGAGAATAATTTCGATATTCCGTGTACTTCGCTGTGAAGACACCTTTATCGTCTCGGTAGAGTTGATGCATGCGCGAATGAGTGCTCTGAGTCATGCGGATATATTTACTCGAACTTTTCGTCTCGTTCCGGAGGAAAAGGGACGAGAAGAAGAAGAAAAAAAAACTATGCCGAGAAGAGACCGGGGGAGCAGACGGTTCGTTTTCTCGCACGGATCGCCGCGTCGTCGGCTCACGAGAGACGCCAAGCTTCATCAGCGATTCGAGAAATTATTCTCGGAGGCTCGAGATTCGTAATTTTTCGATTTAGTTTGGAATTTATTTAAATGAATTTCAGTTCGTATGCGAAATTGGTTTTTACGCTCGAGAGAACGAGCGAGTGTGGCGAATTTTGGGGAACAGATTTTTCGTCCGATTCAATGTAATCGGGTGTGCGAAGCGTTTGTTGACGAGGAGAATTCAATGAAGCCGCGTGAACTCACGTTCAATTAAGCCTCAACGAAGTTTCGCACTGTGACGATTGCAGAAGTGCCAATCGAGCCAATCTCAGCGCTAAAGCGGATTCGCACATCGGAACCCAACAAAGCCGCCTCGTCCAGCCCCGCTTGGTCGGAGGAGAGCGAACTGCCCACGAGATTATCGTGCGAGACACAAAGGGTACCGACATGCATGAACATTAATTGACCGTCCGACCGACGTCTAATTGGCTCACTCCGAATCTTCAACATCTTGTCTACGCACGCAATTGTTTGGGTGCTTCTTTTGTAAATACTGAAGAAATTTTTATTCAACAGAAAGTTTCGTTGATCCAATCCCGCTTACACGTCGGATGAGTTTTTGATTGAGGATTATCTTAAAAAAAAATAAAAATATATATATATATATACAAGTAAAAAACACCATTTACAGTAGAACACGATTAGAGTAGAACCTCGATTTTCCGAACACCCATTATTGAACACCCGTTCAATCGTACACTCGCTCCTTATTGCGGAAGTAAATCGTGCACCACAAAAATTTTACGTGTGTTCATAACTTCGTTCAAGTGCACACCGCAAATATCTAACACTTGCTCGATTATCGGATCAAAAACTTTGCACCACAAAAAGTTTGCGTAATCGACGTATTAAGCTTAGACGCATGCAAGCTTACACCGACGGTGAGGAAAAACGGTCTTCCAGAGAGGCGTTGGATGAGCGCCACTGTTATCATGCACGTAAGATGAACTGAGCGTTGACTGTTAATCACATGGCATCCCGCCTATTAATCACATGGCGATACGATAGTCTCGCACGATTTAAGGTAGTCCTTGCGAATAGTGTTCACTTCGCATAAGTTTCAGAGAAATGAGAGGCAATTGCAAACACTTCTCGATACTATAAAAATCTGAAGAAAATCAAGCTTATTAAAGATGCCGAAAATATTGATTTTGCATAATAATAATGCCAAAATGTTATTAACAAATTGACGAAAAATAAAATTGTTCAACAAATATCTCGGAAACATAACTTTTTTTTGTATGAAAATTATTCGTTTATTTTTCTGAACACGTATGAATTTTTTCAGATTTTTAAATTCACTTTGGTTTTTTTTTTTTTTATATGGGAAAAACGTGTAGAAAATCTGAAAATTCAAGGTGAATTTAAAAATCTGAAAAAATTCATATGTATTCAGAAAAATGAACAAATAATTTTTATAAAAAAAAAGTTATGTTCCCGGAATATTTGTTGAACAATTTTATTTTTCATCAATTTGTTAATAACGTTTTGGAATTATTATTATGCAAAATTAATCTTTTTGGCATCTTTAATACGCTTGATTTTTCCAGATTTTTATAGCATTGAGAAGTGTTTACATTTGCCTCTCATTTCTATGAAACTTATGCGAAGTGAACACTATTCGCAAGGACTACCTTAACGCATATGCGTAGCATATTAACAATGCTAAGCCCGCACTGAAAAGTTGTCTAGTTCCATCGGTAAAACAAGTAACGCAGGTTAAAATTAAAAAAAAAAAACACCTCCAGTATTCCCTTACTACAGCTTCACAGTTCTGTTATTCGAATTTTTGTTAATTCAAACGAGCTCCGGTCCCAATTGATTCGTACAATCGAAGTTCTTCTGTTAGAAAGTTTGTCTGTTCGCCCTGCGCTATCGTGAAACAATGTTCACACGCGTCGACCGATGCACATAATTGCGAAAAAATATTGAAAAATAATATTCGCAGTAAGTGAATATTTAAAAAAAAATAATAATCGTGGTGTTCGTGATTTGAGCTGCCGAGATAAGATAGCGATAGCCTTAGGGGTTAAACTGCTTGTCAGTCGAACTGCCTACACGAAGGGTAAGATAATAAGCATAAGTATAAGTCTAAAATAAGGCAAATTTGCGGTGTGGGCTTGGTCATGCCTAATGCATTGGTGATTTCTACAGTTGTGTATTCGGTAATTTAGAAAAACTAGTTTGGCTCTACGGTTGCTTGTGCGGCACATTACGAGTCTATAAAAAAAGGACTACATTTCAAATGTGCACCATTGCGCATCGTTCATTCTGCAAAGTAGAAACTTATCATCGACGTTCGTCATGAAATTCCTCATCGTTGTTCTGACCCTCGTCGGTACGATGTCACTTTGGGAAGTAAGTTCGAGATTATATGTACGCTGTATAAGGCACATCTCTGTCCCCACGGACTTATGAAAGATTCAGGGAATATGTTCGTAACTGCTGAGTCATTGGCCGACTAAGCCAGGCATATTAGAAAATTGCATTTATATATCTAACAATATATAACTGACTGTATAAATTGCATATATGTCTAACTAAAATCACTATGATGTCCAAGAGACCGAGAAAGAAACCTTGGTATGTGCAAAGTTAAGAATACATTATATAAATATTATATAAATATTATATAAATATTATATAAATATTATATAAATATTATATAAATATTATATAAATTCACTATACATTTCCCTGACGACTCAGTCGGTTATTTGACGCATAGGGATCTTGAAGCGATTGTTGGAAATAAAAGGTAAAAAAATGTACAAAACAAACGCATATGTGTTTAAAGCGGTCCTTACATTGTACCGAGTATAAAATATCTTTACGATGCTTGAGTGCAGTGACAGTGAATGATGTGATTTTTTGTTGTTGCAAAAAATCATTCGCCACCACACAATAGATGAATATCGGTGGCCGCGCGTTCTACAGACGAATAGATATGTATACCGATATATCTATGAGATCGAACGCTTCTTTAACCAGCAATATGTGCTTAATTCGATGCGCACTCCTCAATATCCTTCTCTTGTTGGTGTCTCCAATATACCAACATTACTTTGGAAAGTAAAAAATCACAACAACAACAAAAGTAGACGATTTTTTTTTTTCACGCTTGTACGGTACTTTTCACTCGTTATCGTATGCAACCCATGCTAAATGACAACTTTATGTTCACATACATTCGAATCTGTTTGGAAACGAGACATTATTGAAGATTCTTAAAAAAAAAAAAAAAAAAAAAAAAGCTGTTCCATTGTTTTACAATGACTGCGAATTTCTTCAAAATATTTCGAACTCATTTCAGGTAAATGCCTACTACATGAGGTTCATTCGAAGAGTTTTAACCGAATCTCCGACAAACGACATATTGTACACGGCAAACCAAACCGGGTCTGTCGAAGCACACCCTGTTGAATTAAAAAAGACTATTGACGTAGACAACCCATTACTAGTAAGGATACAGTTTTTAATATAATGCCGAAAATATCCATGTACCTGACATAAAAGAGAAATTTAATGCAATTAAAATGAATATGGCGTTAGTAAAAAACGTTTATCTGTCAGATACTTAACAATATTAATTTCCGTAATGTGGCAACAATCGTCAATTACGTGTGATTTTATAAATTCATCTTATAGCTCACGGCAAAAGTAACTAATTCATTTACTGGCGAGGAAGTCTACAGTGGAAAAGATTTGAATGTCTGTACTCACTACGACAGGCATGACTGGGAATACATTGCGGTTGAACTTTTCAATGGTGCAATGATGCCAGAACAAAGGCGGAAAAAATGTCCATTCCCGGCGGTAACATATCAATAATTCTCCTCAGACAATATTTATTGTCGATTATTGCTTTAATCGTTAATATTATATGTCACATATTCACTACATAGCAACAGTATACAATCTCCAGTTGGGTAAATGACATGATCTCGGAACTCTCGGATGCAGTGCCCAGCGATGACTATGAAATTTCATACACCGCCAAATCGGTCGACGATGAGCTTGTGTTCTCGGCTCTCAAATTCGTATTCGAACTCCTGTATTAGTGCGATGTTGGGACGTTACTTCGAATATTATAAACATTACTCAGCAATTCTTATAATCGACCTTTCTTCATATCAGAAAATGCATATTTCAAAACGACGTTCAATGTGAAATGTAACAAAGAATATTGGCTTTTAAGAATCTCAAACTTATCCTATGTCTAGGTACTTGATCTTGTCTTATAGAAAAATAAAAACACCTTTCTTGCATCCCTAATGGAAGCATCACGATCTTTAGTAAACGTGGAATAGCCCAGTCTATTGTGTGCAATTTTTACATGCTCATTCATCAATATCGCCATAAACCTCGCTATTGGCAGTACCATTCCAAAGTCGCTCACGTGTCGCTTTAGGATCACATTTTTTCGAAAGCAGGATATCTGGGGTACGAAAATCGGCGTACTAATATTTGTCGTACAACAAAATACGTAATGTAGCCAAAAATACAGACAGTGCTTTCCCATAGAAGAAGCTTTGTGAAAACATTGAACATTATGAAAAAGTAATATGAAAATTTCAATTTTCAATTTCCACGAGAAAGCGATATGAAAATATCAATTTTCAACTTTATGTCATATATTCGCGACATAACAAGTATTCGAAATCGAAAAGTAATAGAAATTCTTTACACCGCCAAATCGGACACCGACATGATTGTCTTGTCGACTCCCAAAATCGAGTTCAGTAATACCGATGAAACTGAATTGCGAGACACATTAAAAAAAAAAAAGGCACGTTGTTACAATAAAAATGAATGCAACGATCTTTAACCCCGAGGTGTTAAAAGAATCTTGACTTTCCGTCTTAAACATATCCTTGTCTGCGTAATTTATTTCCATTAAAAAAAAAAAGTAAAAATGATCGCGTCTCTTAAATCCCGCGTCAGGATTTCATTTCTATCAGGCGCTCCTTTCCTCCTAATTCTCTCGCATCTTCTCAATTAGCGAACCTTCTTTCCTACAACTGAAAGAGCTTATTTGCATGATCCGCAAAAGCCCGACGGAAAACTCCAAGTGGCAAATCATGCGAACCCACTGTACCCATTCATTATTTTTGTCCATCGAGATATATTTAATGAGAATCGCATAGAAATATTCGTGAGAATAGGACGTCGGATATCCAATGAGAATTCCCGAATAATCTGCCGCAACGGCGCAGGTTCGGTAGTGAGTCTTTAGCGCGCGAGTGCGAGCCACCCCCCCGCTGAGAACGCAGGGGACTTTCATGGTATTAGTGCCCAGAGCGAATACGGTGTATTTCAGTCGAGCGCGGACCGTCGAGCCGTGAGGTTCACCGTTAGTGCGCGAGATGGCCACGTGCTTGGTCTCGTCCGGTGCCACGAATAAAACATCGCCGAGCGTCGCGTCAGCCGAGTCGTTAAAATCTTCGCGTGCATCAAACACCGGTGTGTGCTGGCAGCAGCGTCTGTTCGGCAAACAGTTGTTGCAATGCTCCCATTCGAGCAATCAGAACGATCCAGCGTCGAAACTTCGGGATGTGAGTGGCGCCCTCGGGAACGAGCCCGCCTCGACGAAAAGTCCAAAGTGCGAGGTGATCGGTGTTTACTTTAGTTTCATCAATCCTGGCGCCACGTGCGACGACTTTACCCGACAGTTGACCGAGCTCTATGCCAGTGTAAACAGCGCCGCGGCGTGCAAGCAAACACAGTCAAACGGCGATCATCAGCAAGCGACGAGCCGCGACAACGGCAGTGCCGTCGAAACTAACAATCAGGCGAGCAACGAAGCTTCCCGTCGAAAAAAGAAATTCGAAGTCGTTCACGTTGTTCTGTGGAGCAATGTCGCCGACGTACTCGACTTCGACGAAAGCTTTCGCAGCCACGTGGCCGATCTTCCGTGGCTCGCAGTTCCGAATCACGATTACGAGAGAAAGGTAAAACAAGAGAGACGAAAAGATCAACGTTATAAATCTAAACACAAAATAATGGGGCGACGAATCGTGGCGAGAATTGGGAGAGCTCTTATAGGGGATTTCTTTTTCTTCAGTTTTTGTCACCCATCGAAACGCAATGATTTATATCAGAGCTGGGCAAATTAGACTGAGTACCAAGTATAGCATTCAAGTAACAAAGACTAACGAGTGCTCAGGACTGTAGTCGGATCGAGTAGTTGTACGATTTACGTACTGACGTTTTAAGCATCGGGTATCGACTCAGTACTCGATAGTTCAATACGTTCTCCGAGTACTTTGTGTATTTTCCCGACTCTGACGTACAAAAGCGTTATAGCAGAACCTCAATTATGCGAACCATGACGCCGTTTATTCGACCGCTCGGTTATCCGCGCGTTAGCGCGAAAACATTATACGTTGTTGCTCGCCGCGGGGAAGAGCCGCGGCCGTGTTCAAGCGTGCTGAAGCGCCCTTTGTCTCATCCAGCGTCGACCCACTCGCGTATACTGGCTTTCCCGAGCAGTTTTTGCCCTCCCCAACACAGTCTGACGGCGCGCATGAGAGATTAGTTACAATACAAAATCGTTTGATTCGCCTTACGTGCGAAGTTCACACTGAAGCGGTTTCAAGATTTTGCTGATGAAACAGCGCGTCTCTAGCGTTTCGACAATTTCAAAACATTGATGACTTTATTTCACAGTTATATTTTAATATGTTAAAAATATGTTTCGAAGTTTGATACTGTTATTTCCTTTGTATATCTCTTATTTATATTTATATACGTGTTATAATGCCGCAAAAAAAAAAAAGGTGGATTTCGATTATCCGAATTTTTGATAATCCGAACTGGACTCGGTGCCGACGGATTCGGATAATCGAGGCTCTACTGTATAGCTATTGTATAGCGTACTGTATAGCGCGTTTCTAGCGTTTCGACAATTTAAAAACATTGATGACTTTATTTCACAGTTATATTTTAATATGTTAAAAATATGTTTCGAAGTTTGATACTGTTATTTCATTTGTATATCTCTTATTTATATACGTGTTATAATGCCGCAAAAAAAAAAAAGGTGGATTTCGATTATCCGAATTTTTGATAATCCGAACTGGACTCGATGCCGACGGATTCGGATAATCGAGGCTCTACTGTATAGCTATTTAAGTTTTGACAAAATAGTAATATGGCAACGTATCATTTCACATGTGTATGACAATACTTGATAGCATTCTTTGAGAACTGTCAAATATTAAGTCAAAGTGGATTTTAAAACGTTAGCCCATAAAAATCTACAATAACCTACAAGATATTTATTTAAAAAGGAAATTTACCACGATAATTTCATAATCAATAATCAATAGCGAATTATTGATTGTCACAAAAATTTGACGTATTTCTACGGACTTGGCACAGCTAATAAACCAGTGGTCGCGAATTCATAGTATTGCCATATTAGTACAGAGGCGAGACCACCGTCGTCGGACCAATCGCCGATATTAACTGAAGAATTTTCATTGAAACGATTCGATAAATTTTCGATAACGATATTCGAATATTTTCGAATAACGTCTTGATCCTTGAAATCTTCGGATCACATTGAATCTATGAAATAAATGAACATAGGACAAATGAGATTTAAAAAAAACGCGACAGTCACCCTTTTCGAAAAATAAATCATGCTAAATTTCTCGACTATGGATTTATTTATTTAATGTAAATAGCCGGTATGCTTGCTCGAATTCTTGCATACAATAATCGTCTATGAACTTTTTTTTGTAACACATTACAAAATGAAAATTGTATCTGACACAATCGAGTTCGTGCTCGTACTACCTTAATTATAATACCATTGGCTGCTAACGATGTAGTGCACTTTGTGGTGTTTTCACGTAAAATCATTGCTCAGAACAATTAGTTTCGTGAAATAAAAATAGATTGCCAATTAACGCCCGTTCGGCACAGTGTTTGCAAACTCGTTTGGCAGTCCGAACGAGTTTAGTGGTGCCGGTTGCGTTGGCTTTCGTTCGCAAGACATCGCGACCGACGAGTAGTTCCAGAGCTCACCGTCGCGGGCTCGAATAATAATTCATCTAACGAGCTTACCCCCCTTTGACCGTCGTCGCTCTGTCGAAAACGTTGAAAAACCCTCGAGCCGCGCGGCTCACAGAGTTAAAAGAAAAAGAAAAAAAAAAAAAAAAAAGAAAAGAAAAAAATATCCCATATTTCAACGAAGCTGGAACGTACGAACTATAAAACGGGAATCGTCAAACGGCACGGAAAATGTGAAAAAGAACAAAGCGTTTTTTATCTCAATTTTCCAAAGTCGGTCGGTGATCATGAAGTATTCATCCGCTCGAAATCTCATCCATGCCATCGCTAGTAAACGTTGTAAAGGATAAAACGTAAAAATCGAAGAAGGAGGGAGAACAGGAAAAAAAAAAAAGAAAAAGCAACAACAGATGGTGAGTTCGGTGTGGGGAATGGCAATCGCGGTAATCAAAGGGGTTAATCTGCAGGACAACCGACGAGGGAAAGAGGCGAATCAGAGCGGTGAATTAATTTCCCTTTGATCGTCGGATTCTCCTCGATGATGATTTTCGCCGAATGGAATAATAATACAATTTTTTTTTATTTATTTTTTTTTAATCTTCCGGCAGGTTTCACAGAATTCGTCAATGCGCGATGGCTTTCGAAGGTCTATGATGAACGCGACGAAATAATAATTAGAAATTTTTTTTTTTTTTTTAATTAAAAAAACGTCCACTGAGATTGTTCTCAAAAAGACTAGAAGGATAGTATTTCCTAGACCGAAATAAAAGGTTTGGTAATATTAACTAAGCTGCGGTTGCGGGTAGCGAAGGAAATGTTTGGTCGATTGAACAACAAAATGTTTTTTCCATTCAAGTGACTATACGTTGAAGCAACTAAATACTCGGTGAAACAACTAAATATTCGTTCAAACAACTAAATATTTCTTTCAATAGACCAAATATTTCCTTCGCCACCCGCAAACGCAGTTTAGTTTGATATGGCCAAACCTTTTTTTTCTGTGTAACATAACGAATAGTTTAATATTACAATGACAAAAAACCACGGTTTTTTTTGTCATTGTAATTACAAATTAATAGAATTTCCTCTTGGGAACTATTTTTTACAGTAAAAAGTCAATATTGTTGCTTTTACTATGTAATTTTTTTTCTGAGTGTCTGTCTATAGTGTTTTTTTTTTCTTTTCTAGTTCCCTCCTTAGATCGCCGTCCCGATATCCATCGATCATGCAGTCGGACTGTCGTCGCACTGGGAGAGAAAGTGCGAGAGACGATAAAGAGCGACGGCCGAGTAATATGAGGAAGGAAGGAGGCAAGAGCGAGGCAGCGCGGAGCATTTTAACCGTCTGGCGGCACGCATTCTGCCGTGTGAATTATAACCGAGTCCGCCCACTCTGCCCCCCCCCCCCCCCCCCCCCGTGCAGACGCGGGAGTCTCGCATTCGCGTTATACGAGCTCTCGCTTTATGACTCTATGTACAAGAGACCGGAGGCCTCGTACAGTTTACACAGGCGTACCGCAGCAGACTCGTGCGATGCGTTTTCCTTTAATTGGTGACCTCCCGCGCGCGCCTCACGTTCACCCCGCGCGGCCCTTCGCCCTCGGTCGCCGGGGCGCTACTACCCCGTCGTCGACACGACGTGCCGACCCGCCTTCGCCATCAGCGACGAATATACCGGCCTCCTGTAGTCTAGCTCTACTCGACGCTCCCGTACGAATCCCAGGCTTAATTGGATTTTCGGTCATCGACGAGTGAGGCAGGAGGTAGACGATTGAAAAGATAAGTGGAGAAAAAAAAAAAATATATATATATATATGTATGTTCCGCCGTCGAATACCCTCTACTCTTGTACTGGCTGACTTTGCGTGAGCGAATTTGGACATTGGGGCGGACGAGATCGGCGACGAGATCGTATCAGGCTAAATTTGGGTCTGTTCGGGTCACTGTAGCACCGAGAGAAATTAATAGTCAGGATAACCATACTCAAAAGTATAGTACTTTAAAAAATAGTATAATTATTCTGCAAGCGAGGAAAGTGCGTCTTTTCGCCGAGTGTGAAATTTGATGTTTGAGCTAAATGAGGGCAAAAATTCACACGAGGTGAAATGGCACTTCCTCCCGAGTGGCATACGCTATTTTTTTTCCCGATTATGCTAAAAAGTGGTCATACTTCTATGCCTGTCATGGGGATGGAAATTGGCCGAGTCTTGTCGAGCCGGAGGAAAAGTGAAATTTTCTCCCCACTAAAAAACTTTTCCTCCCGCTCGTCAAGAATCGGTCACTTTCCACCCTCGTTGCAGGCATGAAATAGGGCCTGTTTAGTGTGATCTGGAAAAAGTCGTATTGTTGGGATTTAAATAAAGAAATATTGGGTTGGAAGTAAAATAATTGTTATATTCGTGATCAGCGGGAAAAAATACGTCCAATATAGCCTTGAAACAAAAAAAAAGTCGCTTGAGCAATGTTTTTTCAATATTTGAGCCACTTTAGAAAAAACGTCGATTTTCGTGATTTTCAAAGGTCGATATCTCAGCTCCCAATGGAGCTAGGGAAAATCCGAGGGGCTCGTCGTGTTCTACGGGAAAAAATACACAAGATAACGCCTTGTCCGAAGTTTTGGAATCGTTTTGTCGTGCCGTTTGAGGGCGTTGAAAAACGCGAAAAATGGATACGAAAGGGGTAGCCTTGGAATTTTCGGACGAAATGTTTTTTCTTTTTTTTAAACGAACTGCTACGTATTTCGACGTATTTTTTCCCGCTGAACACGAATCCGCTGGTATTTTTGGGGCTAAAGTACAGTGAGACATTGAAAATCCATTTTTTTTTTTACTGAAAAGCCTTGGAATATTTTGACTCAATGTTTCATTTTTGGGATAAGCGTCGTCAGATTACAGGTGTCGAGATGCCGATATTCATAGCTCGCTTTCCATGTGCACGCTTCGAACTTCCCCTCGTAACTTGTATGGCGAGAAAACTTCGCCGCGCTCGATAGTATTGGCACTCCTTGCAGGACAACGCGTCGATCCGAACGAGTATCAGCGAACTTCGCTGCTCCATTGAGTGCTATAGCTCAAACCATCACCCAGTCGCGTTACTGCAAAGACGCTTTACCCGCAGGTGTGCATTATATTCCCAGGCGAAGGATTCAGTCCCTCTTTCTCTCCTGGCGGGAGAAAAAAAAAGAAATTACTGCAAGTTATCAGTTCAATGAGTGCAAAGTTCTCATAATGGAAAATTCATTTTTGGGGTAAACGTCATCAGATTACAGGTGCCGAGGTGCCGGTATTCGTAGCTCGCTTTCCATGTGCACGCTTCGAACTTCCCCTCGTAACTTGTATGGCGAGAACTTCGCCGCGCTCGATAGTATTGGCACTCCTTACCAGGATAACGCCTCGATCCCAACGAGTATCAGCGAACTTCGCTGCTCTATTGAGTGCTATAGCTCAAACCATTATCCGGCCGCGTTACTGCAAAGACACTTTACCCGCAGGTGTGCATTATATTCCCAGGCGAGGGATTCCGTCCCTCTTTCTCTCTTGGCGGGAGAAAAAAAAAAAGAAATCTACTGGAAGGGTTACGCACGGCCAGCTTGTCTCTGCGCAAAGTGCTGCTTACTCTGTCGGAGTTCCCTGCCGTACTTTCGAGGACGATATGCTCCTGTCCTCCTCCCCGCCGACGACAATGACGGCGACGACCCTTTGTTATTGGACTTCAAAGTGCAAAAGCAGTGTCGGCCTCCACCTCGTCATCGTTGCCGTCGACATCGTTGCACTTCGAGCGCCTCCGAGGGCTGCGCCAAGGGTGCCGTGTACATACCTGCCACTTCGGGGCGAACCCTCTCTGCTCTCGTTGTCGCTATGAAATGCAGAAGCTGTTTCTCACCTTTCATCGTGTCGCGGTGGCGATGCTAGAGCGATAGGCCGATCGATGAACCGATTCAACAGTTTTTCTGTGTTAATCATTAAAGCGATTGATTGGGTTAATGACCTTTTTCGCCTGTCGAACGAGCTTCTGACACCACAATGAAGTTTCATCACTTCCTGCTGTCACAGATTTTTGCAGAAGTAATATCCAATAATGAGGCGAAATTTATTGATCGGTACACTGAGCAAAATCAATGATTGGATTAGCGAAGGCGCGCTGAGATACGTTCAAAGGCGTTATTTGGGTGGTAAAACAAAAATGTTTGTTTATACCTTATACATATTTTTCGAAACTGTGGATTTGTTTGTTTGTTTGTTAGTTTATGTGTTGGTTTAGTGGCTTGCATGTTTATCGACCGCTCCCCTCCCGAGCTGAGCCGCCCTTTTGGTGAAGCTTAGAGAGTTCTGGATATTAATTTTCCTGCGGTTTTTTTTTTTTTCTTACATCGTTCTCGGGGGAAAGAATTTTATGATTTTGTGGTATATTTCAAAACGATAATTATAAAAATTATAGTTGAATTGGGAATGAGTTCTCGCTGATTTCGGACAAGCCTGCTTCAAATCGCGCATTGATAATCGTCGTTGCTTCCGACGAACAGCCGAGGTGTTTTATTTCTCAAAATCCGATCACGAGCGGCTGAACTTCGTCGCGAAGGGTTGCAAGAATTCGAGAAAGAGTATGAAACCCCAGCCACGCGGAGCCTCTTT
Source organism: Amblyjoppa proteus (assembly GCA_963922035.1). Lineage (NCBI taxonomy): Eukaryota > Metazoa > Arthropoda > Insecta > Hymenoptera > Ichneumonidae > Amblyjoppa > Amblyjoppa proteus. Next base: position 14,281,444 of record OY998228.1, on the reverse strand, counting down.
GTCATTAAGACTTCAAAGTGCAGCAAGACGAAAGCTCGGTCCATTCGCACTTGTGCCTTTGAGACCCCGAAAGCCGTTCAGCCCGAAAGCAAGAGAAGAATAGAGACAGTGAGCGGAGCGAAAAAACAAAGAAAGAAGCCAGCTGTACAGTACGAAAGACGTAATCCTCGGAAAGTCGTCGACGATGTTCTCGAGAGGAAAACTCGTCTACAGGTAGTACTATGTACTCCGTCGTCGTCGTCGTCGTCGTCGTCGTCAGAGACAAAGTAATATCTACCCTAAAAAAATCCCGTCAGAAATGCCGTCTTTTTTTTGTCCAACGAGCATCCGCGAATCATATCGATTTCTTTTCATAAAAAATCTTCGACTCCGTGTTATCTTCGCCTTTATCGTGCGATCGGCGAAATACGAGCCGTATTGCTGGTTGAATGATTTTTTTTTCCCTCCATTATTCTCGTGAGAAAGAACGGAACGAGTCGAGAGAATTTGACGACGCGAGAGTTTATAAAGCCCATCGATAATGGCGAGAATGGAGCGGCGGACGATGAAGTTCACGATGGCTTCGACTGCGAGTCGCGAATCGATTATTGCACCGTAGCGAAAAAAAAAAGCCTCGAAATAGGCGCGGTATGCGAAGTTCAGGCGGCGCGTGTGCGTCGGAGTGTGCATATCGACAGAAACGATAGAAAATCGGACGATCCTGCATGGATAGGAGAGTTCGCCGTTATCGGACCGTTCATTGTTTCGCGGTCATTCAGAATTATGCACCGGAACGGACAGCAGACGTCTTCAGCTCAGCAGTTTCAGCCGCCATTGTCCAAGCGGACCGACATTGAAGGCATCGAGGGAAATAAAAAATCATCTCATTGCCCGTCTCTCGGCGAGAGACGAACGTCTTCCCAAAACGGCAATGCTAGAAAGATCGAAGCGGAGCCAGTCCCGTCCAATCTCGAATGTCTCCTCGGCCAGCGAAACCAACGAGAGCCTTCGAGGCTCGTTTCTCAATCCAGTCCTACCTTTTCCATCAATCCGCCGCATAGTTTTCTCGCGGTCTCTCCGCCCTTCTTTCTTGTCTCCGGCATCTCCGACCACATTGGTTCTCGAGGAAAACAAAGAATTAGAGAAGTACAATGCGTCAATACTCGCTGCCGTTACAATACAATCCGAGTCAAAGGGAACAAAAGTTCGAGATCTTGGAATGTCTTTTTTTCTCTCCTTTTGTCTCGTTTCTTCACGTCTTTCCCTCTCCCACGCCGATCCTGCCAGAGTTTGGGGCAGAAACTATCCCGTCGACTCGATCACAGAGTCTCTTCGTTCAATCGCTCTCTCTCTTATTTATCTTCAACCCTCAAATTCTTCATGAAGATATCGATCGAACAGAAAACCCCTCGTAAACCTCTTGGTATAAGTCCATTTTGAACACCAACGGCTATTCATTCGCAGATATGTTTTTGCGCAAACTAGGGCTACTAAGCCAGGTGAGAGCAGCCCATCAGGCAAAAGCCAGACTATTGGCAAAGCACGTCTTTTGTTTTCAACCCTTTTGTTTTCAAAACATTCGGTTTCTGTGTCAGTCCTGTAACTCCAAGCAGCGAGACTCTCTCGAACATTTTGTAGAGTCGTCTCAAGCCTACGAAGGCTTTAAAAAGCTATTTATCGATAATAGAAATTCAGTTATTGACATCACAAGTATGAGATCGAGGACTGAGGTGGACAAATTATTTTACTTCCTGTTAAATAGCGTCAAAAAATCCAACGACGAGTGCGGAGAGAAGCGTCACAAAGAATTCCACAGAATAAATGCCCGAATACAACATCAAAAACATAACTGAATGTAATATAACAAAAAAAGTAACTTAATATAACACCAGACACGATTATGAACCGATTAGATGTTATGTAACCAGGAATATAGGATCAAGTATCAAATATGTGCTCTAAACCGTCGAACGGCAACCCTCCTTGAATCAGTCGATGTTTTCCACAACATATACAATAAATATACAATGAAACATTCAATGCGTCGATATTCGCTCGTGTTACAATACAATCCGAGTCGAAGGGAACAAAACTTCGAGATCTCGAAGTGTCTCTTTTTCTTCCCTTTGTCTCGTTTCTTCGCCTCTTCGTCTCTCCCACGTGGCTCCTGCCGGAGCTTCGGGCAGAAACTACTACGTCGACTCGTTCACAGACTCTCTTCTTGCATTCCCTCTCTCTTATTCATCTTCAACCCTCAAATTCTTGTCCGTGTCCTCTGCCCTCCTTTCGCCTAGCACCACTGCGATGGACTGTGTGGCTGAGGAAACACGCGCAACAATGTCGCACGAGGCGCGCAGCGTGACGAATGATGTATCTGCTCGTTCTTTCCCGGATTTCTTTTTTTCTTCCTCTATGTTCCGACGCCTCCGGAGCCTCCTCGAGCGTGGGTTCACACCTACGTAACCCACCCGGGGCGCCTTCGTACATAACTCTCGGGCAACAGCCTCGAGCCGGCGCAGATTTATAGATGAGGATCTCACGGGACCGTATAATTCGGTCGTTCCTCGTGAGGTCTATTCGTGAATTCGGCTCTCGGGAGTCCCTTTCCCTCGGACGTTGGCGGAGATAAGATTCGAGTAATTTATATCGATAAATAACACCGCCGCCATGGCAGAGATTCCGAGAATGGGACCGCTTCGAAGGGCTGTTTGCGGGAGCCTTCGGCTACGAGGATCGCGCCTCGGCGTTTCGTAGCGGTAAATTCGCTTCCGGCGAGCCGGAAATTGTCATCGTCGGTGCAACGGACAGGTGCATCGAGAGTCCGGCGGTCAACGTGCCGGGAAAGCTTCGGGAAATGTGCAATATCGCGCGCCCCGAACTGTCTGCAAAACGCACAGAGTTCCATGGGAACTTGATCAGTCGATTCCCGAAGTCATTGTTTAAGATCGTTGGACGTTGGAAGTTTGCTTCGTGACGATGTTGCGCGTCAAAAGGATGGAAAAGTGCTGATAAAAATATTTCAAAGAGAACAATCGAGCCTTACGAGAATTCCATAAAAATTCTCTCATTTTTTTTTCTCCGACGGTCAAGTACACACGACATGTACACTCGGAGAAATAAAGTGGTTTGGACCACACATTCGAAACTGTTATTTGGTTGGTAGAACTGAGGCAGTGTTTTTGGAAACGATTATTTGTTTCGCTCGATTCAAGGTACGTTGATTCAAAGAAATCATCTTGCTGTACCAACACTGTAAAAAAAAAAAAATTGTAAATTTAATTTACGGGAAATTGAAATTTCCTTACATTACTTACATTAATTGAACATTAATGTACTTTTACTGTAAAATTACAATACGATGTATTAAGATTACACATCTTTTGCCTGAAATTCACAAAAATTTTCATTAAAAATACTAATTTTACTGTAAAATTCCAACGCATATGTATTTGAAATTTCAGAAGCAGTTTATGTAAAAAAGCTTCCAATACTGTTCAGTAATTTTCAAACAAATTTTTTTTACAGTGAACAAAATAACATCTTTAAACGGGTGTCATCGCGCCTTGGTTAATGCAGCCATATTTTTCTCTGTCCACTGGGGAAATGCCCGGCATAACATTTTACGCCAACCGAAGCCTGGTGTAAAACTGACTATTTTTACCAGATTTCGCGAGAAGTAAAACAAAGTGTAATTTCAAACGGAGTACCCGGTCCGTCTTTAACCCCTTCCACTGTTCTTTTCCGCGAGTTACAAAAAAAACTATTGAGGCATTCATATCGATGGTTTAATGCCACAAGGCCACATTAGGCTCTGCACAAGCATAGCCAATTTGCCCTTTCGACGTTGGATAATCGATATGAATAAATAAAAATATTCAACACTAAATTTATATCTCTTCTGACTAAAGAATTTCAAAGAGAACAATGTCACAAGAAAAAGTCTGTATCTTATGTCAGATTCGAAGCATATTTTCATGCTTCAAGTCTGACATAAAATTATCCTGATAGCCACACGTCACGAAATGCACGCAGTTGGAGCAACATTTGCGACATGTGCAGCGCATGTCGCAAATATTGCTCCAACTGCGTGCGTTTCGTGGCGCGTTGCTATCAATGATAATAAAATTAATTCACTTGCATGAAAATTAATTTGTCCGATATAAGGCGTGCGACCACGAAACAAGAGATAATCAACGCACCACCGAGAGTTTAGCCGATTGTCATACCAAAAAAAACACCATCTCGAATATAGAAACTCCAATAGAAACTTCAATAAAAGTTGCAGGCGACGCGACGAATGAGCTTGCAGTTAATTGGCATCTTCAATTAATGTAATAATAATAATTGCGGCTGAATTGAATTTCTCTGAAGAAGACATATTTATCCGTCGTGTCAAAAAAATCCACGTGTCATTCACCCAAGGCTTGCCAAGCATTTTCCATACAGGTAAATTCGCTGTCGCACACGCACACACACACACACACACACACACGATGCGTGGATCTTTGACGCGCACGAAACTGGCGAAGTGCAGAACACATTAGCTTGGAAAGCGAACGAGCGAGCGAAGCACATCTCCATTTGCCGTGAATGAGGCGACCCACATTTTCCGCGAATGGCTTTAATTCATAGCGATCCAAAGGGAGACAGAAAAAGACGCGAGATAGCGAAGGAAAAAAAAAAAATAATAGGAATGAGCGAACGAGATAGAGAGAGAGTCAGTGAAGATGAAAAAGAAACATCTAGCGCAGAAGCGACGTTTAAGCGGAACCTTTTCTTTCTCCCTTGCGCTATCGCGAGTAACGACTGAAAGATTTCACGGCGTGTTTCGCCAGGTAGGAAGAGAGAAGTCGAGAAAAAAAAAGAGAAAAAAAAATCCGGAGGGAAGAAACTGGAAACGAAACACTCGAGGCGAAAGGCTTCTAGAACCGCAAAGATTTGCCAGAGCTCGGAAGAGGTAGTGCAGAATGAAGGAGAAATAGAGAGAGAGGAGAGAGCGCAAGAGAGAGAGGGAGAAAAAGAGAGAGAGAGAGAGGCAAAAAGTAAAGAAAAAGCATCTGGCGCGACCTAAATTATTCGATGCCTCTATTTCAAGGAACATTACGACCAACCGCACTGGGCTAATAAATATCCTCCTGTGTTTAAAAATTCCTTTGCACCACGTCAACGAGTAATTATTATTATTTTTTTAATGCTGAATCCGACTACCGCGGTTGGAAAATGCGACAACGATACACAGACATTGCAACGTAATTGTGAGGCTAGAAGTACTTTACAAGATAGATTTTTTTGAAATATTCTTTAGAGCGTGTCGCAATTCGTTACCTTATGACGCTTCGTGGCGCTGTTTAGAATTGAGGAAACCTTTCTACAGGTTTTTTAATCATCTCTTCATTACGTCACCTCCGGTGGAAAACTGAGATTTTCAAACAGGAAGAGACGAAAATTAAAAACTTTCTCTGTAACGTATCTTTAGGTTTGAAAATCTTACTCTTAAACGGGAAGCGACAAATTTTTCTTCTGACATGACTTACCAATTTTAAAACCCCTGTTCTAAACCGGCAGTGAGGTCGC